>OV815488.1:57408832-57938086 GCA_929108735.1 Andrena dorsata
CAATGCCAGCAGGCTGAAACTTCGTCGATGGTTGGTGCGTTTCCTAAATGTTATTTATCAACTTTTACAGTTTCTACTTCAAGTATGGACACTCGATTACGTTTCTACATGATTGTTGTAAAGATGCCGATTGTAATTAACCAGCTATGAAGGGTTTTTGAACGAAGTTACAAGTCCCCCGGTGCGTTTAATAAATGCACACTTTGTTCAAGGATTCTCGATCGTTTCAAAATTGTTTTATATATTTCTACGGGTGGATATGAGAATATAGTCTTGTGACTACGTTCGGCAATCCCACGTATGCATTTTATTTACGCAGCGCTACATAGTTATTACTAAAAAGAAGCCATTTTATAGAGGTTAGTTTATCGACCGCGATCCCTACGTTATCCCCAAATGCTTATTCTGACCAGGAAATTCGCCGAGTTAATAGGAGTACACGATACTAGAAGAGGTGGCACGACAAAGCTGTGCGATCGAGAGAGAACGCTGGTGTGCGCGACAAGGAGGGAGATAGAAAGATTTAACAGCTACTGGTAATTCGCGAATTTCTCATTTCCCGGGAATATTTTATAAACTTTTAGAGTCGCGTGTCAAAGAATAGACCGTTGGCTACTTTCCTATGTGGTGGTTGCTCAGATTTTTGGTATAATTAATTAGTTATTAACTGTTCTTTGGGGCGGTGACGAGAACAATGCCAGCAGGCTGAAACTTCGTCGATGGTTGGTGCGTTTCCTAAATGTTATTTATCAACTTTTACAGTTTCTACTTCAAGTATGGACACTCGATTACGTTTCTACATGATTGTTGTAAAGATGCCGATTGTAATTAACCAGCTATGAAGGGTTTTTTGAACGAAGTTACAAGTCCCCCGGTGCGTTTAATAAATGCACACTTTGTTCAAGGATTCTCGATCGTTTCAAAATTGTTTATATATTTCTACGGGTGGATATGAGAATATAGTCTTGTGACTACGTTCGGCAATCCCACGTATGCATTTTATTTACGCAGCGCTACATAGTTTATTACTAAAAAGAAGCCATTTTATAGAGGTTAGTTTATCGACCGCGATCCCTACGTTATCCCCAAATGCTTATTCTGACCAGGAAATTCGCCGAGTTAATAGGAGTACACGATACTAGAAGAGGTGGCACGACAAAGCTGTGCGATCGAGAGAGAACGCTGGTGTGCGCGACAAGGAGGGAGATAGAAAGATTTAACAGCTACTGGTAATTCGCGAATTTCTCATTTCCCGGAATATTTTATAAACTTTTAGAGTCGCGTGTCAAAGAATAGACCGTTGGCTACTTTCCTATGTGGTGGTTGCTCAGATTTTTGGTATAATTAATTAGTTATTAACTGTTCTTTGGGGCGGTGACGAGAACAATGCCAGCAGGCTGAAACTTCGTCGATTGTTGGTGCGTTTCCTAAATGTTATTTATCAACTTTTACAGTTTCTACTTCAAGTATGGACACTCGATTACGTTTCTACATGATTGTTGTAAAGATGCCGATTGTAATTAACCAGCTATGAAGGGTTTTTGAACGAAGTTACAAGTCCCCCGGTGCGTTTAATAAATGCACACTTTGTTCAAGGATTCTCGATCGTTTCAAAATTGTTTATATATTTCTACGGGTGGATATGAGAATATAGTCTTGTGACTACGTTCGGCAATCCCACGTATGCATTTTATTTACGCAGCGCTACATAGTTATTACTAAAAAGAAGCCATTTTATAGAGGTTAGTTTATCGACCGCGATCCCTACGTTATCCCCAAATGCTTATTCTGACCAGGAAATTCGCCGAGTTAATAGGAGTACACGATACTAGAAGAGGTTGGCACGACAAAGCTGTGCGATCGAGAGAGAACGCTGGTGTGTGCGCGACAAGGAGGGAGATAGAAAGATTTAACAGCTACTGGTAATTCGCGAATTTCTCATTTCCCGGGAATATTTTATAAACTTTTAGAGTCGCGTGTCAAAGAATAGACCGTTGGCTACTTTCCTATGTGGTGGTTGCTCAGATTTTTGGTATAATTAATTAGTTATTAACTGTTCTTTGGGGCGGTGACGAGAACAATGCCAGCAGGCTGAAACTTCGTCGATTGTTGGTGCGTTTCCTAAATGTTATTTATCAACTTTTACAGTTTCTACTTCAAGTATGGACACTCGATTACGTTTCTACATGATTGTTGTAAAGATGCCGATTGTAATTAACCAGCTATGAAGGGTTTTGAACGAAGTTACAAGTCCCCCGGTGCGTTTAATAAATGCACACTTTGTTCAAGGATTCTCGATCGTTTTCAAAATTGTTTATATATTTCTACGGGTGGATATGAGAATATAGTCTTGTGACTACGTCGGCAATCCCACGTATGCATTTTATTTACGCAGCGCTACATAGTTATTACTAAAAAGAAGCCATTTTATAGAGGTTAGTTTATCGACCGCGATCCCTACGTTATCCCCAAATGCTTATTCTGACCAGGAAATTCGCCGAGTTAATAGGAGTACACGATACTAGAAGAGGTGGCACGACAAAGCTGTGCGATCGAGAGAGAACGCTGGTGGTGCGCGACAAGGAGGGAGATAGAAAGATTTAACAGCTACTGGTAATTCGCGAATTTCTCATTTCCCGGGAATATTTTATAATAAACTTTTAGAGTCGCGTGTCAAAGAATAGACCGTTTGGCTACTTTCCTATGTGGTGGTTGCTCAGATTTTTGGTATAATTAATTAGTTATTAACTGTTCTTTGGGGCGGGTGACGAGAACAATGCCAGCAGGCTGAAACTTCGTCGATTGTTGGTGCGTTTCCTAAATGTTATTTATCAACTTTTACAGTTTCTACTTCAAGTATGGACACTCGATTACGTTTCTACATGATTGTTGTAAAGATGCCGATTGTAATTAACCAGCTATGAAGGGTTTTTGAACGAAGTTACAAGTCCCCCGGTGCGTTTAATAAATGCACACTTTGTTCAAGGATTCTCGATCGTTTCAAAATTGTTTATATATTTCTACGGGTGGATATGAGAATATAGTCTTGTGACTACGTTCGGCAATCCCACGTATGCATTTTATTTACGCAGCGCTACATAGTTATTACTAAAAAGAAGCCATTTTATAGAGGTTAGTTTATCGACCGCGATCCCTACGTTATCCCCAAATGCTTATTCTGACCAGGAAATTCGCCGAGTTAATAGGAGTACACGATACTAGAAGAGGTGGCACGACAAAGCTGTGCGATCGAGAGAGAACGCTGGTGTGCGCGACAAGGAGGGAGATAGAAAGATTTAACAGCTACTGGTAATTCGCGAATTTCTCATTTCCCGGGAATATTTTATAAACTTTTAGAGTCGCGTGTCAAAGAATAGACCGTTGGCTACTTTCCTATGTGGTGGTTGCTCAGATTTTTGGTATAATTAATTAGTTATTAACTGTTCTTTGGGGCGGTGACGAGAACAATGCCAGCAGGCTGAAACTTCGTCGATGGTTGGTGCGTTTCCTAAATGTTATTTATCAACTTTTACAGTTTCTACTTCAAGTATGGACACTCGATTACGTTTCTACATGATTGTTGTAAAGATGCCGATTGTAATTAACCAGCTATGAAGGGTTTTTGAACGAAGTTACAAGTCCCCCCGGTGCGTTTAATAAATGCACACTTTGTTCAAGGATTCTCGATCGTTTCAAAATTGTTTATATATTTCTACGGGTGGATATGAGAATATAGTCTTGTGACTACGTTCGGCAATCCCACGTATGCATTTTATTTACGCAGCGCTACATAGTTATTACTAAAAAGAAGCCATTTTATAGAGGTTAGTTTATCGACCGCGATCCCTACGTTATCCCCAAATGCTTATTCTGACCAGGAAATTCGCCGAGTTAATAGGAGTACACGATACTAGAAGAGGGTGGGCACGACAAAGCTGTGCGATCGAGAGAGAACGCTGGTGTGCGCGACAAGGAGGGAGATAGAAAGATTTAACAGCTACTGGTAATTCGCGAATTTCTCATTTCCCGGGAATATTTTATAAACTTTTAGAGTCGCGTGTCAAAGAATAGACCGTTGGCTACTTTCCTATGTGGTGGTTGCTCAGATTTTTGGTATAATTAATTAGTTATTAACTGTTCTTTGGGGCGGTGACGAGAACAATGCCAGCAGGCTGAAACTTCGTCGATGGTTGGTGCGTTTCCTAAATGTTATTTATCAACTTTTACAGTTTCTACTTCAAGTATGGACACTCGATTACGTTTCTACATGATTGTTGTAAAGATGCCGATTGTAATTAACCAGCTATGAAGGGTTTTTGAACGAAGTTACAAGTCCCCCGGTGCGTTTAATAAATGCACACTTTGTTCAAGGATTCTCGATCGTTTCAAAATTGTTTATATATTTCTACGGGTGGATATGAGAATATAGTCTTGTGACTACGTTCGGCAATCCCACGTATGCATTTTATTTACGCAGCGCTACATAGTTATTACTAAAAAGAAGCCATTTTATAGAGGTTAGTTTATCGACCGCGATCCCTACGTTATCCCCAAATGCTTATTCTGACCAGGAAATTCGCCGAGTTAATAGGAGTACACGATACTAGAAGAGGTGGCACGACAAAGCTGTGCGATCGAGAGAGAACGCTGGTGTGCGCGACAAGGAGGGAGATAGAAAGATTTAACAGCTACTGGTAATTCGCGAATTTCTCATTTCCCGGGAATATTTTATAAACTTTTAGAGTCGCGTGTCAAAGAATAGACCGTTGGCTACTTTCCTATGTGGTGGTTGCTCAGATTTTTGGTATAATTAATTAGTTATTAACTGTTCTTTGGGGCGGTGACGAGAACAATGCCAGCAGGCTGAAACTTCGTCGATGGTTGGTGCGTTTCCTAAATGTTATTTATCAACTTTTACAGTTTCTACTTCAAGTATGGACACTCGATTACGTTTCTACATGATTGTTGTAAAGATGCCGATTGTAATTAACCAGCTATGAAGGGTTTTTGAACGAAGTTACAAGTCCCCCGGTGCGTTTAATAAATGCACACTTTGTTCAAGGATTCTCGATCGTTTCAAAATTGTTTATATATTTCTACGGGTGGATATGAGAATATAGTCTTGTGACTACGTTCGGCAATCCCACGTATGCATTTTATTTACGCAGCGCTACATAGTTATTACTAAAAAGAAGCCATTTTATAGAGGTTAGTTTATCGACCGCGATCCCTACGTTATCCCCAAATGCTTATTCTGACCAGGAAATTCGCCGAGTTAATAGGAGTACACGATACTAGAAGAGGTGGCACGACAAAGCTGTGCGATCGAGAGAGAACGCTGGTGTGCGCGACAAGGAGGGAGATAGAAAGATTTAACAGCTACTGGTAATTCGCGAATTTCTCATTTCCCGGGAATATTTTATAAACTTTTAGAGTCGCGTGTCAAAGAATAGACCGTTGGCTACTTTCCTATGTGGTGGTTGCTCAGATTTTTGGTATAATTAATTAGTTATTAACTGTTCTTTGGGGCGGTGACGAGAACAATGCCAGCAGGCTGAAACTTCGTCGATTGTTGGTGCGTTTCCTAAATGTTATTTATCAACTTTTACAGTTTCTACTTCAAGTATGGACACTCGATTACGTTTCTACATGATTGTTGTAAAGATGCCGATTGTAATTAACCAGCTATGAAGGGTTTTTGAACGAAGTTACAAGTCCCCCGGTGCGTTTAATAAATGCACACTTTGTTCAAGGATTCTCGATCGTTTCAAAATTGTTTATATATTTCTACGGGTGGATATGAGAATATAGTCTTGTGACTACGTTCGGCAATCCCACGTATGCATTTTATTTACGCAGCGCTACATAGTTATTACTAAAAAGAAGCCATTTTATAGAGGTTAGTTTATCGACCGCGATCCCTACGTTATCCCCAAATGCTTATTCTGACCAGGAAATTCGCCGAGTTAATAGGAGTACACGATACTAGAAGAGGTGGCACGACAAAGCTGTGCGATCGAGAGAGAACGCTGGTGTGCGCGACAAGGAGGGAGATAGAAAGATTTAACAGCTACTGGTAATTCGCGAATTTCTCATTTCCCGGGAATATTTTATAAACTTTTAGAGTCGCGTGTCAAAGAATAGACCGTTGGCTACTTTCCTATGTGGTGGTTGCTCAGATTTTTGGTATAATTAATTAGTTATTAACTGTTCTTTGGGGCGGTGACGAGAACAATGCCAGCAGGCTGAAACTTCGTCGATGGTTGGTGCGTTTCCTAAATGTTATTTATCAACTTTTACAGTTTCTACTTCAAGTATGGACACTCGATTACGTTTCTACATGATTGTTGTAAAGATGCCGATTGTAATTAACCAGCTATGAAGGGTTTTTGAACGAAGTTACAAGTCCCCCGGTGCGTTTAATAAATGCACACTTTGTTCAAGGATTCTCGATCGTTTCAAAATTGTTTATATATTTCTACGGGTGGATATGAGAATATAGTCTTGTGACTACGTTCGGCAATCCCACGTATGCATTTTATTTACGCAGCGCTACATAGTTATTACTAAAAAGAAGCCATTTTATAGAGGTTAGTTTATCGACCGCGATCCCTACGTTATCCCCAAATGCTTATTCTGACCAGGAAATTCGCCGAGTTAATAGGAGTACACGATACTAGAAGAGGTGGCACGACAAAGCTGTGCGATCGAGAGAGAACGCTGGTGTGCGCGACAAGGAGGGAGATAGAAAGATTTAACAGCTACTGGTAATTCGCGAATTTCTCATTTCCCGGGAATATTTTATAAACTTTTAGAGTCGCGTGTCAAAGAATAGACCGTTGGCTACTTTCCTATGTGGTGGTTGCTCAGATTTTTGGTATAATTAATTAGTTATTAACTGTTCTTTGGGGCGGTGACGAGAACAATGCCAGCAGGCTGAAACTTCGTCGATGGTTGGTGCGTTTCCTAAATGTTATTTATCAACTTTTACAGTTTCTACTTCAAGTATGGACACTCGATTACGTTTCTACATGATTGTTGTAAAGATGCCGATTGTAATTAACCAGCTATGAAGGGTTTTTGAACGAAGTTACAAGTCCCCCGGTGCGTTTAATAAATGCACACTTTGTTCAAGGATTCTCGATCGTTTCAAAATTGTTTATATATTTCTACGGGTGGATATGAGAATATAGTCTTGTGACTACGTTCGGCAATCCCACGTATGCATTTTATTTACGCAGCGCTACATAGTTATTACTAAAAAGAAGCCATTTTATAGAGGTTAGTTTATCGACCGCGATCCCTACGTTATCCCCAAATGCTTATTCTGACCAGGAAATTCGCCGAGTTAATAGGAGTACACGATACTAGAAGAGGTGGCACGACAAAGCTGTGCGATCGAGAGAGAACGCTGGTGTGCGCGACAAGGAGGGAGATAGAAAGATTTAACAGCTACTGGTAATTCGCGAATTTCTCATTTCCCGGGAATATTTTATAAACTTTTAGAGTCGCGTGTCAAAGAATAGACCGTTGGCTACTTTCCTATGTGGTGGTTGCTCAGATTTTTGGTATAATTAATTAGTTATTAACTGTTCTTTGGGGCGGTGACGAGAACAATGCCAGCAGGCTGAAACTTCGTCGATTGTTGGTGCGTTTCCTAAATGTTATTTATCAACTTTTACAGTTTCTACTTCAAGTATGGACACTCGATTACGTTTCTACATGATTGTTGTAAAGATGCCGATTGTAATTAACCAGCTATGAAGGGTTTTTGAACGAAGTTACAAGTCCCCCGGTGCGTTTAATAAATGCACACTTTGTTCAAGGATTCTCGATCGTTTCAAAATTGTTTATATATTTCTACGGGTGGATATGAGAATATAGTCTTGTGACTACGTTCGGCAATCCCACGTATGCATTTTATTTACGCAGCGCTACATAGTTATTACTAAAAAGAAGCCATTTTATAGAGGTTAGTTTATCGACCGCGATCCCTACGTTATCCCCAAATGCTTATTCTGACCAGGAAATTCGCCGAGTTAATAGGAGTACACGATACTAGAAGAGGTGGCACGACAAAGCTGTGCGATCGAGAGAGAACGCTGGTGTGCGCGACAAGGAGGGAGATAGAAAGATTTAACAGCTACTGGTAATTCGCGAATTTCTCATTTCCCGGGAATATTTTATAAACTTTTAGAGTCGCGTGTCAAAGAATAGACCGTTGGCTACTTTCCTATGTGGTGGTTGCTCAGATTTTTGGTATAATTAATTAGTTATTAACTGTTCTTTGGGGCGGTGACGAGAACAATGCCAGCAGGCTGAAACTTCGTCGATGGTTGGTGCGTTTCCTAAATGTTATTTATCAACTTTTACAGTTTCTACTTCAAGTATGGACACTCGATTACGTTTCTACATGATTGTTGTAAAGATGCCGATTGTAATTAACCAGCTATGAAGGGTTTTTGAACGAAGTTACAAGTCCCCCGGTGCGTTTAATAAATGCACACTTTGTTCAAGGATTCTCGATCGTTTCAAAATTGTTTATATATTTCTACGGGTGGATATGAGAATATAGTCTTGTGACTACGTTCGGCAATCCCACGTATGCATTTTATTTACGCAGCGCTACATAGTTATTACTAAAAAGAAGCCATTTTATAGAGGTTAGTTTATCGACCGCGATCCCTACGTTATCCCCAAATGCTTATTCTGACCAGGAAATTCGCCGAGTTAATAGGAGTACACGATACTAGAAGAGGTGGCACGACAAAGCTGTGCGATCGAGAGAGAACGCTGGTGTGCGCGACAAGGAGGGAGATAGAAAGATTTAACAGCTACTGGTAATTCGCGAATTTCTCATTTCCCGGGAATATTTTATAAACTTTTAGAGTCGCGTGTCAAAGAATAGACCGTTGGCTACTTTCCTATGTGGTGGTTGCTCAGATTTTTGGTATAATTAATTAGTTATTAACTGTTCTTTGGGGCGGTGACGAGAACAATGCCAGCAGGCTGAAACTTCGTCGATGGTTGGTGCGTTTCCTAAATGTTATTTATCAACTTTTACAGTTTCTACTTCAAGTATGGACACTCGATTACGTTTCTACATGATTGTTGTAAAGATGCCGATTGTAATTAACCAGCTATGAAGGGTTTTTGAACGAAGTTACAAGTCCCCCGGTGCGTTTAATAAATGCACACTTTGTTCAAGGATTCTCGATCGTTTCAAAATTGTTTATATATTTCTACGGGTGGATATGAGAATATAGTCTTGTGACTACGTTCGGCAATCCCACGTATGCATTTTATTTACGCAGCGCTACATAGTTATTACTAAAAAGAAGCCATTTTATAGAGGTTAGTTTATCGACCGCGATCCCTACGTTATCCCCAAATGCTTATTCTGACCAGGAAATTCGCCGAGTTAATAGGAGTACACGATACTAGAAGAGGTGGCACGACAAAGCTGTGCGATCGAGAGAGAACGCTGGTGTGCGCGACAAGGAGGGAGATAGAAAGATTTAACAGCTACTGGTAATTCGCGAATTTCTCATTTCCCGGGAATATTTTATAAACTTTTAGAGTCGCGTGTCAAAGAATAGACCGTTGGCTACTTTCCTATGTGGTGGTTGCTCAGATTTTTGGTATAATTAATTAGTTATTAACTGTTCTTTGGGGCGGTGACGAGAACAATGCCAGCAGGCTGAAACTTCGTCGATTGTTGGTGCGTTTCCTAAATGTTATTTATCAACTTTTACAGTTTCTACTTCAAGTATGGACACTCGATTACGTTTCTACATGATTGTTGTAAAGATGCCGATTGTAATTAACCAGCTATGAAGGGTTTTTGAACGAAGTTACAAGTCCCCCGGTGCGTTTAATAAATGCACACTTTGTTCAAGGATTCTCGATCGTTTCAAAATTGTTTATATATTTCTACGGGTGGATATGAGAATATAGTCTTGTGACTACGTTCGGCAATCCCACGTATGCATTTTATTTACGCAGCGCTACATAGTTATTACTAAAAAGAAGCCATTTTATAGAGGTTAGTTTATCGACCGCGATCCCTACGTTATCCCCAAATGCTTATTCTGACCAGGAAATTCGCCGAGTTAATAGGAGTACACGATACTAGAAGAGGTGGCACGACAAAGCTGTGCGATCGAGAGAGAACGCTGGTGTGCGCGACAAGGAGGGAGATAGAAAGATTTAACAGCTACTGGTAATTCGCGAATTTCTCATTTCCCGGGAATATTTTATAAACTTTTAGAGTCGCGTGTCAAAGAATAGACCGTTGGCTACTTTCCTATGTGGTGGTTGCTCAGATTTTTGGTATAATTAATTAGTTATTAACTGTTCTTTGGGGCGGTGACGAGAACAATGCCAGCAGGCTGAAACTTCGTCGATTGTTGGTGCGTTTCCTAAATGTTATTTATCAACTTTTACAGTTTCTACTTCAAGTATGGACACTCGATTACGTTTCTACATGATTGTTGTAAAGATGCCGATTGTAATTAACCAGCTATGAAGGGTTTTTGAACGAAGTTACAAGTCCCCCGGTGCGTTTAATAAATGCACACTTTGTTCAAGGATTCTCGATCGTTTCAAAATTGTTTATATATTTCTACGGGTGGATATGAGAATATAGTCTTGTGACTACGTTCGGCAATCCCACGTATGCATTTTATTTACGCAGCGCTACATAGTTATTACTAAAAAGAAGCCATTTTATAGAGGTTAGTTTATCGACCGCGATCCCTACGTTATCCCCAAATGCTTATTCTGACCAGGAAATTCGCCGAGTTAATAGGAGTACACGATACTAGAAGAGGTGGCACGACAAAGCTGTGCGATCGAGAGAGAACGCTGGTGTGCGCGACAAGGAGGGAGATAGAAAGATTTAACAGCTACTGGTAATTCGCGAATTTCTCATTTCCCGGGAATATTTTATAAACTTTTAGAGTCGCGTGTCAAAGAATAGACCGTTGGCTACTTTCCTATGTGGTGGTTGCTCAGATTTTTGGTATAATTAATTAGTTATTAACTGTTCTTTGGGGCGGTGACGAGAACAATGCCAGCAGGCTGAAACTTCGTCGATGGTTGGTGCGTTTCCTAAATGTTATTTATCAACTTTTACAGTTTCTACTTCAAGTATGGACACTCGATTACGTTTCTACATGATTGTTGTAAAGATGCCGATTGTAATTAACCAGCTATGAAGGGTTTTTGAACGAAGTTACAAGTCCCCCGGTGCGTTTAATAAATGCACACTTTGTTCAAGGATTCTCGATCGTTTCAAAATTGTTTATATATTTCTACGGGTGGATATGAGAATATAGTCTTGTGACTACGTTCGGCAATCCCACGTATGCATTTTATTTACGCAGCGCTACATAGTTATTACTAAAAAGAAGCCATTTTATAGAGGTTAGTTTATCGACCGCGATCCCTACGTTATCCCCAAATGCTTATTCTGACCAGGAAATTCGCCGAGTTAATAGGAGTACACGATACTAGAAGAGGTGGCACGACAAAGCTGTGCGATCGAGAGAGAACGCTGGTGTGCGCGACAAGGAGGGAGATAGAAAGATTTAACAGCTACTGGTAATTCGCGAATTTCTCATTTCCCGGGAATATTTTATAAACTTTTAGAGTCGCGTGTCAAAGAATAGACCGTTGGCTACTTTCCTATGTGGTGGTTGCTCAGATTTTTGGTATAATTAATTAGTTATTAACTGTTCTTTGGGGCGGTGACGAGAACAATGCCAGCAGGCTGAAACTTCGTCGATGGTTGGTGCGTTTCCTAAATGTTATTTATCAACTTTTACAGTTTCTACTTCAAGTATGGACACTCGATTACGTTTCTACATGATTGTTGTAAAGATGCCGATTGTAATTAACCAGCTATGAAGGGTTTTTGAACGAAGTTACAAGTCCCCCGGTGCGTTTAATAAATGCACACTTTGTTCAAGGATTCTCGATCGTTTCAAAATTGTTTATATATTTCTACGGGTGGATATGAGAATATAGTCTTGTGACTACGTTCGGCAATCCCACGTATGCATTTTATTTACGCAGCGCTACATAGTTATTACTAAAAAGAAGCCATTTTATAGAGGTTAGTTTATCGACCGCGATCCCTACGTTATCCCCAAATGCTTATTCTGACCAGGAAATTCGCCGAGTTAATAGGAGTACACGATACTAGAAGAGGTGGCACGACAAAGCTGTGCGATCGAGAGAGAACGCTGGTGTGCGCGACAAGGAGGGAGATAGAAAGATTTAACAGCTACTGGTAATTCGCGAATTTCTCATTTCCCGGGAATATTTTATAAACTTTTAGAGTCGCGTGTCAAAGAATAGACCGTTGGCTACTTTCCTATGTGGTGGTTGCTCAGATTTTTGGTATAATTAATTAGTTATTAACTGTTCTTTGGGGCGGTGACGAGAACAATGCCAGCAGGCTGAAACTTCGTCGATGGTTGGTGCGTTTCCTAAATGTTATTTATCAACTTTTACAGTTTCTACTTCAAGTATGGACACTCGATTACGTTTCTACATGATTGTTGTAAAGATGCCGATTGTAATTAACCAGCTATGAAGGGTTTTTGAACGAAGTTACAAGTCCCCCGGTGCGTTTAATAAATGCACACTTTGTTCAAGGATTCTCGATCGTTTCAAAATTGTTTATATATTTCTACGGGTGGATATGAGAATATAGTCTTGTGACTACGTTCGGCAATCCCACGTATGCATTTTATTTACGCAGCGCTACATAGTTATTACTAAAAAGAAGCCATTTTATAGAGGTTAGTTTATCGACCGCGATCCCTACGTTATCCCCAAATGCTTATTCTGACCAGGAAATTCGCCGAGTTAATAGGAGTACACGATACTAGAAGAGGTGGCACGACAAAGCTGTGCGATCGAGAGAGAACGCTGGTGTGCGCGACAAGGAGGGAGATAGAAAGATTTAACAGCTACTGGTAATTCGCGAATTTCTCATTTCCCGGGAATATTTTATAAACTTTTAGAGTCGCGTGTCAAAGAATAGACCGTTGGCTACTTTCCTATGTGGTGGTTGCTCAGATTTTTGGTATAATTAATTAGTTATTAACTGTTCTTTGGGGCGGTGACGAGAACAATGCCAGCAGGCTGAAACTTCGTCGATTGTTGGTGCGTTTCCTAAATGTTATTTATCAACTTTTACAGTTTCTACTTCAAGTATGGACACTCGATTACGTTTCTACATGATTGTTGTAAAGATGCCGATTGTAATTAACCAGCTATGAAGGGTTTTTGAACGAAGTTACAAGTCCCCCGGTGCGTTTAATAAATGCACACTTTGTTCAAGGATTCTCGATCGTTTCAAAATTGTTTATATATTTCTACGGGTGGATATGAGAATATAGTCTTGTGACTACGTTCGGCAATCCCACGTATGCATTTTATTTACGCAGCGCTACATAGTTATTACTAAAAAGAAGCCATTTTATAGAGGTTAGTTTATCGACCGCGATCCCTACGTTATCCCCAAATGCTTATTCTGACCAGGAAATTCGCCGAGTTAATAGGAGTACACGATACTAGAAGAGGTGGCACGACAAAGCTGTGCGATCGAGAGAGAACGCTGGTGTGCGCGACAAGGAGGGAGATAGAAAGATTTAACAGCTACTGGTAATTCGCGAATTTCTCATTTCCCGGGAATATTTTATAAACTTTTAGAGTCGCGTGTCAAAGAATAGACCGTTGGCTACTTTCCTATGTGGTGGTTGCTCAGATTTTTGGTATAATTAATTAGTTATTAACTGTTCTTTGGGGCGGTGACGAGAACAATGCCAGCAGGCTGAAACTTCGTCGATGGTTGGTGCGTTTCCTAAATGTTATTTATCAACTTTTACAGTTTCTACTTCAAGTATGGACACTCGATTACGTTTCTACATGATTGTTGTAAAGATGCCGATTGTAATTAACCAGCTATGAAGGGTTTTTGAACGAAGTTACAAGTCCCCCGGTGCGTTTAATAAATGCACACTTTGTTCAAGGATTCTCGATCGTTTCAAAATTGTTTATATATTTCTACGGGTGGATATGAGAATATAGTCTTGTGACTACGTTCGGCAATCCCACGTATGCATTTTATTTACGCAGCGCTACATAGTTATTACTAAAAAGAAGCCATTTTATAGAGGTTAGTTTATCGACCGCGATCCCTACGTTATCCCCAAATGCTTATTCTGACCAGGAAATTCGCCGAGTTAATAGGAGTACACGATACTAGAAGAGGTGGCACGACAAAGCTGTGCGATCGAGAGAGAACGCTGGTGTGCGCGACAAGGAGGGAGATAGAAAGATTTAACAGCTACTGGTAATTCGCGAATTTCTCATTTCCCGGGAATATTTTATAAACTTTTAGAGTCGCGTGTCAAAGAATAGACCGTTGGCTACTTTCCTATGTGGTGGTTGCTCAGATTTTTGGTATAATTAATTAGTTATTAACTGTTCTTTGGGGCGGTGACGAGAACAATGCCAGCAGGCTGAAACTTCGTCGATTGTTGGTGCGTTTCCTAAATGTTATTTATCAACTTTTACAGTTTCTACTTCAAGTATGGACACTCGATTACGTTTCTACATGATTGTTGTAAAGATGCCGATTGTAATTAACCAGCTATGAAGGGTTTTTGAACGAAGTTACAAGTCCCCCGGTGCGTTTAATAAATGCACACTTTGTTCAAGGATTCTCGATCGTTTCAAAATTGTTTATATATTTCTACGGGTGGATATGAGAATATAGTCTTGTGACTACGTTCGGCAATCCCACGTATGCATTTTATTTACGCAGCGCTACATAGTTATTACTAAAAAGAAGCCATTTTATAGAGGTTAGTTTATCGACCGCGATCCCTACGTTATCCCCAAATGCTTATTCTGACCAGGAAATTCGCCGAGTTAATAGGAGTACACGATACTAGAAGAGGTGGCACGACAAAGCTGTGCGATCGAGAGAGAACGCTGGTGTGCGCGACAAGGAGGGAGATAGAAAGATTTAACAGCTACTGGTAATTCGCGAATTTCTCATTTCCCGGGAATATTTTATAAACTTTTAGAGTCGCGTGTCAAAGAATAGACCGTTGGCTACTTTCCTATGTGGTGGTTGCTCAGATTTTTGGTATAATTAATTAGTTATTAACTGTTCTTTGGGGCGGTGACGAGAACAATGCCAGCAGGCTGAAACTTCGTCGATGGTTGGTGCGTTTCCTAAATGTTATTTATCAACTTTTACAGTTTCTACTTCAAGTATGGACACTCGATTACGTTTCTACATGATTGTTGTAAAGATGCCGATTGTAATTAACCAGCTATGAAGGGTTTTTGAACGAAGTTACAAGTCCCCCGGTGCGTTTAATAAATGCACACTTTGTTCAAGGATTCTCGATCGTTTCAAAATTGTTTATATATTTCTACGGGTGGATATGAGAATATAGTCTTGTGACTACGTTCGGCAATCCCACGTATGCATTTTATTTACGCAGCGCTACATAGTTATTACTAAAAAGAAGCCATTTTATAGAGGTTAGTTTATCGACCGCGATCCCTACGTTATCCCCAAATGCTTATTCTGACCAGGAAATTCGCCGAGTTAATAGGAGTACACGATACTAGAAGAGGTGGCACGACAAAGCTGTGCGATCGAGAGAGAACGCTGGTGTGCGCGACAAGGAGGGAGATAGAAAGATTTAACAGCTACTGGTAATTCGCGAATTTCTCATTTCCCGGGAATATTTTATAAACTTTTAGAGTCGCGTGTCAAAGAATAGACCGTTGGCTACTTTCCTATGTGGTGGTTGCTCAGATTTTTGGTATAATTAATTAGTTATTAACTGTTCTTTGGGGCGGTGACGAGAACAATGCCAGCAGGCTGAAACTTCGTCGATGGTTGGTGCGTTTCCTAAATGTTATTTATCAACTTTTACAGTTTCTACTTCAAGTATGGACACTCGATTACGTTTCTACATGATTGTTGTAAAGATGCCGATTGTAATTAACCAGCTATGAAGGGTTTTTGAACGAAGTTACAAGTCCCCCGGTGCGTTTAATAAATGCACACTTTGTTCAAGGATTCTCGATCGTTTCAAAATTGTTTATATATTTCTACGGGTGGATATGAGAATATAGTCTTGTGACTACGTTCGGCAATCCCACGTATGCATTTTATTTACGCAGCGCTACATAGTTATTACTAAAAAGAAGCCATTTTATAGAGGTTAGTTTATCGACCGCGATCCCTACGTTATCCCCAAATGCTTATTCTGACCAGGAAATTCGCCGAGTTAATAGGAGTACACGATACTAGAAGAGGTGGCACGACAAAGCTGTGCGATCGAGAGAGAACGCTGGTGTGCGCGACAAGGAGGGAGATAGAAAGATTTAACAGCTACTGGTAATTCGCGAATTTCTCATTTCCCGGGAATATTTTATAAACTTTTAGAGTCGCGTGTCAAAGAATAGACCGTTGGCTACTTTCCTATGTGGTGGTTGCTCAGATTTTTGGTATAATTAATTAGTTATTAACTGTTCTTTGGGGCGGTGACGAGAACAATGCCAGCAGGCTGAAACTTCGTCGATTGTTGGTGCGTTTCCTAAATGTTATTTATCAACTTTTACAGTTTCTACTTCAAGTATGGACACTCGATTACGTTTCTACATGATTGTTGTAAAGATGCCGATTGTAATTAACCAGCTATGAAGGGTTTTTGAACGAAGTTACAAGTCCCCCGGTGCGTTTAATAAATGCACACTTTGTTCAAGGATTCTCGATCGTTTCAAAATTGTTTATATATTTCTACGGGTGGATATGAGAATATAGTCTTGTGACTACGTTCGGCAATCCCACGTATGCATTTTATTTACGCAGCGCTACATAGTTATTACTAAAAAGAAGCCATTTTATAGAGGTTAGTTTATCGACCGCGATCCCTACGTTATCCCCAAATGCTTATTCTGACCAGGAAATTCGCCGAGTTAATAGGAGTACACGATACTAGAAGAGGTGGCACGACAAAGCTGTGCGATCGAGAGAGAACGCTGGTGTGCGCGACAAGGAGGGAGATAGAAAGATTTAACAGCTACTGGTAATTCGCGAATTTCTCATTTCCCGGGAATATTTTATAAACTTTTAGAGTCGCGTGTCAAAGAATAGACCGTTGGCTACTTTCCTATGTGGTGGTTGCTCAGATTTTTGGTATAATTAATTAGTTATTAACTGTTCTTTGGGGCGGTGACGAGAACAATGCCAGCAGGCTGAAACTTCGTCGATGGTTGGTGCGTTTCCTAAATGTTATTTATCAACTTTTACAGTTTCTACTTCAAGTATGGACACTCGATTACGTTTCTACATGATTGTTGTAAAGATGCCGATTGTAATTAACCAGCTATGAAGGGTTTTTGAACGAAGTTACAAGTCCCCCGGTGCGTTTAATAAATGCACACTTTGTTCAAGGATTCTCGATCGTTTCAAAATTGTTTATATATTTCTACGGGTGGATATGAGAATATAGTCTTGTGACTACGTTCGGCAATCCCACGTATGCATTTTATTTACGCAGCGCTACATAGTTATTACTAAAAAGAAGCCATTTTATAGAGGTTAGTTTATCGACCGCGATCCCTACGTTATCCCCAAATGCTTATTCTGACCAGGAAATTCGCCGAGTTAATAGGAGTACACGATACTAGAAGAGGTGGCACGACAAAGCTGTGCGATCGAGAGAGAACGCTGGTGTGCGCGACAAGGAGGGAGATAGAAAGATTTAACAGCTACTGGTAATTCGCGAATTTCTCATTTCCCGGGAATATTTTATAAACTTTTAGAGTCGCGTGTCAAAGAATAGACCGTTGGCTACTTTCCTATGTGGTGGTTGCTCAGATTTTTGGTATAATTAATTAGTTATTAACTGTTCTTTGGGGCGGTGACGAGAACAATGCCAGCAGGCTGAAACTTCGTCGATTGTTGGTGCGTTTCCTAAATGTTATTTATCAACTTTTACAGTTTCTACTTCAAGTATGGACACTCGATTACGTTTCTACATGATTGTTGTAAAGATGCCGATTGTAATTAACCAGCTATGAAGGGTTTTTGAACGAAGTTACAAGTCCCCCGGTGCGTTTAATAAATGCACACTTTGTTCAAGGATTCTCGATCGTTTCAAAATTGTTTATATATTTCTACGGGTGGATATGAGAATATAGTCTTGTGACTACGTTCGGCAATCCCACGTATGCATTTTATTTACGCAGCGCTACATAGTTATTACTAAAAAGAAGCCATTTTATAGAGGTTAGTTTATCGACCGCGATCCCTACGTTATCCCCAAATGCTTATTCTGACCAGGAAATTCGCCGAGTTAATAGGAGTACACGATACTAGAAGAGGTGGCACGACAAAGCTGTGCGATCGAGAGAGAACGCTGGTGTGCGCGACAAGGAGGGAGATAGAAAGATTTAACAGCTACTGGTAATTCGCGAATTTCTCATTTCCCGGGAATATTTTATAAACTTTTAGAGTCGCGTGTCAAAGAATAGACCGTTGGCTACTTTCCTATGTGGTGGTTGCTCAGATTTTTGGTATAATTAATTAGTTATTAACTGTTCTTTGGGGCGGTGACGAGAACAATGCCAGCAGGCTGAAACTTCGTCGATTGTTGGTGCGTTTCCTAAATGTTATTTATCAACTTTTACAGTTTCTACTTCAAGTATGGACACTCGATTACGTTTCTACATGATTGTTGTAAAGATGCCGATTGTAATTAACCAGCTATGAAGGGTTTTTGAACGAAGTTACAAGTCCCCCGGTGCGTTTAATAAATGCACACTTTGTTCAAGGATTCTCGATCGTTTCAAAATTGTTTATATATTTCTACGGGTGGATATGAGAATATAGTCTTGTGACTACGTTCGGCAATCCCACGTATGCGTTTTATTTACGCAGCGCTACATAGTTATTACTAAAAAGAAGCCATTTTATAGAGGTTAGTTTATCGACCGCGATCCCTACGTTATCCCCAAATGCTTATTCTGACCAGGAAATTCGCCGAGTTAATAGGAGTACACGATACTAGAAGAGGTGGCACGACAAAGCTGTGCGATCGAGAGAGAACGCTGGTGTGCGCGACAAGGAGGGAGATAGAAAGATTTAACAGCTACTGGTAATTCGCGAATTTCTCATTTCCCGGGAATATTTTATAAACTTTTAGAGTCGCGTGTCAAAGAATAGACCAACCAAAAAGTAATAGAACATAAAATATGCTCCTTGTCCGAATCTACAACTGTTATTTGACATATTTTTTTATTTAATCAATAACTTCGATGGATATTATATAAAATCGACTTTGCGGGCTGTTAAATAATGATTTAAATGTTTAAGGGCTCAGGGGCACCCTTTCCCGTTATCCGATCGAGCTCAAACTTTACAGGGATTTTTTTTTAGTTATTTGGAACCATTCTGGAGAGTGCCCCGTAGAAAATCTTGAAAATTTTTTTACCAAGAGTAAGTTAGAGCCACCCTAGTGATCACTGCCACGATCTAGTGCAGACATCTATGGAACTGAATGAAATGATCAATAAATATAATATCTACCATTCCGACAGACGGTATTTTATCTTAATCACAATTAACTCGTAATTTGCATGCAAAATTTCCATACAATAAATATGAATTAATAAGAACGTAATTATTTCCAATCAGTCGATGCTTCGAAGTCTAATAGTACATTCGGCAACCCGCACTAGTGCGCACTGAGTGCGAACTTTTTGAGTGCGATACCATGCCGCACATTCGGGTGAAACTAGAGCTGGCTCAGCTCTGTTCTGGTGGATTCTGGTTAATCTCAAAACCATCTCAAGATTATGACCCTATTGGTAAATTCTGTGAGAGCGCCATCTACGGTTTGAAGCTCTGCAATCGGGTCAATCGCGTTACAGAACTGGTCTCACACAAGTATTGAAATAGTGCAATAATGTTATTGACATTAAATAGTCTGTTAAATATTACAAAATCGATTATCAAACAGTCGAAATTCACAATATTGCCAAATACATGTGACAGGTAACCTGATTTGAGTGCTTTAATTTTCGCCACCAGATTGCGTAGCGGAAATAAGAAAATGCCAATCTATCCACAGACAGTGTTCGCCTGAGATTTTATGCCCAACATTCCAAAAAGAATTTTATTTACGAATGTGACTTTCGAGGATAATGGTAAAACGGAAGTTTACCTCCGAAAAGATAGTCCCTCATTTTAGAGTACCTATATATAAACGATACATAAATCGGTTATGTATCGTTTGTACATCATTGTTCATTAATTTATATTATTTGTTCATCAATTGACGATTTATAATAAATTAAACAAATTTGACTGATTTTTTTCACCCAGCCCCTCAGTTATATTTTTTTTTCATTATTTATGAATAATTTCATGTGGAATCGATCGTTCGTCGTTTGCACATCTTTGTTCGCTCATTTTTATTACTTGTTCACAAGCAATTGTCCTATCGTATTTTCTATAATACACACGTCAGGTTCTTAAAATATTTTTCTTCATGTTATAGATAAAACTTGGGAATATTTCTCCGTGGACAGGAACTTGCAGTGGGACAAATGATGGAAAGGTGTTAACTTCAACAATGAACATAAGAAGACAATGATTTTATATATACAGTGAAGTGATTATATAGACTAAGAGTGAAAATATATTTATTATTTATATACTTACATAAATAATCACTTGTACATGATTGAATCACTTTTTTGTAATATTTTGAACATGCTTTAATGAAAATAAAGAGAAAAATACTATACAAAACTGTGTTATCATTGAAAAAACCTTCTTCCCGCGAAAAATGCACAAAGTTGCAAAACTTGACTTCTAACGAGAACGCACAAAGTTGCAAACCGAAATTTGACTCCCCGCGAAAATGCAACAAAGTTGCAAAGGACAAAATTTTTGCAACAATGTTCGAAATGATAATCGCCTGTTCGCAAGAAAAAAACTCGGTTTGCAACTTTGTTGAGATTTCGTGGGGAGTCAGAATCCGGTTAGCAACTTTGTTGAACGCCAAAATCTTCGAATATCATCTTCAGACTATTCCGATTTCAACGGATTTGAACGACCCGCAAAAATGTAACAAAGTTGCAAGGGTCAAAATTTTTGCAACAATGTTGGAAATGAAAATCGCCTGTTCGTAAGAAAAAAACTCGGTTTGCAACTTTGTTGAGATTTCGTGGGGAGTCAGAATCCGGTTAGCAACTTTGTTGAACGCCAAAATCTTCGAATATCATCTTCAGACTATTCCGATTTCAACGGATTTGAACATCCCGCGAAAATGTAACAAAGTTGCAAGGATCAAAATTTTTGCAACAATGTTGGAAATGAAAATCGCCTGTTCAAAAGAAAAAAACTCGGTTTGCAACTTTGTTGAGATTTCGTGGGGAGTCAGAATCCGGTTAGCAACTTTGTTGAACGCCAAAATCTTCGAATATCATCTTCAGACTACTCCGATTTCACCGGATTTGGACGCCCCGCGAAAATGTAACAAAGTTGCAAGGGTCAAAATTTTTGCAACAATGTTGGAAATGAAAATCGCCTGTTCAAAAGAAAAAAACTCGGTTTGCAACTTTGTTGAGATTTCGTGGGGAGTCAGAATCCGGTTAGCAACTTTGTTGAACGCCAAAATCTTCGAATATCATCTTCAGACTATTCCGATTTCAACGGATTTGAACGTCCCGCGAAAATGTAACAAAGTTGCAAGGGTCAAAATTTTTGCAACAATGTTGGAAATGAAAATCGCCTGTTCAAAAGAAAAAAACTCGGTTTGCAACTTTGTTGAGATTTCGTGGGGAGTCAGAATCCGGTTAGCAACTTTGTTGAACGCCAAAATCTTCGAATATCATCTTCAGACTATTCCGATTTCAACGGATTTGAACGCCCCGCGAAAATGTAACAAAGTTGCAAGGGTCAAAATTTTTGCAACAATGTTGGAAATGAAAATCGCCTGTTCGTAAGAAAAAAACTCGGTTTGCAACTTTGTTGAGATTTCGTGGGGAGTCAGAATCCGGTTAGCAACTTTGTTGAACGCCAAAATCTTCGAATATCATCTTCAGACTATTCCGATTTCAACGGATTTGAACGACCCGCAAAAATGTAACAAAGTTGCAAGGGTCAAAATTTTTGCAACAATGTTGGAAATGAAAATCGCCTGTTCGTAAGAAAAAAACTCGGTTTGCAACTTTGTTGAGATTTCGTGGGGAGTCAGAATCCGGTTAGCAACTTTGTTGAACGCCAAAATCTTCGAATATCATCTTCAGACTATTCCGATTTCAACGGATTTGAACATCCCGCGAAAATGTAACAAAGTTGCAAGGGTCAAAATTTTTACAACAATGTTGGAAATGAAAATCGCCTGTTCAAAAGGAAAAAACTCGGTTTGCAACTTTGTTGAGATTTCGTGGGGAGTCAGAATCCGGTTAGCAACTTTGTTGAACGCCAAAATCTTCGAATATCATCTTCAGACTACTCCGATTTCACCGGATTTGGACGCCCCGCGAAAATGTAACAAAGTTGCAAGGGTCAAAATTTTTGCAACAATGTTGGAAATGAAAATCGCCTGTTCAAAAGAAAAAAACTCGGTTTGCAACTTTGTTGAGATTTCGTGGGGAGTCAGAATCCGGTTAGCAACTTTGTTGAACGCCAAAATCTTCGAATATCATCTTCAGACTATTCCGATTTCAACGGATTTGAACGTCCCGCGAAAATGTAACAAAGTTGCAAGGGTCAAAATTTTTGCAACAATGTTGGAAATGAAAATCGCCTGTTCGTAAGAAAAAAACTCGGTTTGCAACTTTGTTACATTTTCGCGGGGCGTCCAAATCCGTTGAAATCGGAATAGTCTGAAGATGATATTCGCAGATTTTGGCGTTCAACAAAGTTGCTAACCGGATTCTGACTCCCCACGAAATCTCAACAAAGTTGCAAACCGAGTTTTTCTCTTGCGAACAGGCGATTTTCATTTCCAACATTGTTGCAAAAGTTTTGACCCTTGCAACTTTGTTGCATTTTCGCGGGAAGCTCAAAACCAGTATGTAAACTTATCAACTATTATGTGTGTTGTGTGTTGAGTGCTGTGTTGCAAGTGTGATAGTGTTGTAAGACTGCTAGTATTGTGTGGGTGGCAGCGTAGTAAGTGTGATAGTGTCGTAAGTGTGAAAGGGAATTTCGTGAAAGTGAAGGTGTGAAAAATATGTAGGAAAAATGTAGGAATTGTTTGAAATGATAAATAAAATTGAAGTTATACATTATATACGGCTTTATTTTTTTTTATACACCCTACATGTTTCCACTATTCCTGTATTATCCTATATTACAGTTTCACAGCGTTTCCTCACAATTGCTGTGTTACCACGCTACATCACTTCATAGTTCTCAATTTACATTCCACACTTCACATTCTACACTGCACATTCCATACTGCACATTCCACACTTCACATTCCATACTTCAAACATGAAATTAGCCTTCCCGTGATATCTCAACAAAGTTGCAAACCGAGTTTTTCTCTTGCGAACAGGCCATTTTCATTTCCAACATTGTTGCAAAAATTTTGACCCTTGCAACTTTGTTACATTTTCGCGGGACGTTCAAATCCGTTGAAATCGGAATAGTCTGAAGATGATATTCGAAGATTTTGGCGTTCAACAAAGTTGCTAACCGGATTCTGACTCCCCACGAAATCTCAACAAAGTTGCAAACCGAGTTTTTTTCTTGCGAACAGGCGATTTTCATTTCCAACATTGTTGCAAAAATTTTGACCCTTGCAACTTTGTTACATTTTCGCGGGACGTTCAAATCCGTTGAAATCGGAATAGTCTGAAGATGATATTCGAAGATTTTGGCGTTCAACAAAGTTGCTAACCGGATTCTGACTCCCCACGAAATCTCAACAAAGTTGCAAACCGAGTTTTTTTCTTGCGAACAGGCGATTTTCATTTCCAACATTGTTGCAAAAATTTTGACCCTTGCAACTTTGTTACATTTTCGCGGGACGTTCAAATCCGTTGAAATCGGAATAGTCTGAAGATGATATTCGAAGATTTTGGCGTTCAACAAAGTTGCTAACCGGATTCTGACTCCCCACGAAATCTCAACAAAGTTGCAAACCGAGTTTTTTTCTTTTGAACAGGCGATTTTCATTTCCAACATTGTTGCAAAAATTTTGACCCTTGCAACTTTGTTACATTTTCGCGGGACGTTCAAAACCAGTATGTAAACTTATCAACTATTATGTGTGTTGTGTGTTGAGTGCTGTGTTGCAAGTGTGATAGTGTTGTAAGACTGCTAGTATTGTGTGGGTGGCAGCGTAGTAAGTGTGATAGTGTCGTAAGTGTGAAAGGGAATTTCGTGAAAGTGAAGGTGTGAAAAATATGTAGGAAAAATGTAGGAATTGTTTGAAATGATAAATAAAATTGAAGTTATACATTATATACGGCTTTATTTTTTTTTATACACCCTACATGTTTCCACTATTCCTGTATTATCCTATATTACAGTTTCACAGCGTTTCCTCACAATTGCTGTGTTACCACGCTACATCACTTCATAGTTCTCAATTTACATTCCACACTTCACATTCTACACTGCACATTCCATACTGCACATTCCACACTTCACATTCCATACTTCAAACATGAAATTAGCCTTCCCGTGATATCTCAACAAAGTTGCAAACCGAGTTTTTCTCTTGCGAACAGGCCATTTTCATTTCCAACATTGTTGCAAAAATTTTGACCCTTGCAACTTTGTTACATTTTCGCGGGACGTTCAAATCCGTTGAAATCGGAATAGTCTGAAGATGATATTCGAAGATTTTGGCGTTCAACAAAGTTGCTAACCGGATTCTGACTCCCCACGAAATCTCAACAAAGTTGCAAACCGAGTTTTTTTCTTGCGAACAGGCGATTTTCATTTCCAACATTGTTGCAAAAATTTTGACCCTTGCAACTTTGTTACATTTTCGCGGGACGTTCAAATCCGTTGAAATCGGAATAGTCTGAAGATGATATTCGAAGATTTTGGCGTTCAACAAAGTTGCTAACCGGATTCTGACTCCCCACGAAATCTCAACAAAGTTGCAAACCGAGTTTTTTTCTTGCGAACAGGCGATTTTCATTTCCAACATTGTTGCAAAAATTTTGACCCTTGCAACTTTGTTACATTTTCGCGGGACGTTCAAATCCGTTGAAATCGGAATAGTCTGAAGATGATATTCGAAGATTTTGGCGTTCAACAAAGTTGCTAACCGGATTCTGACTCCCCACGAAATCTCAACAAAGTTGCAAACCGAGTTTTTTTCTTTTGAACAGGCGATTTTCATTTCCAACATTGTTGCAAAAATTTTGACCCTTGCAACTTTGTTACATTTTCGCGGGGCGTCCAAATCCGTTGAAATCGGAATAGTCTGAAGATGATATTCGCAGATTTTGGCGTTCAACAAAGTTGCTAACCGGATTCTGACTCCCCACGAAATCTCAACAAAGTTGCAAACCGAGTTTTTCTCTTGCGAACAGGCGATTTTCATTTCCAACATTGTTGCAAAAGTTTTGACCCTTGCAACTTTGTTGCATTTTCGCGGGAAGCTCAAAACCAGTATGTAAACTTATCAACTATTATGTGTGTTGTGTGTTGAGTGCTGTGTTGCAAGTGTGATAGTGTTGTAAGACTGCTAGTATTGTGTGGGTGGCAGCGTAGTAAGTGTGATAGTGTCGTAAGTGTGAAAGGGAATTTCGTGAAAGTGAAGGTGTGAAAAATATGTAGGAAAAATGTAGGAATTGTTTGAAATGATAAATAAAATTGAAGTTATACATTATATACGGCTTTATTTTTTTTTATACACCCTACATGTTTCCACTATTCCTGTATTATCCTATATTACAGTTTCACAGCGTTTCCTCACAATTGCTGTGTTACCACGCTACATCACTTCATAGTTCTCAATTTACATTCCACACTTCACATTCTACACTGCACATTCCATACTGCACATTCCACACTTCACATTCCATACTTCAAACATGAAATTAGCCTTCCCGTGATATCTCAACAAAGTTGCAAACCGAGTTTTTCTCTTGCGAACAGGCCATTTTCATTTCCAACATTGTTGCAAAAATTTTGACCCTTGCAACTTTGTTACATTTTCGCGGGACGTTCAAATCCGTTGAAATCGGAATAGTCTGAAGATGATATTCGAAGATTTTGGCGTTCAACAAAGTTGCTAACCGGATTCTGACTCCCCACGAAATCTCAACAAAGTTGCAAACCGAGTTTTTTTCTTGCGAACAGGCGATTTTCATTTCCAACATTGTTGCAAAAATTTTGACCCTTGCAACTTTGTTACATTTTCGCGGGACGTTCAAATCCGTTGAAATCGGAATAGTCTGAAGATGATATTCGAAGATTTTGGCGTTCAACAAAGTTGCTAACCGGATTCTGACTCCCCACGAAATCTCAACAAAGTTGCAAACCGAGTTTTTTTCTTTTGAACAGGCGATTTTCATTTCCAACATTGTTGCAAAAATTTTGACCCTTGCAACTTTGTTACATTTTCGCGGGACGTTCAAATCCGTTGAAATCGGAATAGTCTGAAGATGATATTCGAAGATTTTGGCGTTCAACAATGTTGCTAACCGGATTCTGACTCCCCACGAAATCTCAACAAAGTTGCAAACCGAGTTTTTTTCTTGCGAACAGGCGATTTTCATTTCCAACATTGTTGCAAAAGTTTTGACCCTTGCAACTTTGTTGCATTTTCGCGGGAAGCTCAAAACCAGTATGTAAACTTATCAACTATTATGTGTGTTGTGTGTTGAGTGCTGTGTTGCAAGTGTGATAGTGTTGTAAGACTGCTAGTATTGTGTGGGTGGCAGCGTAGTAAGTGTGATAGTGTCGTAAGTGTGAAAGGGAATTTCGTGAAAGTGAAGGTGTGAAAAATATGTAGGAAAAATGTAGGAATTGTTTGAAATGATAAATAAAATTGAAGTTATACATTATATACGGCTTTATTTTTTTTTATACACCCTACATGTTTACACTATTCCTGTATTATCCTATATTACAGTTTCACAGCGTTTCCTCACAATTGCTGTGTTACCACGCTACATCACTTCATAGTTCTCAATTTACATTCCACACTTCACATTCTACACTGCACATTCCATACTGCACATTCCACACTTCACATTCCATACTTCAAACATGAAATTAGCCTTCCCGTGATATCTCAACAAAGTTGCAAACCGAGTTTTTCTCTTGCGAACAGGCCATTTTCATTTCCAACATTGTTGCAAAAATTTTGACCCTTGCAACTTTGTTACATTTTCGCGGGGCGCTCAATAGCTTACCTGAATACTTACCATATTTTGCGTGATCATGAGGCGATTGGTTCTTAACACTAGAGCAATGTAGAAGTAGTGTGACGTGATGTGTTGAAATCAATAAAGTTTGAAAGTAGGAAATGGTATGTTTAAAACAGTGCGTTAATGTAAAGATTTTTAAAAACAGCTCAGTGTGGAAGGATCATTTTAGATGTTCTTTTTATCATGTCTTTTATATATAACTTGGAATCGGAAGGAGCAAGTAGTGGAAGGAAGGCTCGTTAAATAATAATAGTCTTTTATTCCTTAACTGCATTTTATTGAAATAAGTGAAATGCGATACAATCAAATCTTACAAATGCGTTCGTAATATAGTAGATGTAGTCTTATTCCAACCGACTCGCGGGTCACACGTAGTGCCAGAGCACTGTGACTTATTTTCAATAGCAAAAACAGTATTTTATATTTGTTCTTAACTTTCCTGAAGATGATCTAAACCAAGATCGAAACGTCGAAAGCTTATATAATTATAATTGCAAAATAGCTTGTTTTTATTGTTTTAAATTGACCGATCCTGTGCGCCGAAATCATATATAATAGTAGATGTATGTACTTCATAATTTAGGTAGATCCGAAATGCAGCAAGTGATCGCTTTTAACGCCTTTTATTCCCCCAAACCCATGTTTCAGGCCAGATTGTGTCGGTATACAGCGCGCGGCATTACTCGTGTCTACTCCTGTAACGTTTTTTCGACATCGATTTTACGCATTATAGTAAAGAAGAATGTAAACTATTGTAAATGAAAAAGGGAGGGAAGTTGTACGAAATGTTTGTACGGGAAGTTGTACGGGATGTTTGCTCGAAATCCCACGAGAGAGAAAGAAATACACACCATTTCACTCTTGACAGCTCTGTTCTGGTGGATTCTGGTTAAGAATGGAGATAGTGATTTTTTATCTTGAGTGAATTTGCTTTTCATGATCATAATTCTTAACATTGATTGAATAATTTTTTATAAACTACATCAATATAGCTTGTGTTATAGCGAATTCGGCAGGCACGCACTGGCACTGCACTGGTGCCAGAAAGCAACTTGGATTGGTTGTTTCTGATAGAAACGAAGAAGCTCTATAAGAATCAACCAATCCAAGTTACTTTCTGGCACCAGTGCAGTGCCCAGGGTTGCCAGATCTCCGGCATTCAGCCGGAGTCTCAGGTTTTATATCGTTGTCTCCGGCCTCAGGCAGGCACAATAAAAATCTCCGGTCGAATAGAGAGTATGGGTCCAGCGGACCCACTGTAAGGAAGGTTGTCGAAGAGTCTCCGAGTGGAAGGGGAACTATTAAAATCTGTACTGAATTCAAATAAATATTCATAATACTTTTATTACAATTATTATGATTACTCCTTTATAATAATTCATTATAATGAATTTTAGATGCCTGTTTTTCTATTGGCCCTTATTTTCTCTCACCCCCCCCCCCCCTCCCTCCACTCAACCCCACTCCGCGAAATTGAAATCTCCGGCAAAAGATCAGGCCTGATCTGGCAACCCTGGCAGTGCCAGTGCAAGCCTGCCGAATTCGCTATTAGAGTCAAAGCGTTACTTGAGCGCAATTCAGCGAATTTATACATCCTCTACTAGTCAATGTATGCACACATTGATTTGATTGGCTAAAGTATACACATATTTTTTAACTAAAGTGAAGAAATATTCGTTATATATAATATACATCTGAACTTGTATAAGAACATTTGGGAATGTTTTAAGAGAAATTGGGGTTATGTGACGCCTGTAAAAAAACAGTTATGCTCTCCACCCATCAGAAGCGATCACGAAAAATCGGTTCGCATAGTCTCCCATCTTGGCGTTGATTGGTTTGGCGTCACGGCGTCATCACGCGCATGCTCAGATCGCCATCTTGAGCACATTCTCATTGGTGTGAAGTAGTGTGAAGATCATTTCACGCGCATAGTTTTCTATAAGTTGGCTACACTCAGGGTTGCCAGATCAGGCCTGATCTTTTGCCGGAGATTTCAATTTCGCGGAGTGGGCTTGAGTGGAGGGGTGAGAGAAAATAAGGGCCAATAGAAAAACAGGCATCTAAAATTCATTATAATGAATTATTATAAAGAAGTAATCATAATAATTGTAATAAAAGTATTATGAATATTTATTTGAATTCAGTACAGATTTTAATAGTTCCCCTTCCACTCGGAGACTCTTCGACAACCTTCCTTACAGTGGGTCCGCTGGACCCATACTCTCTATTCGGCCGGAGATTTTTATTGTGCCTGCCTGAGGCCGGAGACAACGATATAAAACCTGAGACTCCGGCTGAATGCCGGAGATCTGGCAACCCTGGCTACACTGGAGGCTGCTCTGACTGCACTACCAAAAATCGCAGTGCGAGAAAGGTTACACTAGTGCGGTGTATTCTGTTCATCCGAATACGAAGTTTGCACTACACCAGGGCAGTTCTTGGCGCCGAATACGATACAAGATTGCTCGTATGTAAAATCCTTTGTAATCGTGCCAGAAAACCCTAGAAAACATGCTGCACTGGCACGGTGCTGAGGCAGCACCGGCATAGCGCGAAACTGCGCCAGTGCAGTGCCAGTGCGTGTCTGCCGAATCCGCTATAATATTCAACGTTATCGACTAGATACGCACGCAAGCGCTATGATGCGCCGCAAATTCCGCCATCTGCCGTAAGTTCTGCCGTTTGTCGGCGTCTGAGTTTTTGAATCACAAACATGGAACGTTACGCTAGTCAACAGAAATGTGTACATTAACCTCCTCGTAGTAAAACAATTCTGTTATCAAATGTTAGGATAACTCAAAACGCACTGAGAAAATAGTATTCCTTAACAGAGAACATACAAATGAAAGATAAAGAGAATGGACTGTACGAATAAAGAGAAGGAATTCGAAGAACGGTACAAGAAGATTTGTGAAAGGAGGCTGTCTTCCAGGTACAGGACTCACGAAGAAGAAAATGCAGAAGGGGGTGAAGCGTCGACAAGCGGGAGGGAGAAATTCGAAAGGGAACTGAGCACAGCGAAATGTGAACTGGCTGTGATTCGGAGAAGCATAGGTAAAAGCCCGTTGTGTCCGATAACTATTAAAAATTATTTGCCTAAGAAATGAAGCGGCATACATGAACATCTCACTCCACACCGTTCCTTACTGGTTATTTCACATCCGTTGATTGCGATCTGTTGCATTTACAGGTACAGGCGAGAAAAACATCCCTGCGTCAGAATCGGATGACCCTTCCGATTTTAAATTCCACAAGCATCACTCGTCACAGTTCGCTAAGTTTTCCAAGGAAAAGAGCGAACTGGAGTCGCAATTGGATGGCAAGAAGAAAGAGCTGCAGGAGGGAAAGAAGAAGATATTCGAACTCGAGGACAAAGTCAGCCAGATGACACAGTTGCAGTATCAGCTTGAGGAGAAAACAAAAAGATTGGAGGCGTTTAGTAAAGAGAGAGATATGCTGGAAAGGGAATTAGTCTCGACGAGATCAGAGATAACTGGAATAAAAAGAACCCTAGGTAATATATTTATGTATAAAGCCACTATTTATTTCTAAGAAGAAATTAATAATAAATACATTAGCTTGTATTAATTGATGCAAGAGTCGTGAAGAACTACTACCTGGTTCATGACCACAATTATATTTACTATATATTCTTAAATCTAAATTTCCTAAGTTTCATAGTTGAACCTTTTTAATCTTATCTTAAAGTAGTAATTATAGCTTCCACATTCTTCTACATTACATACATCCTTATAATAACAGAGTTAGAACGCCAAGAAAGAAGAGATCTAGAGACCAGAGCGCTTAGTTTAATAAAAGATGCAAAGCGTAAATGGGAAAATGCAGAGAAAGATAAGACCACGCAACTTAATAAGCACATCGAGGCTCAAACTGTAAGGATCACAGAATTGTGTACAAGTAATAATGAAATGAGCTCTAGACTACAAAGAACGGAATGTGAACTTCAAACAGCAACCGCAGAATTGCACAAGCTTAGAGTATTTCAGGTTAGTAATACACAGTGCTGGCATAAACCATCAGATTAAGCGACATGTTTTGAGAATTCCAACTGCCTGGCAGAGGGAAACCGGAAGTAGATGTCGACTGTTCGATTTATTAACGGGAAAGTATTGTCCATCTTAATTCCTAAATCCTAACCTTAATTTTAATCCTAAGTTACACTTGGCGTTGCGTTAACGCAGCGTTCATTTCCTCCGCTTCCACAGTTTGTCCATTTAATTAGATCGTATAAATACCTTTGCATCAAGCTTGATGAAATCTAAATTGTAGTTAACAGTGGTCTCAAATATTTCTACAATACAGGGCCTATATAAATCGAGGGTGTGGCCAATACTTTCTCTGTCGCGTTAGCGTCCGAACGTGCCAATTCCAATGTTGAGTTAAGAACGCAATGATATTGTTTTATTAGATGCAATATAAAGAGTCTCTAGCAAAGACTAGAGAACTTAGTCGACAAAGCGTGCAAGGCGTTGAAACTAAATTGGAAGAAATAGCTACGCGGGCGCATAATCAGCTTGCCGAGTTGAGAGCGAAATTGGATTTAGAAACGGCGAGAAATACCGATTTGGAGACTAAACTGAGGAATGAGCAAGATTCCAACCACTGTCGCCAATCGAGGTTAAACGTTGCTTTGGAACTGGCGCAGAATGAGTTTAAAGACTGTCAGGAACAGTTGCGGAGTATACAGGCCACGATACCAGCCAGAGACGCTGAAATAGAAGCTTTGAAGAAACAGTTGCAGGACAGATCGAAGCACTTGGAGAATGCTATGGCGTCGGAAAAGAGAGTGGCCACAATGCAGGAGCAATTGAACCGATCGAAGCTTGAGAGCGAGCAGCTGAAGCAGCAACTACAAGTATGCAATTAACGTAGAGTGAAATTCTGAATGTAACGTTTTCTTTCTATTGATGTGAGTGTTGTTTGCAGGTAATGAAGTCGGACTTGAATGAAACTATGATGAATTTGGAACAGAGCGAAAATCTCGCGATGAATTTAGAACAAGCTGCTCAAGATAAGGAAGCGTTACAGAAACGGTTACAGGATTCTCTTGAGAAAGAAGGTGTGCACCTGAAAAATGACCACTAATTTTTTAAGCGTATCTGTAACAGTAAATAACTTCTCGACTGTTTGCAGAGGAGCATTTGCGTAAAGTTGGGAACTTAGAAGAATTGTTACGGCGCTTAGAACATAGCGTGACTAAACTGGAAGCGGAGAATTCTAGTCTTAAAATGGAAAGTGTGCAACCAAACGTCAGCAGAGATGTCGTAAGAACGGATAGCCATTTAGTAGAGAAAACACAGAAGCTACAGCAAGAACTTCAGACAGTGAGAGAAGGTTTAAACGCAGAGCGTCAAATATCGAAGCAGGCGCAGATAAATTTATGGAAGAAAGAAAAGGAACTGTCGGATGCGAATTTGGACAAGAGAATTGCGTTAAGGGAGGGGAAAAAGGCTGAGGATAAGATTAAAACGCTGCAAGAAGAGAAGCAAAAGTTGTCGGAGAAATTGGATAATAAAATAAAAGAGGAAGAAGAGAAATCTAGGAAACTGCTTAAAGAATTGGATAGCGCGCAGGCATCGTTGAATGATATAACGAAGGAGTCCTCGAGGAATAAAATGCATGCAGATTCTGCTCAAAGAGTAAATATTTTCGAGTTTATTTCAGTTGTTGATTTTATTTGATTTGCCCTGTACTCTTTATTTCATTATCTTTTTGTTATTTTCTTTTATTCCATCGAAGGCGTTAACTCAGGCTAATCATCAGATAGAAGAGCTTCAGTCTTCCAGCGCCTCGCTGCGAAGGGAATTGGACGCAGCTCGCAAGCAAGCGCGAGCGAATCAAGAAAGAGCCGACAGCTTGAACACGGAGAACAGGCGATTATCGCAAAAGATTACGAAGCACGGTGAAGAAAATACCGAACTGGAATCCCAGATAGAGAAGCTGGAGCAGGAGATCAAGGGGAACGAATTGAACATCGAGCTTCTAAAGGAAACGTGTACAGTACTCGAGGAACAGCTGACAGATTACGAGAGATTGACGAGTGACCACGAAACCCGAGAGAACATCTTAATTCAGGACAAAATGAAGTTGCAGAAAGATTTGGAGGCGACTGAAACGAAGCTTCGCGAAGCGCGCACCAGCCAGAATGAAGAGAGATCGCTGAGACTAGCGGCCGAACGGAATTTAGAGAGACTCGAATCGGAGACAAGTGACATAGAAAGCGAGAGAAACGGTCTAATTGCCCAGAGGGATCAATACAAGAAGCTCGCGCAAACATTGACAATGCAAGTGGAAGATTTGTCGGGCAGATTCGACGGAATGGAGTGCGATCTCTCTGAAACGAAACGCACGTTGGATGTAGCGAAGGCCGAGGCTAGAGTCGTCAAAGAGGAGAGCAGCCAGCACTTGACGAGATTCCACGAGCTGAAGGAAGCCAACTTCGCGCTGATGAATGACCTGCAGAACAGCGTGGATCAAGGCCAAGAGCTTCGTGCGAGAATCTCTGAATTGGAAAGTATCTTGGAAGAGATGCGGCAATTCTATCAGGAAAGGGAGGTGAAAGCTGAGAGTACGAGGCAGCAGCAGACGAAGTTGATAGACTACCTGCAATTCAAGCTGGAAGAATGTAGTAAAAAGAAGAAGACAGTTTGCGACAAGATACTGGGTACTAAACAAAAGGAGAATATACCTCCCAGTGGTACTGGAATGCCAGTTGGATACAGAGAGCTGGAGAACCAACTGGCGAAAGAGCGCGCTAAAGTCAAAACGTTAACTGACCAGTTGTTAGCGCTGAAAGCTGTGCACGCCTCCGTCTCTGCGCCCTCATCCCCCACAGCGCCGGACATGAAAACTAGCAACTACGCGGGAGAGCACCCGACTAATTTGTCGTCTAAACGATTGTCCCCTCAGCGAATAGGGCACAACATTCCCCATCGGTTCGAGGTCGGTTTACCAATGCGCGCAGGGAAATGCTCGGCATGCTTCGACTCCATTCAATTCGGCAAACGCGCCGCCATCTGCAGCGAATGCCAAGTGATGACGCATTTGAAATGCGCCGTCAACATTCCTAGCAACTGTGGCTTGCCCGGTGGCTTTGCCAAGCAATTTGGCAAGAACTGGAGGAACAGCAACGAGAGCCTGTCCACTATATCCGGAAGCGTTCAGACTTTAACCATAGATCAGCCGGATAAACCGGATACGGTATGAAATCTGAAACACCCATAGAGAATGTTGCAACAGAAACAAGGTATCCCTTTGGCTCCTTTAATTATCTAAACATCCAGGACTACATTTTAAGGGTGATTTAAAGGAGATCATTCGGTGTTCTGTTTCTGTTGAAACACCCTTATATCTGTACCTTGTAACACTTTGCATGAAATGTTAATGTAGGATGTATACGATACCAAAAATAAGAACAGTGGCGTGAGAATGGAGAGCTGGGTCAAAGTTCCGGAGCGCTCGAAAACTTGCTGGGAAAGAAAATACCTCAGATTAGAAGGAACCTGTTTATGTACTTACGAGCACCAGCCATCTCCTAATATGGCGCCTGTGAGTCGGTTAGATCTGACTGAAAAGGACGGCTTCACTGTGTCCGAGACTGTACAGCAACCAGAAGTTATGGGAACAGCGAAGTCAGACATACCGTTCATCTTCAGGATAGAATCTAACTCCCCGACAACTTGCTGGCCTACGTCGCGGTTGGATGTGATGGCTCTGATCCAAACCGATAAGAGAAATTGGTTGAAAGCATTGAAGTCTGTGACTAGTCAAAATTTATCAAGCAGCGTTCACAGAGGCGAGAGATATCAGACTATATTGAGGCTAGAAAAGAATCAAGTAAGCAAATTCACTTGTCCCGTGTAACGGTGTTAGTAGAGGGATACATTTTCTACCAACGATTCTTATATCTTCCAGCTGGATTTGAACTGTGCCGTGCACTTGGCGGAAGAAAATGTACTCTTGTTGGGTGCCGAAGAAGGCCTGTTTTCGTATCGCGGCGCTAAATCAAGAACACTCACTGCCATTCGCGGAGTGAAAAGGGTGCACCAGCTAACATTGCATCCACATTTGAGCATAGCTTTAATGATAGCCGGTGAAAATAGGCAATTAGTATCTTGCTGTTTAAGGCAATTGAAGAGCAACGCGGTAGCTGCCGAATGCTCCAGGCCGGCAATTAATACCAGACCAGTTCTAACTGGCACGGACAGCTGCCACTTGTATCAGTTGCAGGGGGATATGCTTTGCGCAGCCACAGCGACCCATATAATGTAAGTTCGATCTACATTACACGGCATGCTCTGTTTAACGAAGCTTTTCAACACAGCTTGCTCAAGTGGTACACTGAAGAGGACTCCGGCGAATTTGTTGGCGTTCGCGAACTGGAGACAACAGAGCCATGCAGCTGTGCCATATTTGCCCAAAACGTGCTCATCGTGGGTTGCAACAAGTTCTTCCAAATCGAGCTTACGAACTACTGTGTAGATGGTATACAATCGAATCGATCGTTTGTGGTAAGAAATATTCGTTTATTTATTAACGTAGGAGATTCGCGTGTTATGTTGCAGAATTCCCGGAGGAAGACGATAACTCGGTGAAAGCTGCCCTGTCGGGAGTAGCTAAACTAGGCATTTTCCCCATCTGCGTTTTAAACGTGTCTCTTGTACCTGGAAAAGTAGAGCTCCTGCTTTGCTACAACGAGTTCGGAATGTTTGTGAACGAAAACGGCGAAAGGACTCGCAGCGTTGAGCCCATGTGGAATCATTTACCCTTTGCCTTCGGTAAGACTGATTTACAAATTTGTTAATATACACTGATTTCATATGTCCATATCTCACTTTACACGCAGCTTTCCGCAAACCCTACTTGTTTATCATTCACTTCTCGTCCGTGGAGATCGTGAAACTCGATCGGGATTCTTACACCTTGCCAGAAAAGAATCCGGAGCGAATGCTAATCGAGTTGTCTAGTCCTCGTTACTTGGGGCTAGCTGGATCAAAGGGGATTTACCTGGCAACAGTAAATGCCTTCTCATCACTATTAAAAGTAGAAGGATCATCCAATATACCGGAATTAAATGGCAGTTTTTCAAGCTTGGATACCCTGTACGTTCGTGCATTTCTGTCGACCACGCGTCCGTGTTTGAATTGTGAAATAACAATTGCATTTTACAGAGATCAAGAGGACGAAAGCAGTTCGGAATTTAGCTTCACGTCGAGCCTGATGGAAGCTTTAGACGGTCAAGGAAAGAAAGTACATTTCGCTGGCGTTTCAATGCAGTAATATATTATTTCTGCCCAGGCTAATAGATATTCAGGCTAGTAGGAATTAGGGCGCGCAAGCATGTATAGAGATCTGGAAGCAAAAGGAATCGCGAAGAATACGCTGCAGACGAGATTCGTGAATTTAATTTAATTTATACAAATACTTGCCGATGCGCAATTCCCGTTATTAGTGCATAATCAGCGACCATGGATTTACTTTGTGCTTATTTTATTTCTCTTCTCATTTTTCGCGAAAGAATCGCAGAGTCGGAACTCGAACGTTTGCTACGACGAAACATTGCTACGGTACTATATAGTATTAATTCACCAAATTTGATATATATTTATATATATCGGGAAGTAATTTATTACTCTCCGCGAGCTTACTTTTACTGGACTAAGTAATGGGAGTTTCTATCGAAAGAAGAATGGGATCGATACTTAGTAGTGGTAACTACGCATTAGACATAAGTATTCTATCGATATTGTTAAAGAAATATTATTATTGCAACAATAATATATTCCTGACTACGTCGACAAAAATTTTTGTAATTTTGTACTCTAAAATAAAACACTTCAGTAGTGACAAAATAAATATTTATGGAAGATACACGTATTGTTCTTCGCTGCTTTGTCTTCAAGGCCTAAATTTCCCTTACTAAGGGCCTCGTGGATTTGATAAATAAGTAAAGTGCAATGAACCGTTCTGAATATATGAAGAAGTGTAATTGTAAACCAGTGAGGCGGAAGCCAGGAAAACTGTCGTACCTACATATGGTGAATAATTTGAAAATAGGCGACTGATTATTCATGCAGTAGAATCAATAATTATTACAGCCAACTCTTGGATTCATTTTACGCTCTTACGAAAAAACTAAGATTTACTGTTGTTGTTTTTTTCGTTTACACGTAAACCCCAAGGAAGAAACTGAGCAACATTTTATAATCCCATGTACGAGGCATTGAGAGCAAAGACGGACTAACCCACATTGGAAAAAATTAATTTTTTCTATTTCATATGAATAGTAAAGCCTATTGGAGTACATTACTGCTGCTAAATGAATTTCGCAAAAAATTAGATGTTAGCCCGTTTTTGCTCTCAATGCCTCATATATCTAATAAAGCTTTCATAGAGAGCAGCACCTCTGAGAGAGAGAGAGAGAGAGAGAGAGAGAGAGAGAGAGAGAGAGAGAGAGAGAGAGAGAGAGAGAGAGAGAGAGAGAGAGAGAGAGAGAGAGAGAGCGTGAGAGCGTGAGAGCGTGAGAGAAAATATCTCACGACTTTAATTCCATTTCAGAATATTCGTTACAATAATACGCGTTATTGGGCCGATTTCCGACGATAATGTCAGGCTATATTTCATGGAATTATCGGTATATATAAATTCATTAAAAAGTTCAAGGCCGTCATTGCAATGGGAGACACTAACGATAACTTATACGTATGCAGAATAATGCGACTTCCGGCAACCCCTGACATTCGTGCCAACATACCAACGAATATTCATCGGAACAGCCGATACAATTGAAAAATACTCATTGTGAAGCAACGACTAGCAACTAATATTCCATTATCAAGATCAAAGCTCGGTTCCAGAATGAAATACTTTCGCTTGATTAATTTCTTTCGATCGTCTTTAGAGGTTAAAGCACGGCAGTTTTCATTTCTAGGAAGTTATTTCGACAAAAATTAATAACATTCGCGGCAATGTTATTTTCTGATTGCAAATGTTGCATTATTGTAAAATGACGACGTAAAATTAGCGGTAAACTATTATTTGCAATACACTAATCGTTTAAATGAAAATAAAAAAAATATTCAATGTGTACTCGAGATTTTTTTCATTTCCTGCAAAATTGCATGGTATTCATGCCTGCTGGTATTATATAATGAGCGGTGGGTATTTTATGCCACGGAAAGTCGTTATGTTTTGTAACCAACTGCAGTTGACTGCATGCATTATTCATAACAATTGCCTTTAAATGTAATTTAATTCACTCGTGCCATAAACGACGCAATTTAGAGCTGAAAGTCTGTAATACAAGGTATCGAATCGTAATTCATTACGATGAAGCGCGGACAAAGTCGTGAAACCATCTTAATTATGTCCAATGTTACAAAACAGTATGTCTTTAAGGGGGGAACCCTAATCGACGAGCACAAATTCATATGAAAATTTGAATCTGAGTGTTTTTTTACTGTAACAATGGCGAATCGATGTTTCTCCGCAAACTGCCGCCAATTTGTCAATTTTACAGTTTTTGCTGCGAACCGAGGTTCATTACCTGCGAAATTTAGATTATTTTTGTCTCAATTAAATAGAAGAGCCGCTATGTTGCACGCAGCACAGAAACAGGACGCCTGACAATAATTGTACAAATAATGTTTTGAATTAATTTTTTGTTGCTAACTAATGGTTTTTTCTTTTGTTCATAAGAATGGAAAATACCCTCCCAATTTGAAATTGATCCTGTGTTCAGTTTGCGGGAAAAAACACTCCCAAATTTTCATGTGAATTTGCGCTCGTCGATTGGGGTTCCCCCTTAATTTATTTCAACCAAACAACGCAAGTAAATCAATGTATTGCTCAGTATAGTTAGTAGTGTACATAAGTGTAAGAAATTTTTTTTTCAATCAAATTCATAAATCCGTTTCCTGTATATTCTTCGTCAAAATTTGCGCTGCGGCAAAAACGTGCTTGTCGCGTTGACAGTGCCCAGGCCATATGGTTAATCCGAATTAAAAAAAACAATAATATTTAGAAACTAGAAGCCTACCTCTATTACGTGACGATCAAAAAATGTCAAAATCGCAAAAAAAAAATACAAAATGGCGGACCACTGAAAAAAATCATATTTTCGGGGTACAAAGTTAGGGAATGTTGATAAAAAATACAAGGTGGTCGTTAATTAAAAAAACTGATCGTCGTGTAATAGAGACGAGTTTTTCGTACAACAAATTCCCTTGCTCGTGTTAATTGAACGTATAGTTTTCTCTGTAGACTGTCAACGCGGTTGAAAAATGTCATTCTGAGGAAAACGCGTTCAATGTTCCGCGCGGCTCAGTCACGCGTTTGACATCGCTTCACGGAAAACACCATATTTCCGTTAATTTTACGGATTTTTTATAAAATTTGAAGACAGCATTCTTGAAACGTACGTCTTTCAGAAAATGTAAAAAAATCGACTTTTCAGATTTTTTACAGTGGTCTCCCCCCCCCCCCCCCTTAAGGGGAATTCTATTTCCTGGGTTAAAGACATAGCAAAATTTGGGATTTTTTTTAAGAAACTAGCGATTCGATTCATCTGAAATTTGGACCATGTTTTTATGCGTGTTTGAAGAAGTTGCAGTTCTTTTTTTATTTATTTTTAATAATAAATATAGGAGTTATAAATCTTCCAGGTAATCGGAAACAGAAAAATGAAACGTTATTCTACTTTAACATATGTAGCTACAGTATGGTGAATCAGAAAAAAAAGCAAAAAATTTATTGAGGGGAGTGGTTAATGTTCAAACTGAAACGTCTGAACCTTTAATTTTTGGTATTCAATTCTGCGCCAATTTTCTCATGTAACAAAAGAAGTATATAAATTACCGGTAGTCTGATTTCAGATGAATCTGAATTAGCCGCAAAAATAGGATTCCCCTTTAAGATGTTCAAGCCAAAAAATGGATCTAAAATGGACGTCTCTGTTCGTCTAAATTTCAGTCTTTTTCATGTCACCTGTATTTCCCACGTTACCATACCCTTTAGGAGTACTGGTATTTGATGTTAATGAACTATGGGCAATGAATCCCATTTTCAGAGGTCATTTCGAGCGGAGCTTATTATGCAGATCACCTTGAGGAATATTCAGAGGAAATTTTGTGCCTTCCCCCACCACAATGGGAGGGGCAGCATTTTTATAAGAGGACCATGTTCGTTTTTTCGTCCTCCAGTCCCATAAGTCGTTTCATCGCTAAGCGTAGCGATACCGATTAATCACACCGCAAACACTGGACCGATTCGAAAGACGCCGATAATACAGTGCTCCTATCCGCACCGCGTGTTCAAGATTAAATAACAACTATACGCCAATCAGACTACCTTAAGGATAGTCGAGGAAGGCGGTAGGACATTGATTCCTATTCCCTCGCGGATTGCCCTGAAAGAAGCGGAAGAATGTCCGGCAGCACGCAAGCGAAGCCGAAGATGAGCTACGGTTCACCGGAGCCGGGGGAGGAGGTGGTGATCACCGGTATCGCCGGCAGATTTCCGGAATGCGCCAATATGGCAGAGCTGAGGGACAATCTGATGAACAAGATGGACCTCGTCACAGACAACGATTCGAGATGGATGATAGGTGATACTCTAATATTCTTACGTAGCATTGGCAAGCTTAGCACGCAAGTGAGGCAATGTGTATTTGGCTAGATCACTCGGAAATTCCACGAGATGGCGGCAAGGTCACCGATATGGGCAAATTCGACGCGATCTTCTTCGGCGTGCACTACAAGCAAGCCCATACATTGGACCCCATGTGCAGGATGCTGTTGGAGCACGCTTACGAAGCCATTATCGATGCGGGAATAAATCCAAGACAACTACGAGGAACCAACACCGGGGTCGTTATAGGCTCCTGCATCAGCGAGTCCGAGAAGACATGGTTCTACGAGAAGCTGCAGGTGAATACCGTACACCAGAGATGCACTAATTTTAAGACCCACGTCGAGTCGGATACCTGTTCGCGCTTTTGGGCGCCGGGTCAGGAGTCCAGAATCGCGAGGGGGTGAAAGCGGCCCGCGTGCACCTCTGGCTTAAGGGGGTCCACTGTGAACGGTCGAAAAATGAAGCTATTTTTAAAGATTTTTTTCTCGGTAAATACAATATATAATGAAATAAATCTTTTTGATATTTATTAAGTTAGTCTTGTATTATAGCAATAAAATTAAAAAGAATATTTTCAATTTGTGTTACTTGTTTTTTTACAGCGTCAATATGGCACTTAAACAAAAACGGTGTGTTCGTGGTGCAGGTGATTTCCCGGCTTAGGCTTATCCGAAACAAAAATTTCGAAAAGATTCTTAATCTGTATAAGTGTCTCTATCGTCCGTACCTCAATTAACAATTTTTCGGGGAACAATCGAGAAACACCACTTTGGGGAACTTTATCCTTCAAACAGGTGCCATTTTGTTATTTCCCAACAAAAATTGTTAATTGAGCTACGGACGATAGCGACACTCATCCAGATTAAGAATCTTTTCAAATTTTTGGTTTCAGATAAGCCTAAGCTGGGAAATCACCTGCACCACGTTTTTCTTTAGGTGCCATATTGACGCTTTGTAAAGAACAAGTAAAACAAATAAAAATATTTTTTAATTTTTTGGTATAATATAAGAGTAGCTTTATAAAAACCAAAAATATTTATTTCGTTATATGTTGTATTTACTGAGAAAAAAAACTTTAAAAATAGCATGATTTTTCGGCCGTTCACAGTGGAGTACCCCCTTAAGGTGCGTTTCCCTATGCGCGACTGGACGCAACGTGCAGAATTTCAAAGCCGATTTCCTCGAAAACGAAGCGCAATATCAAAAATTTTTATTCTTTCTTCTCGACTTATTTCTTCGTTACAAGTCGAAAAGAAAGAGTAACTTTTTTCGATATCACGCTTCATTATCGAGATAATCGACTTTGCAGTTCTTGACGTTGTGCACAGTCGCGTATAGGAAACTGACTTTTAGGGTCGCGAAAGGTTTTAATGCGGTCCTGCTCCAACTAGAGCTCTTTAAACCGCGTTCCCACATTTAGGCAAACGGCTTCGGCATTACCGGATGCAGCAGAGCCATGCTGGCGAACAGAATCTCTTACTTCCTTGGGCTGCACGGTCCATCCTACGCCTTAGATACAGCCTGCAGCTCCAGCCTGATGGGGCTGGATCAAGCCTGCAAAATGATACAAACTGGAGTGTGCGATCAAGTGATCGTCGGCGGCTCGAATCTCTGCCTTCACCCCTATGTGTCCCTCCAATTCGCGCGGCTCGGTACGGAATAGCAGCAGCTTCTTTCGCTTAGCCGGTCTCTTGGCCGTATTGATATCGAGATACTCTGTGCCTCCTAAGAGATGTGCAAGCACCAGTCCAATTTCAGGTGTTTTATCCACGGACTGTCGCTGCAAATCCTTCGACGCGAAGGCCAACGGCTACGTGCGCAGCGAGGCTATCAGCGTGATCTTCCTGCAGAAAGCAAAGGCGGCCAGACGGATATACGCGACGGTGGTTCACACGAAAGGGAATTGCGACGGCTACAAGGAGCAGGGTATCACGTTCCCCGCCAGTAACGTGCAGAAGATGCTCTTAGAGGATTTCTACAAGGAGTGCAAGATCGCCCCGTCGGCCTTATCATTCTTGGAGGCCCACGGCACTGGAACCAGTGTAGGCGATCCGGAGGAACTCAGGGCGATCGAGCAAGTCTTCTTGAAAGGGAGAACCACCCCGCTTCGAATTGGCTCCATCAAGTCGAACATGGGGCACACCGAGCCGGCCAGTGGCCTCTGCTCAGTTGCCAAGGTGTGCTTTATATATTCACTATTGCCAGTGGCGGATTTTAGGAAAAAGGTGGCAAACATTCTGGGAGGGCCCATTTTTTCGGGACAAAGGAGAGGTAGTTTACTAAAAATAGGCTAACAAGGGGACCTTCAGGATTGGCAAACTCAGAAATTGTTTATACTTAGTGAAGGTCTTCACTCGGACTTTAATTTCCCGAAGCAGTAAGGCGCGCTTCCCATTCAAATTCGAGAAAATCGACTTTGAAAAATGTGGAGTTCGCTTATATATATTTGATAGAAATCGATGACTAACGAACACCGTGAGTCTGTACGTAGCGCTCCCGACTAGCAAGCATGAGGGTCGACAGTTCAAATCTCACTATTGGCACTATTTTTTTTTTTTATTCATTTGAACACCTTTTGAAAACACATCTTATTTAAAATTGTTTCTTGCTTGAAAAATAGTGTGGTAGTACAGAGAAAAAAATTAGGGGCTTTATGGGCAGGGGCCCAGGCGGCAACTGCTCGTCCACCTGTTAAATCCGCCACTGACTATTGCCTATAAAAGTGGTTACAGGCGATCAGTGATTGGGCAATGATTGCTAATACTTTTTTAAGCTTGTCATCGCGATGGAGACGGGATTAATCCCGCCGAACTTGCACTACCAAAGTCCTATGAAGGGTATGAAGTGTATAGAGGAGGGAGCGATCCAAGTGATTACAGAGCCAACCCCATGGGAAGGGGGTTACGCGGGAATAAACTCCTTCGGTTTCGGTGGCGCGAACGCCCACGTTTTATTGAAATCTTATACCAAAGAAAAAGTCAACAATGGGAGGCCGTCTGACGACTTGCCCCGACTCGTCGTTGGATCTGGGCGCACCGACGAGGCTGTAGAAACGCTTCTAAATTATGTACGATAATTAATTAACTGCAGACACTCGATATAAAATAGTGGATAAGGAATAACTTGCTCCCTAGGTGGAAAGTATTCCAGTGGACGTGGAATATATTCGACTCCTGCATGAAGTTCATGCTGAAAATATAACAGGCCACTCGTTCAGAGGCTACACCGTAGTTGGATCTAAAGTTTCCGAGAAGCCACCGAGGGAGATTCAAGAATACACGGGCATTAAGAGGCCGATTTGGTTCGTGTTCTCTGGAATGGGATCCCAGTGGGCTGGCATGGGTATGCGTATATTAGAACCCATTAAAGATTAGACAATTTCCCTTAGGGAGTTACATACATATCCTTGACAGGTCCTAAAACAGGGTCACTTTTATGATTTTATTTTTCATATAAAGGGACGTCATATTTAAAAATCAAGGTATACACGTTATTGTGTATAAAATAAAATGCACTCTCTTCAAAAAGAAATTTGATATCTTAAGAAATGATGCCGTAGCAGCCCCTTCTCCCAAAACCTCTTCATAGCCACAACATTTGCGTTACCGAAAAAATTTCAAAGATTAGTGGACCGATTTGAATAAAATTTTGCACGAATATTCTCAAGACTACAATCTAATATAGGGTAAACCAACCAATGAATGACCGAATTGTTAAATGAAAAGCCCAGTAAATAACCGCATATTTTTAATAAGAATTGTACTTATTAATATTTGTTTAATACGCGTAACTAAAAATATTGGATATTAAAAGTGCAACTACAATCCATTTATATATATATAATAATTTTTCAATTTATAATTGACATTTCTTTGCCTAATGGTCATTCACTAGTATGCGGTCAATTACTGGTTGGTTTACTCTATACTTATCTTCCTTAAATCCTATATCGTGATTTTTAAATATGACGTTTCTTTATATTAAATAAAAATAAAAAATGACCGTATTTTCCGACCTGTCAGGCTATGTAGCCCCTTAGCCAGCATAGCACTTTGGTAATGAAGTTGAAATGTAACAGGTGAGGCATTAATGCGATTCCCCGTCTTCGCTAAGGCGATACAAAAGTGCGATGCAGCCTTAAAACCACATGGCGTTGATATCGTTAATATCATCACCAACAAGGACAAGAGGACTTTCGACAACATCTTGAATTCCTTCGTTGGAATTGCCGCAATTCAGGTACAATGACTATTTAGCTACGTGGAGTAACAATTATTGCCTTCCACGCCCGTAACTAACATTAACACCCGCACAGATCGGTCTCGTCGATCTGCTCACATCCGTGGGTATAGTGCCGGACAACATAATCGGGCATTCAGTGGGAGAGCTTGGATGCGCTTACGCTGACGGATGCTTCACCGCTGAGCAAATGATTCTCTCCGCGTACTCCCGAGGTCTGGCGTCTATAGAGACGAAAATGATTCGTGGATCAATGGCAGCGATCGGCCTTGGGTACGAAGAAATCAAGGACATGTGTCCACCGGGCATCGAAGTGGCGTGCCACAATAGCGCCGATAGTTCCACCATTAGTGGGCCAGCGGAGTCCATGAAGCAGTTCGTGGCTAAGTTACAGGTACGTGTTTCGCGGTTCCACAATATTTATGAAACAAAGCAGTATGAAATTTAATTATTCAAAATAAGAGTTAAAAGAAAGGAAAAAAAATAAATTAGGATGACCGGATTTGAATACGTGCCGTTTGGTTGGGATGTAAGCGCTGTACGCATTCACCCAACTCACTTTCTTGAATTATGTTTGAAATGAACTGCTTTTAAGTCGCACATATCGATTGTTTATAAATAATACTCATTGGCATAAAATATTTAGCAGAGGGTCATCCAGGTGATCTCCAAATTCATTCCCTAAAATTTCATTAAAATCCCCGGGGTTTCAGCTGTGGGGTCGCCTTGTCAGCGCGAATGAGTTAGCTCGGGTGCCCCGGGATCGCCAGTTCCCGCCTCGAGGACATGCTTCCGGGGAAGAATCCCCGGCGAAACATGCCTCGAGCCCTGAGGGTGTACGAAGATGCAATAAACAGGGTGAATCGTGACACAATGTTCCAGGCAAACAAGATTTTTGCCAAGGAAGTGCCGTGCAGTAACATCGCATACCACAGCCGCTACATCGCGGAGGCGGGACCAAAACTCCTGGCGTACTTGCGGAAAGTGATTCCCGTGCCGAAGCCGCGAAGCCCCAAGTGGGTAAGCACATCGGTGCCTCGTGGCCAGTGGTCAACGCCAGAGGCACAGCTCTCCTCCGCTGAATACCACACGAACAATCTTCTCAACTCCGTGCTGTTCGCGGAGACGGCCACCATGATTCCTTCGGACGCGATAACCATCGAGATCGCCCCTCACGGTCTCCTCCAAGCTATCCTCAAAAGATCCTTGGACTCCAACGTAACAAACGTGCCGCTGACTCAACGCGGCCACAAAGACAACGCCGAGTATTTCCTGCAAGCTCTTGGGAAGCTGTATAACGTGGGCTTGCAACCGCAGCTCGCAAATCTGTATCCGCACGTTTCATTCCCCGTTAGCCGTGGCACGCCAATGATCTCACCTCTCGTGAAGTGAGCCAAGAAGCTAGCACCTGTCTATTCACTTGATCCCCAGATCATTCGTATAACAGCAGCACCGTGTTTCAGGTGGGAGCATTCTGAAGACTGGTTCGTGCCGCTTTACACGCAGCGTCAGAAAATAACCACGTGGGAGAGAACCATCGAGATCGCCCTTAGCGATGAGAATTTCGAGTACGCGGGCCATCACGTGATCGACGGGAGGAACCTGGTACCAGCTACGGGATACCTTGTCATGGTGTGGGAAACCGTTTGCTTGCTGTTGGGGAAACTGTACGACGAGGTGTCCATCGTCTTCGAAAACATCAAGTTCGAACGCGCGACGAACATTCCGAAAGAGGGTGTTATCAACTTAACAGTCATGATTGAAAGAGGTACACCATTTACTTTGTACTTTAAACAGATCCTTTGCAATCAACAGCCATAAAATCAGTGGCGCACACCGGGATTTAATTTTGGGGGAGTCGAATGAAACGGATAAAAAATATTTTCAATGCAAATTCAATAAAATTGATTGGGGTGATTATAAAAATTACTTTAAAGCAGTGTTTCGCAACATTTTGTAGAAAAGGAAAAACACTTTTGCAACCTAGAAGTTAGAAATCACTCCTTTAAAAGATAAAATCCAGTTTTCTTTTTTTTGCAAAGCTCTTGAATTACTTCAGTCGTAGGTAGGTACATTAATCTCCTTTTTCTTCCGGAGTGCGCCACTGCATATAAAGGCCAAATATTTTAATATTATAATACGTGTTCAGGTTCCGGGAAATTCGAAATATCGGAAGGATCCACGACCGTAGTGTCGGGGATGGTGCGCACGACACAGAACCCCGCGCAAGAGATGATCCCAACCAGCAGCCTAGAAGAGATCGAGGATGAAGAAGTTCTGAACAAAAAAGATATATATAAGGAATTGAAACTCCGCGGCTACGACTATACAGGAATGTTCCGCGGACTGAGGAGCATTTCGATCGGGGGTAGAACGGGGCACATCGCGTGGATGAAGAATTGGGCGGCATTTATGGATAACATGTTGCAAGTCAAGTTACTAGGCCTGGATACCAGGGCACTATACGTGCCAACAGCGATTATGAAAATAGTGATAGACGTGACGGTTCATAATGACAAAGTCCGAAACTTCACGGAGGCAGACGTCGGTATGTTTGATACTACTGTGGAACGAGGTCCTTTGTATTTAATTATAAATAATTATTTTAGAATACAGTGTTTGATATTGAGTGAAATTTTTTCTAGATATTTGTTGAGCAACAAAAACGCTCTGTTTTATAAAAAATGTAATGTTCATTAATTACCAATTGACCAATTTTACGACCCCCAAAGTTGCCGTTTTGGGCAGTTGCCTCGAAATTTCTCATCCCCATTTAACAATGTACACTCTGTTTATCCTCCAGAGCTCCCCGTCAAGATGTACACGGATTACGACATGATAAAATCAGGCGGCATAGAAATTCGCGGGCTAAAAGCGAACTCCATTCAACGAAGGAAGCTAATGGCGGACCCGGTGTTGGAGGAGTACAAGTTCGTGGCTCATCGCGACAAAGCGCAAACCACGCTGGAGGAGATGATCGTGCTATCGACTCACCTCGCCCTGGAAAGTCGCATTATAACGAGCCCCAAGATCACCGAATTAATCAACGATACCGACAACGTCCCCGACGAGGAAGTTCTAACTCCCACCTTGTTCAAGGTGTTAGGAGACCTGCCGATGATTCGTTCGAGCTTGATTCTCGCTGCCGATTCCCAGCGATACGAGAAACTGTCACTGCCTCAGACTGTGACCAAAATTGAGCCAAACAAAGTACCGGAAGACGGCACTGTCTTCATCGCGGTGGCCTACAATGTCCTGTCGCCGAAGAAACAAGATTCTTTAGACCAACTTATGCTCGCGACTGCGGACCACGCATTCATTTTAACGCGAGAAGTAACGGTGAACGATGATACCTACTCGTACATCGAAAGGTATGGCTTGAATATTGTGTTAGAGAAGAGCTTCGGGAATGACACACTACTGCTCTTAAAGAAGCAAGAGAAGCTTCCTAATAGGACCGAGGTCGTGTACGTGGACAATAATGAATTTAGCTGGCTGAATAAAGTGAAGGAAATCTTGAAGAACGAAGAAGAGAAGAGGAGTGACGAGACGGTGAGGCTGGTACTGGTCGCGGAGGGTGACATGGAAAATGGCGCTCTGGGTTTAGTAAAATGTTTGAGGCGGGAACCCTGCGGCGAGATCGTGAAGACTGTAATAATTCAGGACGAAAATGCCCCCAAGTTTTCTCTGAAGGATCCATTCTTCTCTAAACAGCTCGATATTGATATTGGCATTAATATTTTACGGCCAAACAAAGTTTGGGGTACATACAGACACTTGCCTCTACCGCCAGCGAAGCCAGTCCTAGTCCCTCATGGTTATGCAAATATTAAGGTTTGCACAAATTCTTAGGTCGTAGTATACTAAGGCTACAGAATGTCAACTGCTGTATGAAATTATTCCGCAGGTAAGGGGAGACTTGAGTTCCCTGGAATGGGTGCAGGGCTCCCTCCAGCCGGACGTGAAAGATGATAATCTTGTAAAAGTAGTATACGCTTCCCTGAACTTCAGAGATGTGATGCTGGCTACTGGCAAGCTGATGCCGGAGACTATAACGAAAAAGCGGGAGCTCCGCGACTGCTTGATCGGATACGAATTCAGTGGAATAGATGCCAGGGGTCGTCGAGTGATGGGATTCGCTGAAAGCAGGTAAAACATCGTGTCCAATATCGTGGGATCAGAAACCCCCAACATAAGAGAGGACACGGAAGAACCAAAACTCGGGGAGTCGGCGCTAGCCCAAGTGGTTAAGGCGACTGGCCAGCGCGGAACGAATCCGGAGATCGCGAGTTCGAGTCCCGTTGCCGAGGCATCCTTTTTCGCGTGATCCTATAATATTTTCAACTGCCCCACAATCCTCAAATTCGTTTACAGTAAAGGGCTTGAAAAGGTTCCAAAATAACTGTTTCAAACTGTTATATAAAGGTTCTGACTGAAAGAGTTATGACGAACCTTTATTCTGAATAACCGTTATAAAGAACTTTTATTCTGAATAACCGTTATAAAGAACCTTTATTCTGAATAACCGTTTTAAAGAACCTAAATATCAGACTATAAAAATATAAGTTAAGGTTCCTATAAAGCTCCTATAACTTTTATTTTTTAGGTTCCTATATAGCTCTATAACTTTTATTTTTTAGGTTCTATGTAAGTTCCAAAACGGTTATAGGACCGATTCTTTCGGGTAGCTCAATTTTTTCGGGTAGCTCGATTTTTTCTAACAGTTCGAATGTATTCCGGTCAACCCGACGGTGCCGGGCAGTCTGCTTGCTTAAAGTACATGGGACGTTTTAAAAGGAGGAGATTATATCTTTCTTTGGTTGAGTTTTCTTTCGAAATTTCGTCAAAAACGACGTAGGACCAGCCGTTTAGGAGGTACGCAGCGTCAAACTGTCAAAAAGTGAACTCTGAATTCCATCTTCTAAACGGTACCGTCGTTGTTGCCGTCATCTTACAGAATGTTCAGATCGCTTCGTTTTTTAGCTACTCGAAAGAATCGAGCTAACCGAAAAAAATCGAGCTGTCCGAAAAAATCGAGCTACCCGAAAAAATCGAGCTATCCGAAAGAATTGAGCTACCCGAAAGAATCAGATCTATAACTATTTTGGAACTTATATAGAACCTAAAAAATAAAAGTTATAGAGCTATATAGGAACCTAAAAAATAAAAGTTATAGGAGCTATATAGGAACCTTAACTTATACTTATATAGTCTGATATTTAGGTTCTTTATAACGGTTATTCAGAATAAAGGTTCTTCAAAACTCTTTCAAGAACCTAAATCTTTATAATAACGGTTTCAAGCCCTTGCAGTAAATCCTCGTAATGAACCCGTTTCTACCACGCGTTTAAAGCCCGGCGACTATCTCAACCATTTCTTGAAATCCTTCGGTCGAGAGTGGGAGGACCCTAGAACGAGAGAAGAGAGCCTCTTTCGTTTCCTCTCGCTGGCCCTTGAGTTTTCTCACTCGCGCCATTGGCCGCGCGGAATAGTGTCCACAACGCGCTACGAGCCCGCCGCCACCACCTTCCCCGTTCGTTGAGCTCATAACGAGGATTAACTGTAATCCGCTGATTTTTCCAGGGCTATGGCAAACATCGTCGATCCCGACAAGCTCAATCTATGGCCGGTACCAGACGAGTGGTCCCTAGAAGACGCAGCCACGATTCCGACCGTGTACTTCACGATCTTCTACGCCTTACACTACTTCGGAAAGCTACGGAAAGGCGAGAAGATTTTGATCCATGCCGGTACCGGTGGCGTTGGTCAAGCTGCGATCAACATCGCCCTTTCCGAGGGCTGCGAAATATTCACTACCGTGGGAACTCCCGAAAAGAGGAGATTCATTAGGGAAACATTCCCCAGCATTAGCGACGACCACATCGGTAACTCTCGGGACACGAGTTTCGAGCAGATGGTGATGAAACGGACGAACGGTAAGGGGGTGGACATAGTCTTGAATTCCTTGGCAGAGGAGAAGCTCCTGGCGTCAGTTCGCTGTTTGGCTTATCGAGGTCGTTTCCTCGAGATTGGCAAATTCGACTTAGCTGCGAATAATCAACTGGGATTGGAAATCTTCCTTAAGGAAATCAGCTTCCACGGAATCCTGATGGATAACATAATTAGCGGCAACATACCGCATCTACAGGCAGAGGTGCACGAGTTCCTTAAAACAAAAATTCACAGCAAGGCAATAAAGCCTTTGAATAGAAAATGCTTCGAGAAACATGAACTGGAGGCTGCTTTTAGATACATGGCAGGCGGTAAACATATTGGAAAGGTGACTACTCTCTTCGTCGTATTTCATAAATTTAATACAACCAGTTTTTTCAATATTTGTCAAAAATTAAACATTCGATCTTCTATAGATCCTAATCAAGGTAGGGGAGGAGAAGGAACCCTTGGACACGCCGATACTCGCGTATCCACAATTCTACGCCTTACCAGACAAGAGCTACGTGATCGTCGGAGGTCTGGGCGGTCTGGGACTAGAGCTCAGTGACTGGCTGGTGCTTCGAGGTGCCAGGAACCTAGTGATAATCTCGCGCAACGGTATAAAAACCGGCTACCAGAAGCTAAGGACAGAACTGTGGAAATCTTACGGCACGAAGGTCCTAATAGTTTCCGGCGTGGACGCCTCGAAGGCCAGCGACTGCGAGTCCTTCCTGAAATCCGCGGAGGAACTGGCGCCCGTCGATGGTATCTTCAACCTCGCGGCAGTGCTAAAGGACTGCCTGTGCATAAACCAAACCGAGAAAGATTTTGAGGAGAGCCTGAAACCGAAGGCATTGATCACCAAGCAGTTGGACCAGCTGTCGAGGAAGATCTGCCCGACTCTTCGCCACTTTGTCGTGTTCTCATCTATTTCCTGCGGGCGGGGTAGTCCCGGACAGACCAATTACGGTATGGGTAACGCGGTGTTGGAGAGGATCTGTGAAAGAAGGGTCGAAGAGGGCCTGCCGGGCATGGCGATACAATGGGGAGCCGTGGCTGAAGTAGGGCTGGCCGCGGATCTGTTGGAGGACAAGAAGCAACTCGTGATTGGTGGAACACTGCCGCAGAGGATATCATCGTGTTTGGAGGAATTGGACAAGTTCCTGACGCATAGCAGACCGATCGTGACTAGCATGGTGGTTGCGGAGAAACGACCCAGTGCTAGCGAAGCTAGCAGTGTTCTAGAAGGTGTATTGAATATCATGAGTGAGTAACGGTGTTCCAATTATTATCATTGTTTTTTTAGCTTGCTGTTTGAGCTACATCTGTGATTGCAGGCATAAAGGACCTAAAAGGTATCAGCCAAACTACTTCGCTGGCAGATCTCGGGATGGACTCCATGATGGCGGTGGAAATAAAGCAGACTTTGGAACGAGACTACGAAGTGTTCCTAACGCCACAGGATATTCGAGTCCTGAACATAGCTAAGCTCATAGAGATGTCCGCGAAGGATACCAAAAAGCTGGCGAAGCAGAGTACCAAGGCCACGGCCGTCGTGGAGCAATTGACCGGGATGAAGCTACTGATGCGCACGCTAAACGTGTCGTTACTGAACGCTAATTACTGCGTCGAGCTTCTCGTTAAACCTAACACAAAGAAGAACCAAACATTCCTTGTCCCGGGTATAGAAGGATCTGCAGAGATATTCACCACGTTGGCGGCGAAACTAAAAGCTCCAGCTAGCTGTCTACAGTTAGGAATATACGATACTGGTATCTCTATAGAAGAAATGGCGGAGCGCCTTCTACCTGTATGTATCTGAAACGATCAGGAGGGCCATTAATCTCTGCCAGAATTTTACTTATGCGTCTTGTATTTCTCTGCAGTATGTGTTAGAGAGGAGTAAGGGCCGAAGGGACTTTGTGATTGTCGGGTATTCTTACGGTTCAGTGATAGCTATGGAACTAGTGAGGAGATTAGAAGCTCATGCCCTCGTCGGTCACCTCATACTGATTGACGGCTCGCCCGACTATATGAAGGCTATAAAAGCAGAGCACCTTTCGCCCTGTAACGACGACGAGTTCCAAAATAGACTTCTAGTCGACATGTTGAGTGTTACTAAAGCGCCTTCCGTTATAGAGGTAAGTGTTTAGATGATGCACATCCTTGGGCTCTTCTTTATCAATGTGTTGGATTTAAAGAAAATGGCCCAGATGGCAAACCTTCTGAGAGGCCGATTTTTTTTGGGGGGCAAATGCAGAGGCGGATTTACCAGTAGGCGCACTAGGCGCGCGCCTGGGGCCCCGACTTTGGACGGGCCCCACAAAAATCAACTTTCCACTTTTTTTTAATGACACCAAATTTGATTTCATGAATACATAATCTGTTTATGTGTTTAAAAATATGGTTAACGTGATTTTATTCTTTCTGTCTTTCCCTTTTTTGTAAGGGGCCCAATATTTTCTTTTGCGCCTGGGCCCCAACCGACCTTAATCCGCCTCTGGGGAAAGAATAACACTTTACTAAAAACGGGCTAAGTGTAGCAGTACAGAATAAATATGATCTTTGAATAATATCTTAATTTGGGGAGGGGCCCTGGGGGGCCTTCTGGGTACGGGCCCAGGCGAAGATATGCTGAATGATTTCTGCATTTTTGCAGTTCAAATTGGAATTGAATAAATGCGCAACGTGGGAGGAGAAGTTGGACAAATTGGTGAACCACACACCGCCTGAGATTCATAAGATTTATACCCCGGATGCCCAGAAAGCAATTTCCACGTTCATTTATAAACGTCTATGCGCACTGGACAATTACGACTGCGACTCTCTGCCGCCGCTCAGGACGCCCATTACATTACTAAAGCCAACGCCGTCGGCCGTCGCGATGCCTGACGATGCTTACGGTTTGCGCAAGGTAACTGGGCGATTCGTTTTCTTCTTTGTAGGAAATTATTCGATCGCCGAGCGCTAGCAGGATACTAGGGATTATCGTAATGAATATTTGTTTCAGCTAACTTACGGAAGGGTAACGATACACATGGTCGACGGCACCCACCTGTCGATGTTGGACAGCGACACAGTGGCGGCAGCGATCAACGGCGAGCCCTTAGACGGCGCGGACATGTTCAAGGAGAATCTAAAGGTCGTCAGCCCCGATTTGGAGCTACATGGCAAATCTGAAAAGTCCACGAGCATGTCGTGAAGAAATGCGCATTTCGATCGTGTATAATATAAGGGAGGAATGAAATGCGAAGGGAACGTTGTCGAGTTGTGTATGTAAAATCGCTGCTCGTGCGAGACATGTTCATTCATATGGCGCGAATCCACGATGACGTTTTACATGAGACTTTTCTACCATGGAACGAAAATCTCAGCAGCAACTAAATGCACGTAACGGATTGTTGAAAATATATCATGAAACTTGTCTCGCCTAGTCGCGTGAAAAATTAATGTTTGCTCATCAGTGGAAACATGTCGTGAAAGAATTGCTTTGTGAGATTAAAGCCTCGCGTAAGACGAGATATTATTTTTCTCGTCGTGGATTTGCACCTGCACAACGAATCGAAATTCTATGTCATACATTCATACGTTTCTATGTTTCAATGTATACATACAACATAGAAATAAACCTACCTTGATAGAAATTACTTTGTTTGTCTTGGAAATTAGTTTATTTGTATTTTAAGTGCGAGAGAAATAGGAGCAACGAGCACGAATGAAATTGTGGAATAATATGGCTGACTGGACAGTCCGATTACAGTGGTATGTATTACCTATTGTCTCTACTGTTTAAAGGTACAATTATTCATGCAGCAGTGGACTATTTAAGAGAACAGCGTACTGCGTTACGACGTGGATAAGAGAACAGGAACTCACTGAGTACTTTCATATCTCCAACGTAGAAACAATTTTCAACTCGTTAACTTGGGCTAACTTTACTCGTGCCTTCAAATTGACCTTAATTCCAATATTTATTTATATATTGCATTACAAAAAAATACAAGAACTTCAAATATTTATATACTTTGGAATACACAACTGTTTATTTAAAAAAGTCTCCAAGTTTTTCAAAGCAATAATCCCCAAAGTACATGTGTTTTCAGACCTCACAGGTAGGCATTATCTCTTAACGACTCACTGAATCTTACAGAAACGTCCAAAAATTACAACCCGCATTTAAGATTTTCGAAAGAAGCTTTGATTTTTGTATATATAATAAGAAATTATACGTGTTAAATCCAGCTCCGCAATATTACCTTCGTACATGGTAGAAAAAAACTGAAAATTCTAACAAAGCAATACGATACCTAAATAATGTAAAACATAAATTAAATTCGAAAAACTGGCGGTGATAAAAGTGAAATAGGTATTACGGAAATGGGTCTTAACGAGTTAAGGAAATGAGGAACCCAGACTAGAGTAGAATTCTACACAGTATCTAATAGTAATAATTCAGAAACAGTAAATTCGATGCGCAAACGTCATTTCTTGCGAAAGCTATTACGCAAATTACTCGCAGGAATATTCAGTAAAAGTACCTACTATTGTTCCCGGCATTTCTCAGGAATGGCGTGATTATAAAAACTCTTGTGCATTACGTTGTGCTTTAATTAAACGAACAATCTCAGAGGGAGTCATAGCAGTTTCCTTAAGTGCCAAATTAAACGCGGTAATTAAACCAGCTTGGCGACAGTTGAAGAAAACGTGCACGCTCCACTTTGGATCGCCCTGAGGGAAGAGAAAAATGCCTTGCAGCGAGCAAGCAACACCATCGGGCGTGGGATACACCCCGCCGGAACCAGGGGAGGAGGTGGTGATCACCGGTGTCTCCGGTAGATTTCCGGAATGTGAGAACGTGACTCAGCTGAAGGAGAAGCTGATGAACAAGGTGGACCTTATTACAAACAACTATTCGAGATGGAAGCTAGGTGACACTCTAATATTCTTTCATAGCCATGGCCAGTTTAGCATGCAAGTAGAACAAAGTGTATTTTTGTAGATCATGGAGAAATTCCACGGGATGGCGGGAAAGTCTCTCACCTGTCCAAGTTCGACTCGCAGTTTTTCGGTATGCATTATAAGCAAGCCCATACAATGGACCCGCTGGGCAGGGTGCTGTTGGAACACACATACGAAGCCATTATCGATGCCGGAGTAAATCCCAAGCAAATACGGGGAACAAACACCGGCGTTGTTGTGGCCTCCTGCTTCAGCGAGGCCGAGAAGACATGGTACTTCGAAAAACCGCAGGTGACTATTGCCGTGTTAATTCGAAAGAGCGTATCTGCAACTTAAATTCAGTTAGGGTAAACGTATTCAATATGGAACACCTGATTCCAAAAGCTTGCCAAAAATCGCGGCTAACCTACCTACCGAATTTCATGGTCATAGGGTCGGTGGTTCCAGAGAAACTGTGATGAGTCAGTGAGTGAGTGAGTGAGTCAGTCAGTGGCATGAATTTTTTATATATACAGTACTGTCTCTCAAGTAGCGCGCGTTTTCGGATTCTCTATACACGCGAAGCTATCCTCACTACTTCGTTTGTAGTCGCCGCGCCGCGGCATCGGGTATCGGATTTCAAAGAGAAAGCCGAAGAAAGGTTCATAACCAATACGAAACTGCTCTCGCTGCCCCATCCCCCTTGAGGGCTCAAGCGTGAAATCAAAATAAGCCGAATAGACTACTCGTCTCTCAAATCACGTGCGGCCGGTCCCGACACACGCGGCTATAGAGAGACAATACTGTATTATGGGTTTGTAAACTCTACACTTCATACTTACCTTCAACACCTCCCGAGCTCTTTAAACGTGCCCCACGATTTAGGCCAATGGATTCGGTATCACTGGCTGCAGCAAATCAATGCTGGCCAACAGGATCTCTTACTTCTACGACCTGCACGGTCCATCGTACACGGTAGATACAGCCTGCAGTTCCAGCATGGTCGCATTAGATCAAGCATGCAGAATGATACGAACCGGAACGTGCGACCAAGTCATCGTCGGCACCGTGAATCTGTGTCTTCACCCCTATGTGTCGCTTCAATTTATGCGACTAGGTACGAAGTAGCAGCAACTTCTTTGAATTAACCAGTACCATGGCCGGATTAATATCGAGATACTTTATGTCGCCTAAGAGATGTACAAGCACCGTTCCGATTTCAGGTGTCTTATCCAAGGACTGCCGCTGCAAATCCTTCGACGCGAAGGCTGACGGCTACGTGCGCAGCGAGGCCGCCTGTGTGATCTTCCTGCAGAAAGCGAAGGTGGCCAAAAGGATATACGCGACGGTGGTTTACACGAAATCGAATTGCGATGGTTACAAGGAGCAGGGTATCACTTTCCCTGCCAGTGCCATACAGGCGATGCTCTTGGAAGATTTCTACAATGAGTGTGGAATTCCTCCGACGTGCCTGTCGTTCCTGGAGGCGCACAGCACTGGGACCGCAGTCGGTGACCCCGAGGAACTCACGGCGATCGACAAAATCTTTTGTAAAAACCGAAGTACACCACTTCGAATTGGTTCCATCAAGTCGAACCTAGGACATACCGAGCCTGCCAGTGGCCTCTGCTCGGTTGCCAAGGTGTGCTTTCAATAATTAATGCCACCAACGGGAAAGATGGCGAGATGTCAGCTTCGGAATAGGGCTGATATGAATATTCGAATATTTTAAGCATTCGTATATTCGAAAACCAGAAAATTCGAATTTGAGATTCGAATACTAGAGAATTTGAATCTGTGATCCGAATATTCGAAGAATTAGGATTAGGTACCCGAATATTCGAAGAATTAGGATTAGGTATCCGAATATTCGAAGAATTAGGATTAGGTATCCGAGTTATCGAACTTCGGATTGTACCGAACAGGAATCCGAACATGAAATATTCATCCTCTTATTTTATCACGAATTAATACCCCCAATTCTTTGAATAATTCGAAATTATTCGATTTTTCGAATATCCGAATATTTACAGCTCTACTTCGGAAGATATGCGATAATACTGTGACACTATACACTTTTTAAGATTATCATTGCAATGGAGACCGGCCTAATTCCACCAAACTTGCACTTTACGAGTCCTATAAAGGGTATCAAATGTTTCGAGGAGGGAAAGGTCGAAGTTATCACAGAACCCACGCCATGGGAGGGCGGATACGTGGGATTGAATGCCTTCGGTTTCGGTGGCGCAAACGCTCACATTTTATTGAAGTCTTATACCAAAGAGAAAGTCAACAATGGGAGGCCCTCTGACGACTTGCCCAGACTCGTGGTTGGATCTGGGCGCACCGAAGAGGCAGTAGAAACGCTTCTAAATTATGTAAGATAATTAACCATCATCCCGGCCGGGCACTACAGACATTCGATATAAAATAGTGGATAAGGAATATCTTGCTGCCTAGGTGGAAAGTATTCCAGTGGACATGGAATATATTCGACTCATGCATGAAATTCATGCTGATAATATATCTGGTCACTTGGTCAGAGGATACACCCTAGTTGGGTCTAAAGTGTCCGAGACGCCACCGAGAGAGATTCAGGGATTCACGGGCAAAAAGAGACCAATTTGGTTCGTTTTCACTGGCATGGGATCCCAGTGGGCTGGAATGGGTACATGTTAAACTATTGCTGGGCAAAATTATGTTCTCATTAAAAAGACCAATGCCCCGAAACGTTGCCAATTCTAATCTCAAATTTAAACGTAACAGGGACGGAATTAATGAGATTCCCCACCTTCCGAAAGGCGATACAAAAGTGCGATACAGCTTTAAAACTGCGTGGCATTGATATCGTTAAAATTATCACGAGCAAGGACAAGGCGACGTTCGACAACGTCCTGAATTCTTTCGTTGGGATAGCCGCAATTCAGGTACAATGACTATTTAGCTACGTGGAGTAACAATTATTGTCTTCGACGACCGCGACTAACATTAACTCCCGCACAGATCGGTCTCGTCGATCTGCTCACATCCGTGGGTATAGTGCCAGACAACATAATCGGGCATTCAGTGGGAGAACTTGGATGTGCTTACGCTGACGGATGCTTCACCGCTGAGCAAGCGATTCTCTCCGCGTACTCCCAAGGTCTGGCATCTATCGAGACGAAAATGATTCGTGGATCAATGGCAGCGATCAGCCTTGGGTACAAAGAAATCAAAGACATGTGTCCACCGGACATCGAAGTGGCGTGCCACAATAGCGCCGATAGTTCCACCATTAGTGGACCAGCGGATTCCATCAAGCTATTCGTCGCTAAGTTACAGGTACGTGTTACGCGGTCTCAGTGCGTATGAGTCAGCACGGGAGGCTCGGGATCGCCAGTTCTCTTCTTGAGGACATGCTACTGAATCGTGACTCAATGTTCCAGGCACAGAAGATTTTTGCCAAGGAAGTGCCGTGCGGAAACATCGCATACCACAGCCGCTACATCGCGGAAGCGGGACCAAAACTTCTGGCGTACTTGCGGAAAGTGATTCCCGTGCCGAAGCCGCGAAGCCCCAAGTGGGTAAGCACATCGGTGCCTCGTGGCCAGTGGTCAACGCCAGAGGCACAGCTCTCCTCCGCCGAATACCACACGAACAATCTTCTCAACTCCGTGCTGTTCGCGGAGACAGCCACCATGACTCCTTCGGACGCGATAACCATCGAGATCGCCCCTCACGGTCTCCTCCAAGCTATCCTCAAAAAATCCTTGGGCTCCAACGTAACAAACGTGCCGCTGACTCAACGCGGCCACAAAGACAACGCCAAGTATTTTCTGCAAGCACTTGGGAAGCTGTATAACGCGGGCTTGCAACCACAGCTCCAGAATCTGTATCCCCCCGTTTCGTTCCCCGTCAGTCGTGGTACACCAATGATCTCCCCTCTCGTGAAGTGAGTGAAGCAGTAGCACTAGCTCACTGAAATGATCGCCTAATACTTTACAAAACTGGAATGCTCTATTTCAGGTGGAAACATACTGCGGACTGGTACGTTCCCCATTACGCACAATGTCAAAAATTAACCACGCAGGAGAGACTTGTCAACATCGAGCTTAAGGATGAGAATCTAGAGTACATGGCCCATCACGTGATCGACGGAAGAAACTTAGTCCCAGCTACAGGATATCTTATGCTGGTTTGGGAAAGTGTGTGTTTGATGGCGGGAAAACTGTGCGACGAATTATCGGTGGTTTTCGAAAACATTAAGTTCGAACGTGCGACGAACATTACGAAGGACGGTACTATCCCACTAACAGTCGTAGTTCAAAGAGGTAAATCCTATTGCATTTTAGATACCACCGCCGTATAAAGGCCAAATGTTTCAATACTCTAACGCGTGTTTAGGTTCCGGGAAATTCGAGATATCAGAAGGATCGACGACCGTGGTATCAGGAGTGGTGCACGGAACCGAGAATTCTGCACATGAAATGATTCCGTCCGAGTTTTTAGAAGAGGTCGAAGATGAAGAAGTTTTGACTACAAAAGACATATACAAGGAGTTCAAACTCCGTGGGTATCAGTACACAGGGCCATTCCGTGCACTAAAGAGTGCGTCGATCAACGGAAAAAGGGGTCGCATCACATGGATGAAGAATTGGGCCGCCTTTATGGATAACATGCTGCAAATGAAGTTGCTAGGTTTCGACTCCAGGGCGTTGTACGTACCAACGACGATCAAGAAGCTGGTGATAGACGTAAAAGCTCACGTTGATGTGACTCAGGCTCTTACCGAAGAGAACACAGGTATTTCATTTTTCTACACGTACGTATGCATTATTACAAGAAAATATCAAGGGGCGGATTTGTGTATGGGCTAAGTAAGCTGCAGCCTAGGGCGGAAATGTGGGAGAGACGGTAAACTTGGGAAGCCACAAATTTTGGAAAGCAGTAGTTTTTGCCAATTTGATATTTTCTTCTAGACCAAATTTTCCGCTGCCAAAAATTTGCCGCTCTAGGCTGCAGCCTACTTAAACAATAAACCAAAGGCGCGACAGATCGGGTCCTTACCAATTCTACTTGTACTGCAGAAATCCCAGTGCGCATCTACTCTAGTCACGACGTCGTAAAATCTGGAGGTATAGAAATTCGCGGGTTATCAGCCACTGCCATCCAGCGACGAAAGCCAATGGCAGACCCAGTATTGGAGGAGTACAAATTTGTGGCTAATCGTGATAAAGCGCAAGTCACGTTAAATGAAATGATTGTACTGTCAACGCATCTGGCCCTAGAATGTCAAATGAAGACCGCTCCAAAGATCGTGGAAGTGATCGAAGTCGATGACAACGTCTCCGACGAAGAAGTCCTTACGCCTGTTTTCCTCAAGGTGTTAGGAGACCTGCCAATGATTCGACCAATGATGATTCTTGCTGCAGATTCTCAGCGAAGCCAACAGCTATCGTTGCCGGAGTCAGTGACAACGGTAGAGCCAAAGAAACTGCCGGACGATGGTACTGTCTTCATGGCAGCCGCCTACAACATCCTGTCGCCGAAGAAACAAAATTCTTTAGACAAACTTATCCACGCGAGCATGGATCACGGATTCATTTTAACGCGCGAAGTAACGGTGAACAATAATACTTACTCACACATCGAAAGGCGTGGGTTGAATATTGTGTTAGAAAAGAGCTTCGGGGATGAGACACTACTGCTCTTAAAGAAGAAGGAGAAACCTCCCAATAATACAGAGGTTGTATACGTGAACAATAATGAATTTAGCTGGCTGAATAAAGTGAAGGAAATTTTGAAGGACGAAGAAGAGAAAAAGAGTGACGAGTCGGTGAGGCTGGTACTGGTGGCGGAGAGTGATATGGAAAATGGCGCTCTGGGTTTAGTAAAATGTTTAAGGCGGGAACCCCATGGCGAGATAGTGAAGACTGTAATAATTCAGGACGAAAATGCACCCAAGTTTTCTCTGAAGGATCCATTCTTCGCTAAACAGCTCGATATTGATATTGGCATTAATATTTTACGGCCAAACAAAGTTTGGGGTACATACAGACATTTGCCTCTACCGCCAGCGAAGCCAGTCCCAGTCCCTCATGGTTATGCAAATGTTAAGGTACGCAAAAATTATTATTTCGTAGTATACTAAAGCTACAGAATTCCCACAGCTGTATGAAATTATTCTGCAGGTAAGGGGCGACTTGAGTTCCCTGGAATGGGTACAGGGCCCCATCCAGCCAGACGTGAAGGATGAAAACCTTGTAAAAGTAGTATACTCTTCCCTGAACTTTAGAGATGTGATGCTGGCTACTGGCAAGCTGATGCCGGAAGCTATAACGAAAAAGCGGGAGCTCCGCGACTGCTTGATCGGATTTGAATTCAGTGGAATAGACGCCAGGGGTCGTCGATTGATGGGATTCGCCGATAGCAGGTAAAATATTGTTTCCAATAATCTGGAAATCCATAATCCCAGAGTCTGTAATATTGTAACCAATTATTTGTATTTCTGGTCCAATTGCTTTACTACAGCTAAATGCAAAAAAAAGAAAACGGTATCAAAAAAAATTTTAATCGGAGTGTCACCTTAATCCCCCAAATTTTTTCAGGGCTATGTCAAACATGGTCAGTGCAACCCAGCTCAATGTATGGCCCATATTAGACGAATGGTCTCTGGAGGACGCAGCCACGATTCCGGTCACATACATGACGGTGTTCTACGCCTTATTCTACTACGGAAAGCTACGGAAAGGCGAGAAAATTTTGATTCATGCCGGTAGCGGTGGCGTTGGTCAAGCTGCGATCAACATCGCCCTTTCCGAGGGCTGTGAAGTATTCACTACCGTGGGAACACCCGAAAAGAGAAGATTCATTAGGGAAACATTCCCCAGCATTAGCGACGACCACATCGGTAACTCACGTGACACGAGCTTCGAGCAGATGGTAATGAAACTGACGAACAGTAAGGGAGTGGACATAGTCTTGAATTCCTTGGCAGAGGAAAAGCTCCTGGCGTCAGTTCGCTGTTTGGGTTATCGAGGTCGTTTTCTCGAAATTGGCAAATTCGACTTGGCTGCGAATAATCAACTGGGAATGGAAATCTTCCTTAAGGGAATCAGCTTCCACGGAATCATTCTGGATGAAATAATTAGCGGCAACAGACTGCATCTACAGGAAGAGGTGCACGAATTCCTTACAACAAAAATTTACAGCAAGGCAGTCAAGCCTTTGAATAGAAAATGCTTCGAGAAACATGAACTGGAGGCTGCTTTTAGATACATGGCAGCCGGTAAACATATTGGAAAGGTGAACACTCCATTCGTCGTATTTCATAAATTTAATATAACCCGTTTTTCAATATTTGTCAAGAATTAAACCGTCGCTCTTCTACAGATCCTAATCAAGGTAGGGGACGAGAAAGCATCCTTGAGTACGCCGATACTCGCTTATCCGCAATTCAACGCCATACCAGACAAGAGCTACGTGATCGTCGGAGGTCTGGGTGGTCTGGGACTAGAGCTCGGTGACTGGCTGGTGCTTCGAGGTGCCAGGAACCTAGTGATAATCTCGCGCGGCGGTATAAAAGACGGCTACCAAAGGTTGAGGACAGAATTATGGAAAACTTACGGCACGAAGGTCCTAATAATTTCTGGCCGGGATGCTTCGAAGGCCAGCGACTGCGAGTTCATCCTGAAATCCGCGGAGAAACAGGCACCCGTCGATGGTATCTTCAACCTCGCAGCAGTGCTAAAGGACTGCCTGTGCATAAACCAAACCGAGAAAGATTTTGAGGAGAGCCTGAAACCGAAGGCCTTGATCACCAAGCAGTTAGACCAGCTGTCGAGGAAGATCTGCCCGACTCTTCGCCACTTTGTCGTGTTCTCCTCTATTTCCTGCGGACGAGGTAGTCCCGGTCAGACCAATTACGGTATGGGTAACGCGGTGTTGGAGAGGATCTGTGAAAGAAGGGTCGAAGAGGGCCTGCCGGGCATGGCGATACAATGGGGAGCCGTAGCTGAAGTAGGGCTGGCCGCGGATCTATTGGAGGACAAGAAGCAACTCGTGATTGGTGGAACACTGCCGCAGAGGATATCATCGTGTTTGGAAGAATTGGACAAATTCCTGATGCATAGCAGACCGATTGTGGCTAGCATGGTGGTTGCGGAGAAACGACCCAGCGCCAGCGAAGCTAGTACTGTTCTGGAAGCAGTAATGAATATCATGAGTGAGGAATAGTGTTCCAAGTATTTTCGTGTTTTAGATAGCTATTTAGGCTACATCTAGCGTACTTACGATATTTTGTCGTTGCAGGTATGAAGGATCTAAAGGGTATCAGCCAAACATCTTCATTGGCAGAACTGGGAATGGACTCCATGATGGCAGTGGAAATAAAGCAAACTTTGGAACGAGACTTCGAAGTCTTCCTAACTCCACAGGACCTTCGAGTCCTGAATATAGCTAAGCTTATAGAGATGTCAGCTATAGACAAGAAGCAATCGAAAGAGGGTGCAAAGTCCACGACCAACATCGTACCGTTGAGTGGTATGAAGGTGCTGATGCAATCGATAAACATACCGCTACTAGACGCTAATTACTGCGTGGAGCTACCCATTAAATGCCACGAAAAGAAGAACGAAATATTCTTCATACCGGGTATAGAAGGATCTGCCTCGATGTTTTCTACATTGGCACTCAAATTGAAATCTCCGGCCACCTGTCTACAGCCGGGATTACGTGAAGCAGATTTATCTATAGAAGAAATGGCGGACTGTCTTCTACCTGTATGTACCTAAAATCGTCAGAAGGGTCATAATTTCTGTTCTAATTTTACTTATGTATTTTGTATTTCTCTGCAGTATGTATTGGAGAGGAGTAAGGACCGAACGGACTTTGTGATTGTCGGATATTCTTACGGTTCACTGATAGGCATCGAACTAGTGAGGAGATTAGAGGCTCGATCCTTCGTCGGTCACCTCATACTGATTGACGGATCACCCGACTATATGAAGGCCTTAAAGACAACCCATATTCCAACGTCTACGGATGCGGAGTTACGAAGTGCGATTCTAATGGGCGTATTGAGCTTCACTAACCCCTCTGCCATCCCAGAGGTAGTCTCGTCACTTATCCATCTAGAATATACAAATACTTTGATTCTTCTTCATCAATCATCAAATATAATAAATACTCCCCACATTTTTGTAGTTCAAATTAGAATTGAATGAATGCACAACATGGGAAGAGAAATTAGACAAAATTATCAGCCACGCACCGGAAGAAATTAATAAAATTTACAACCACGCTACTCAGAAAGCGATTTGTACGTTCTTTTACAATCGCATATGCACAGTGGATACGTACGATAGTAATTCTCAGACACCACTGAGAACACCAATTACGTTACTGAAGGCAACACTCGCAAGCGCCAAGATGTCTGACGATGCTTACGGTTTGCGCCAGGTGATCTTTGCCATTTGGTTTTTAGTTATAGAAACCAGCACGCTTCTGGACTGAGTGCTGAGAGAATATTAAACGGTGTACTGAATATTTTGTAGGTTACCAATGGAAGGGTTACAGTACACGAGATCGAGAGTAACCACTCGTCGATATTAGATAGCAGTAAAGTCGCAGCGGCCATTAATGGCGAGCCCTTGGAAGATGAGGAGGAATTTGAGGAAGATCTAAGCGTTAGGTCGCCTGCCATGCAATTAAATGACGCGCAGTCAGGTCAATAGATTTATCATAAATAACTAAGCCCTTCATTGTTAATTTCAAAATATACGTTTTTCATAAACATTGTTCACTTGTGTATGCCTTGCAACAATCCCGTTCAGTATGAATGAGACTCTGCCATGTCTACAGTGTAGACTCACTCTACACTGCATTCCAGTTTAGAGCGGACTCGTTCCGCGCAGGGACACACTGTTGATTGACAGGAAACCGGCAGAGCAGGTGCTATGACCAATCGCGTGTGTCAGATCCGTGGGAGCTGCGCAGATCGGTTGCATATCGGTAGGGGCGCAGGTAGGCTCTTATATGGAATCGAGCGTGTGCGAAATCAGCATTATGCAGAACATGCCAGTCATTCATAATGATCAATCGACAACTCGACTAAATTCCTACCTTACCTGTCAAAATACGTTCGGGTATATATGAAAAGCGATTATTCTTTTCGGTTTAAATGCAAATATCTCGAAATCCCGTCGATGTAACTCTTTGCTAAGTGCATAACCATTTGGAAAAAGCTCAGTCGAAAAGCTCAGAACCCGCCAAAAGAAAAATTCCAGAATATACCCTTACGAAAGTCTGCACAAATTTTGAATTACCCTTTATGTGGATCATATATGATTCTTTTATTTTATTAGTGGTAATGGAAATATCACACCGATACAGGTAAAAATAGATAACAATAATAATAATAAAATAGATCAACTGAAGAAACTAATGTATCCTATCACAATTTCGAGTCACAATCACAAGTGCACATCGCATGCACTTCCAGTTAGAAAACAAATTATGATTCGAACCAACCCAATACAAAAAATATGTCATTTCACATTTTTTACTGCTGGTAGCCAAATCACTTGGAAATACTAATAGATACAATGAAAAATTGCGTCTGCATTTCCAGATGGTACATGATAAAATTTTGAACAAAATAAATAGTAAACCACGTGTCATGACAGAATCGTAAATGTCCCGCCGTTACAAAGAAAACCAGCTAGCAAAATGGCTAGCAATTCAAGTTAGAAACAACTATAAAATTTGAGTCATTTTGATCCGGAAATACCGATGTGTTTCCACGTGCATTTATGATATGCAAATTTTGGTAAGGACTGGTAGCAAAATAACTTGAAAACACCAATGGATTCCATATTGATTTGGATCTGGATTTCCTACATAACCAGTGGACACCGACCTTAACAAGTGGATACCCGTTTTTAAATGGATAATGGAATGGTTTAAATGGAATTATCGGCAAAAAGATATGTCTCCTTAAATATTCACTTGTTTACTCATTCTTATATATCCAACAATGCGCCATCCTCTTCTAACTAATAACTTGTAATTTACAAGATTGCCACCTACGTGTCAGATGATACACTATTTAGTATTTACTTTGCATGAATTTCTTTTAAATTTTCGCGTGAAGAATCGGCAAAAAATAGTGTCGAGCACTATAAGTGCCAGTTTCCAGCCGGGGATTACAATAGTATACAATTACCTATTGTCTCTATTGTGGGCAGGTTAAAGGTACATAGATCAATTATTCATACAGCAATTGAATATTTAAGAAAATAGCGTACTACGTGTTCAATTTGATTAAGAAAACAGGAAATCCCTATATCCCTTCATAGACTCGTTAACTGCGACGAAGGTTAGGTATTCATGCTTTAAAGTTTTAGCGACTCGGGTGGTGCCTCCTAAAAGATTAACCCTTCAACAATTTCGCGACGGCACATTTTAATACGTAATGTATTAAATTTAAATGTATTAGATTTTAATGCGTTTCCCTTCTTCTGTTGTGCTTTCTACACATTTCTGTCTCGCATTTTTTTTCACCCAACCGAGTCGCGAAGTGTTTTTTGGGGGGTCGCATCGTTTTTTCTCTTTTAATATTATTAAGTTAGAATAAAATATTCTGAAACACCTATTTATAATGTGTTTTATTTACCTTACTAAATGTACCTTACCTTATACGTGCGAGGGGGGAGTCCGCAGGTGATATGAATATTATTAAAGGGGATCGCGGCTTAAAAAAGTTAGGAAACATTGGATTAATGAAATGAGCAACACAGGACTAGACCAGAAGTGTACATAGTTTCTAACCGTAATAATTCAAGAACAGTAAATTCGATGCGCAAACGTCATTTCTTGTGAAAACTATTATGCAAATTACGTTCAGGAATATTCAGTAAAAGTACCTGCTATTGTTCGCGGCATTTCTCGCGGGATGGCGTGATTATAAAAACTCTTGTGCATTACATTATTCTTTAATTAATCGCGCGATCCCAGAGCGAATCGCAGCAATTTCCCTGTCAAGTGCCAAATTCCTTTGCGGGTCCTTTTACATACCCGCGATAATTAAGCAGGCTTGACGATACTTGAAGGAGACGTACACCCTCCACCTTGGATCGGCCTGAGTGAAGTGAAAAATGCCTTGCAGCGTGCAAGCAACCCCGTCGGGCGTGGGATACACTCCGCCGGAACCAGAGGAGGAGGTGGTGATCACCGGTATCTCCGGTAGATTTCCGGAATGTGACAGCATGACTGAGCTGAAGGAGAAGCTGATGAATAAGGTGGACCTCGTTACGGAGAACAAGACGAGATGGAATATAGGTGACACTCTAATATTATTTCCTAGCCTTGGCCAGTTTAGCATGTAAGTAAAACCAAGTGTATTTGTGTAGATCATGAGGAAGTTCCACGGGATGGCGGGAAAATCTCTGGTGCGTCGAAATTCGACGCGGTCTTCTTCGGTGTGCATTACAAGCAAGCCCGTACGTTGGACCCCTTGTGCAGGATCTTGTTGGAACACTCATACGAGGCCATTATCGACGCCGGAGTAACTCCCAAGCAAATACGGGGAACAAACACCGGCGTTGTTATGGCCACCTGCGTCAGCGAGTCCGAGAGGACATGGATCTACGAAAAGCTGCAGGTGACTATTGCTGTGTTAATTCGAATGGGCGTATCTGAAACTTAAATTGAGTTTGGGTAAACGTATTTAATATGGAACACCCGATTTCGAAAGCTTCCAAAAAGTAAGGGAATATATGTTTATTAATAAAAGTGACATTAGGGGGCATATTTAACCCTTCGTGGTCACACGGGGTGTATTGTATCCCGAGAGCAATTTTCGATTTGAAATTTCGCACCTTTACGTCTTTCAAAAGGGATTTATCGCAAAAAAGAAAATAAAAAATAAATTTAAAAATCGGGTTTTTCCCACAACCATGGAAAATCGCTCATTTTCAACTACAAATTTTATCATATAAAAATTTACATTTCTAGAAAAAGATTATTAGACCATGATTGTATAAGTATTACGAATGTACAATTATCACTGAAAATTTACAAGATTCAAAAATACGAAAATGGTAACTGAACAAATGTTACTGGGGTACAGTGAACCCCGTGTGACCAATTTGTGATTATAAGGTGTGACCACGAAGGGTTAAATAGTCAAATGTAAGGGAATTCAAATGTTTTGAAATTATACTAGAAAAACTGCAAAGTGTGAATCGGCCGTTCGAAAATGTGGCATCGGTAAATGGTTACATTAGGAGAGGTATCTTCGATGACCTTGACCTATGTTGACTTATGTTGTCAAGGTCATCATTCTAAACAATGTTTCCCTCTAAACTTTTTGGCGGTCGGCCATAGATTCAAAGATGTTAATAAAAAAACATTCGGCATAATACTTTCGGCGGTATTAGTATTGGTTGGCGATAGATTATGGCAGGTGTGTGTGTGTGGGGGGGGGGGGGTTGTAAAGCATGGTTGCGAACCGGTGTGAGTAGATATGTGTTGAACTCGGTAGTACTAAAGTTTTTTGCGAACATTTCGTAAACTAAAATCGCGACATTCCCGAAATCAGCGATTTTCGTACTTATTCTGCGATCATTAAGCGTTTATAACTCAGAGCAAGTGCAATTTCTATTCAATACCACGAGACACATAATTTAGCAATCTAATCCTTCTAAATTCTCAAAAAAAACTCGTGTCGTTCGAATAAATTTTAAAAAAGTTATACGATCTTAAAAAGTATCCGAATATTTTCACTACTCACTGTATCTACGCGTGCCCCCTGCGTGTGCGCGCTAGGGGTCGCTGCTCGCGCTCAGCTGTTTCGGCTTTAAACTGCTCGGCCCGGAAGCTCTATCCCTGCTATTCAACTGTTGATATCTCTAGAACGAGGTTTCGAATCCGAAAACGGTAAAGGACTTTTCGATGTCTTTTTGCATCAGCATATTGCATGTTCCGGGATGTCCCTGAATTTTGGAACACTCTGTATATCGTTTTTCGGTGAAGGGGAGGGAGTTTTCAAAAAGAGAAACCTAGCCACCGAATTTTATGGTCATAGGATCGGTTGTTCCAGAAAAATTGTGATGAGTCAGTCAGTCAGTCGTATTTGAATTTTATATACATACCTATATTTTATGAATATGTAAAAGCTACACTTAATACTTAACTATCAACACCTCCCGAGCTCTTTAATCGTGTCCCACGACTTAGGCCGACGGATTCGGAGTCACTGGCAGCAGCAAGGCAATGATGTCCAACAGGATCTCTTACTTCTTCGATCTGCACGGTCCATCGTACACGATAGATACAGCCTGCAGTTCCAGCATGGTCGCATTAGATCAAGCATGCAGAATGATACGAACTGGAGCGTGCGACCAAGTCATCGTCGGCGGCGCGAATCTGTGTCTTGACCCGTTAGTGTCGCTACAATTTATGCGACTAGGTACGAAGTAGCAGCAGCTATTTTTAATTCGCCAATCCCTTGCTTGGATTAATGTCGAGATACTTTATGTCGCCTAAGAGATGTACAAGCACCGATCCGATTTCAGGTGTCTTATCCAAGGACTGCCGCTGCAAATCCTTCGACGCGAAGGCTGACGGCTACGTGCGCAGCGAGGCCGCCTGTGTGATCTTCCTGCAGAAAGCGAAGGTGGCCAAAAGGATATACGCGACGGTGGTTTACACGAAATCGAATTGCGATGGTTACAAGGAGCAGGATATCGTTTTCCCAAGCAGTGTCATACAGACGAAGCTCCTCGAAGATTTCTACAAAGAGTGTGGAATACCTCCGACGTGCCTATCCTTCCTGGAGGCGCACGCCGCTGGGACCAGTTTCGGTGACCCCGAGGAGCTCATGGCGATAGACAAAGTCTTATGCAAAGACAGAAGTACACCACTTCGAATTGGTTCTGTCAAGTCGAACCTGGGATATACCGAGCCCGTCAATGGCCTCTGCTCGGTTGCCAAGGTGTGCTTTCAATAATTAATGCCAGCAACGGGAAAGATGGCGCGATGTCAGCTTCGGAATAGGACTGATATGAATATTCGAATATTTTAAGCATTCGTATATTCGAAAAATAGAATATTCGAATACTAGAGAATTTGAATTTGAAATCCGAATATTCGAAGCAATTAGGAGTATTCGATTAGTCAAATATTCGAATAAATAGGAGTATTCGAATATATACGGAGTGATCGAATTTCGGATTGTACCGAATAAGAATCTGTACATGAAATAGTTTTACACACTTTATCATGAATTAATACTCCCAATTATTTGAATAATTCGAAATTATTTGAATTAATCGAATGTTGGGAGATTCACAGCTCTACTTCGGAAGACATGCCATAATTAATACTGTAACACCACCATTTTTAAGATTCTCATTGCAATGGAGACCGGCCTAATTCCACCAAACTTACACTTTACGAGTCCCATAAAGGGTATGAAATGTTTCGAGGAGGGAAAGGTAGAAGTTATCACAGAGCCAACGCCATGGGAGGGCGGATACGTGGGATTGAATTCCTTCGGTTTCGGAGGGGTAAATGCTCACGTTTTATTGAATTCTTATACCAAAGAGAAAGTCAACAATGGGAGGCCTTCTGACGACTTGCCCAGACTCGTGGTTGGATCCGGGCGCACCGAAGAGGCAGTGGAAACACTTCTAAATTATGTAAGATAATTAAATATCATCCCTGCTGAGCGCTACAGACATTAGATATAAAATAGTGGATAAGGAATAGCTTGCTCCCTAGGTGGAAAGTATTCCAGTGGATGTGGAATTTATTCGACTCTTGCATGAAATTCATGCTGATAATATATCCGGCCATCAAATCAGAGGGTATACGCTAGTTGGATCTAACGTATCCGAGAAGCCACCCAGAGAGATTCAGGAATTCCCGGGCACAAAGAGACCAATTTGGTTCGTTTTCACTGGCATGGGATCCCAGTGGGCTGGAATGGGTACATGTTAAACTATTGCTGGGCAAAATTATGTTCTCATTAAAAAGACCAATGCCCCAAAACGTTGCCAATTCTAATCTCAAATTTAAACGTAACAGGTACGGAATTGATGAGATTCCCCATCTTCCTAAAGGCGATACAAAAGTGCGATGCAGCTTTAAATCCGTGTGGCATTGATATCGTAAAAATTATCACGAGCAAGGACAAGGCGATGTTCGACAACGTCCTGAATTCTTTCGTTGGCATAGCCGCAATTCAGGTACAATGACTATTTAGCTATGTGGAGTAACAATGTACACTGCCCAACACGATTTTTGGTCCGCAATATCCGCTGGGTGATTCTTGTAGAGTTTTTCGCCCTGAACACGAATCCGCAAGCAAAATTGCTCTATCACCCTCAGTTTTTTGAGAAAAACGATTTTGAAAAAATTGCAAATTTTCAAATTTGAGCAACTTCTGTGTCGAAACGGTAATAGTTATTCGGTTGCTCATTGCGTTAAATTATTCTATGAACCCTCCCGAATACAACGATCCAAGTTATTATTGCATTATGAATATTTTTATATGTTTAAACAACGATCAAATGGAAAAGGACGCCTCTAATGTACAAATTTTTGGGGATATCTTTCAATTTATTTCCAAAACTAAGAGTCTGGGAGAAAATCTGAACATCTCACGCGATGCAGCGGACAGTTTTCGTTCGGAATGCGTCAACACAAGTGGCAAGTCACGTTTTGTTTTCAATACAGATGCGAAATAATTTGGCAAAACGTGCGCCGCCGCCAGTGGTAGTCAACGGCGGCGCGCCATTCACTGCCGCTCAGCGTAACACAATCGCTTAATGCGCATGACTACCACTGTCGGCTCCGCGCGTTTCGCCAAATTATTTCGCATCTGTATTGAAAACAAAACGTGACTTGCCACTTGTGTTGACGCTTCCCGAAGGAAAAATGTCTACTGCATCGCGTGGAATGGTCAGATTTTCTCCCAGACCCTTAGTTTTGGAAATAAATTGAAAGATATCCGCAAAAGTTGGTGCATTTCGGGTGTCCTTTTCCCTTTGATCGTTGTTTAAACATATTTAAATGTTCATAATGCAATAATAACTTATATCATTGTATTCGGGAGGGTTCATAGAATAATTTGACGCAACGAACAATCGAATAACTATTACCGTTTCGACACAAAAAATGTTCAAAGTTGAAAATTTGCAGTTTTTTTTTTAATCGAAAAACTCTACAAGAATCACCCAGTGGATATTGTGGAACAGAAAAAAAGTTTCACTTTGTTGGACTGTGTTATTGCATTCCACGACCGCGACTAACATTAACTCCCGCACAGATCGGTCTCGTCGATCTGCTCACATCCGTGGGTATAGTGCCAGACAACATAATCGGGCATTCCGTGGGAGAACTGGGATGTGCTTATGCAGATGGATGCTTCACCGCTGAGCAAATGGTTCTCTCCGCATACTCGCGAGGTCTGGCGTCTATCGAGACGGAACTGATTCATGGATCAATGGCGGCGATTGGCCTCGGCTATGAACAAATCAAAGACATGTGTCCACCAGATATCGAAGTTGCGTGCCATAATGGCCCCGATAGTTCCACCATTAGTGGACCAGCGACATCCATGAAGGAGTTCGTGGCTAAGTTACAGGTACGTGTTATGCAGTCTCAGCACGGATGAGTCAGCTCGGGAGGCTCGGGATCGCCAGTTCTCTTCTTGAGGACATGCTACTGAATCGTGACTCAATGTTCCAGGCACAGAAGATTTTTGCTAAGGAAGTACCGTGCGCTAACATCGCATACCACAGCCGCTACATCGCGGAGGCGGGACCAAAACTCCTGGCGTACTTACGGAAAGTGATTCCCGAGCCGAAGCCGCGAAGCCCCAAGTGGGTAAGCACATCGGTGCCTCGTAGCCAGTGGTCAGCGCCAGAGGCACAGCTCTCCTCCGCCGAATACCACACGAACAATCTTCTCAACTCCGTGCTGTTCGCGGAGACGGCCACCATGATTCCTTCGGACGCGATAACCATCGAGATCGCCCCTCACGGTCTCCTCCAAGCTATCCTCAAAAGATCCTTGGACTCCAACGTAACAAACGTGCCGCTGACTCAACGCGGCCACAAAGACAACGCCGAGTTTTTCCTGCAAGCTCTCGGGAAGCTGTATAACGTGGGCTTGCAACCGCAGCTCCAGAATCTGTATCCCCCCGTTTCGTTCCCCGTCAGTCGTGCCACGCCAATGATCTCCCCTCTCGTGAAGTAAGTCAAGCTATAGCACTAGCTCGCTGAAATGACCGCCCTAATACTTTACAAAACAGGAATCCCATATTTCAGGTGGGAACATACTGTTGACTTGTACATTCCCCTTTACACAAAATGTGAGAAAATAACGACGTCGGAGAGACTTGTCAACATCGAGCTTAGTAATGAGTCTTTCGAGTACATGGCCCATTATGTAATCGACGGAAGAAACTTAGTACCAGCTACAGCATATATCATGCTGGTTTGGGAAAGTGTGTGTTTGATGGAGGGAAAGCTGTGCGACGAATTATCGGTCGTCTTCGAAAACATTAAGTTCGAACGTGCGACGAACATTACGCACGACGGTACTATCGCCCTAACAGTCATAGTTCAAAGAGGTAAATCCCATTGCACTTTCAAAGCAACCTCTGTATAAAGGCCAGCTGTTTTAAATACTGTAACGCCTGTTTAGGTTCCGGAAAATTCGAGATATCGGAAGGATCGACGACCGTAGTATCGGGAGTGGTGCACGGAACAGAGTATCCTGCACAAGAAATGATTGCGGCCGAATTTTTAGAAGAGGTCGAAGATGAAGAAGTTTTGACTACAAAAGACATATACAAGGAGTTGAAACTCCGTGGGTATCAGTACACCGGAGTATTCCGTGCACTAAAGAGTGCGTCGATCAACGGAAAAAGGGGTCGCATCGCATGGATGAAGAATTGGGCCGCATTTATGGATAACATGCTGCAAATGAAGTTGCTAGGCTTCGAGTCCAGAGCGCTGTACGTACCAACGGCGATCAAGAAGCTGGTGATAGACGTAAAAGCTCACGCTGATGTGACTCAGGCCCTTTCCGAAGAAAACACAGGTATTCCATTTTTCTACACGTACGTATGCATTATTACAAGAAAATATTAAGGGGCCGATACGGCAAAGAGTGATCCAAAAATGAGGCCTTTTTTAGCCCCTTTTTGGCCCCACGATTTTGGAACTGAATTTTGTGCTAAACGATTGCTCATGATGAGACATCAATCACGACAAATTTTCAAGTTGAGATGACAATTAGTTTCTGAGATATGGGAGGTGAAAGAAGGGAAAATTCATTAACACGTCAGCCCATACGCTTCGATGTATAGACTTTTGTGACATTCCGATAATTTAAACAATTATTTCCAGGGGTTTTGCTGACTGCTAATAACAAATTTGAACTTAGATTTTCAAAATTCACGAAAAAAAAGAATAAAAATCAAGAAATATAAATGTCTGTGTAGTAGGTGCGTTTTAATATATCGTCCACAATGTTGAATCGGCCATTTAATTATTTTTCGTGAATTTTGAAATTCTAAATTCAAATTCGTTGTTAGCGGTCAGCAAAACCGGTGGGAACAATTCTTTAAATTATCGGACTGACATAAGAGTCCATACATCGAAGCGTATAGGCTGACGCGTTAATGAATTTACACTTCTTTCACCTCCCATATCTCAGAAACTAATTATCACCTCAACTTGAAAATTTGTTGTGATTGATGTCTCATCATCAGCTGTCATTTGGCACAAAATTCAGTTCCAAAATCGTGGGGCCAAAAAGGGGCTATTTCTTGGGTCACTCTTTGAAAGGGCGGCAATTTTGGGAGCGACAAATTTTGCCAAATTTGATATTTTCTTGGAGAGACCAAGTTTTCGCCACCCAAAAATTTTCCGGGCCCTCAAATTTTACACTTTACAGAAATTTGCCGCTCCTCAGAATTTACCGCCTCCCCAATTTGCCACCCTGGGCTGCAGCCTACTTAGCGTATACCCAAATCCGCCGCAGATCGGATCTTTACCAATTCTACCGCTATTCCAGAAATCCCAGTGCACGTCTACTCTAGTCTCGACGTCGTGAAATCGGGAGGTATAGAAATTCGCGGGCTAACAGTCAATTCCATCCAACGACGAAAGGCAATGATGGACCCAGTATTAGAGGAGTACAAATTTGTGGCTAATCGTGATAAAACGCAAGTCACGATAAATGAAATGATTGTACTGTCGACGCATCTGGCCCTAGAATGTCACATGACAACCGGTCCAAAGATCGTTGAACTGATCGAAGTCAATGACAACGTCTCCGACGAAGAAGTCCTTACGCCTGATTTCCTCAAAGTGTTAGCAGACCTGCCAATGATTCGACCAAACATGATTCTTGCTGCAGATTCTCAGCGAAGCCAAAAGCTATCGTTGCCGGAGTCAGTGACAACGGTAGAGCCAAAGAAACTGCCGGACGATGGTACTGTCTTCATGGCAGCCGCCTACAACATCCTGTCGCCGAAGAAACAAAATTCTTTAGACAAACTTATCCACGCGATCATGGATCACGGATTCATTTTAACGCGAGAAATAACGATGAACAAAAATACTTACTCACACATCGAAAGGCGTGGGTTAAATGTTGTGTTAGAAAAAAGGTTCGGGGATGAGACACTACTGCTGCTAAAGAAGAAGGAGAAACCTCCCAATAGTACAGAGGTAGTATACGTGAACAATAATGAATTTAGCTGGCTGAATAAAGTGAAGGAAATCTTGAAGAACGAAGAAGAGAAGAGGAGTGACGACACGGTGAGACTGGTACTGGTCGCGGAGGGTGATATGGAAAATGGCGCTCTGGGTTTAGTAAAATGTTTAAGGCGGGAACCCCGTGGCGAGATCGTGAAGACTGTAATAATTCAGGACGAAAATGCTCCCAAGTTTTCTCTAAATAATCCATTTTTCACTAAACAACTCGATATTGATATTGGCATTAATATTTTACGGCCACAGAAAGTTTGGGGTACATACAGACATCTGCCTCTGGCGCCCGTAAAGCCAGTCCTAGTTCCTCATGCTTATGCAAATGTTAAGGTACGCAAAAATTATTATTTCGTAGTATACTAAAGCTACAGAATTCCCACAGCTGTATGCAATTATTCTGCAGGCAAGGGGAGACTTGAGTACCTTGGAATGGGTACAGGGCCCCATACAGCCGGACGTGAAAGATGAAAATCTTGTAAAAGTGGTATACTCTTCCCTGAACTTCAGAGATGTAATGCTGGCTACTGGCAAGCTGATGCCGGAGGCTATAACGAAAAAGCGGGAGTTCCGCGACTGCTTCATCGGGTGCGAATTCAGTGGTGTAGATACCAGTGGCCGTCGAGTAATGGGATTCACCGAAAGCAGGTAAAACATTGTTCCCAATAATCTGGAAACCCAGAGTCTCAGAATCTGTACTGTGTCCAATCTATACCTTTACGAATTTCATCTTCTAACTTTTACTAATTGTGAGTAGGCATTCTTCAGATACTATACTACAGATACATGTAAAAAAAAAAGGAATCGAAATTCAGAAAAATTTTAATAAGAGTGTCTCCTTAATCCGCTGATTTTCCCAGGGCTATGTCAAACATCGTCAGTCCAAACAAGCTTAATGTATGGCCCATACCAGACGAGTGGTCCCTAGAAGACGCAGCCACAATTCCGGCCGCGTACCTCACGGCCTTCTCCGCCTTATATTACTTCGGAACACTACGGAAAGGTGAGAAAATTTTGATCCATGCCGGTAGCGGTGGCGTTGGTCAAGCTGCGATCAACATCGCCCTTTCCGAGGGCTGTGAAGTATTCACTACCGTGGGAACACCCGAAAAGAGAAGATTCATTAGGGAAACATTCCCCAGCATTAGCGACGACCACATCGGTAACTCTCGTGACACGAGTTTCGAGCAGATGGTGATGAAACGGACGAACGGTAAGGGAGTGGACATAATCTTGAATTCTTTAGCTGGAGAGAAGCTCCAGGCGTCCGTTCGCTGTTTGGGTTATCGAGGTCGTTTCCTCGAGATGGGCAAATTCGACTTGGCTGCGAATAATCAACTGGGAATGGAAATCTTCCTGAAGGAAATCAGCTTCCACGGAATCCCGATGGATAACATAATTAACAGCAACATACCGCATCTACAGGCAGAGATGCACGAGTTCCTTAAAACGAAAATTCACAGCAAGGCAATCAAGCCTTTGAATAGAAAATGCTTCGAGAAACATGAACTGGAAGCTGCCTTTAGGTACATGGCAGCCGGTAAACATATTGGAAAGGTGAACACTCCATTCGTCGTATTTCATAAATTTAATATAACCCGTTTTTCAATATTTGTCAAGAATTAAACCGTCGCTCTTCTACAGATCCTAATCAAGGTAGGGGGCGAGAAAGCACCCTTGAGTACGCCGATACTCGCTTATCCGCAATTCAACGCCATACCAGACAAGAGCTACGTGATCGTCGGAGGTCTAGGCGGTCTGGGACTAGAGCTCAGTGACTGGCTGGTGCTTCGAGGTGCCAAGAACCTAGTGATAATCTCGCGCGGCGGTATAAAAAATGGCTACCAAAGGTTGAGGACAGAATTATGGAAATCCTACGGCACGATGGTCCTAATAATTTCTGGCCGGGACGCTTCGAAGTCCAGTGACTGCGAGTTTATCCTGAAATCGGCGCAGAAACTGGCACCCGTCGATGGTATCTTCAACCTCGCAGCAGCGCTAAAGGACTGCCTGTGCATAAACCAAACGGAGAAAGATTTTATGGAGAGCCTGAAACCGAAGGCATTGATCACTAAGCAGTTGGACCAGCTTTCGAGGAAGATCTGCCCGACTCTTCGCCACTTTGTCGTGGTCTCCTCTATTTCCTGCGGACGGGGTAGTTCCGGTCAGAGCAATTACGGTATGGGTAACGCGGTGTTGGAGAGGATCTGTGAAAGAAGGGTCGAAGAGGGCCTACCGGGTATGGCGATACAATGGGGAGCCGTAGCTGATGTTGGGCCGGCCGCGGACATGTTGGAGGACAAGAAGCAACTCGTGGGCGGTGGAACACTGCCGCAAAGTATATCATCGTGTTTGGAAGAATTGGACAAATTCCTGATGCATAGCAGACCAATTGTGGCTAGCATGATGGTTGCAGAGAAACAACCCAGTGCCGGCGAAGTTAGCACTGTTCTGGAAGCGGTAATGAATATCATGAGTGAGTAATAGTGTTTCAAGTATTATCATTTTTTAGCTTGCTATGGGAGCTACATCTAGCCCACTTACGATATTTCGTCATTGCAGGTATAAAGGATCTAAAGGGTATCAGCCAATCTTCTTCGTTGCCTGAACTCGGAATGGACTCTATGGTGGCGGCGGAAATAAAAGAAACTTTGGAACGAGACTTCGAAGTGTTCCTAACTCCACAAGATCTTCGAGTCCTGAATATAGCTAGGCTTATACAGATGTCCACGAAAGATAAAAAGCAGTCGAAGAAAGATGCCAAGTCTACGACCAATACAGAATCGTTGAGTGGTATGAAGCTGCTGATGCGATCGATAAACGTACCACTGCTAGACGCTAATTCATGCGTGGAGCTTCCTGTTAAATGCCACGAAAAGAAGAACGAAATATTCCTCCTACCGGGTATAGAAGGATCTGCCTCGATCTTTTCTACATTGGCACTCAAATTGAAATCCCCTGTCACCTGTCTACAGACGGGATTACGTGAAGCAGATCTATCTATAGAAGAAATGGCGGACCGTCTTCTACCTGTATGTACTTAAATTGTCAGAAGGGTCATAATCTCCGCTCTAATTTTACTTATGTATCTTGTTTTTCTCTGCAGTATGTATTAGAGAGGAGTAAGAACCGAAGAGATTTTGTGATTGTCGGATATTCTTACGGTTCACTGATAGGCATCGAACTAGTGAGGAGATTAGAGGCTCATGGCTTCGTCGGTCACCTCATACTGATTGCCGGATCACCGGACTATATGAAAGCCTTAAAGACAGAGCATCTTCCGTCTACGGATGCGGAGATACGAAGTGCGCTTCTAATGAGCGTAATGAGCATCACTAACCCCTCTGCCATCCCAGAGGTAGTCTCGTCACTTTTCCACTTACAAGGAGAGGTTCCCAGGTGTCCGCCTCCGATTGCTTTGAATTTTGGATATGTTTTAGAAGATCAAAAAATAAGAAACACGTGTCTTTTTATTTTGGACCGTCTGCATGTTTATGGGTTGAAATCACCCCCAAAGTTCATACGGGGTACAAAAATTGGGTTGAGTAAAACTGGATATAAATTTAATTTGCGTCATAATTTGCTGTATGGACGATGTTCCTGTCCTCAATCACCGTTATTAGGGGGTAACTATGAAGGGTTGTTTCACCCCTTGAACATGCAAATGGGCCAAAATAGAAAGACATGCATTTCATATTTTTCGGTCCTCTAAAACATAACCAAAATTCAAAGCAATCGGAGATGAAAACCTGAAAATCTTATAACTTTGAGGGTTGGTTTCACCCCCAAAATATATAACACCCCCCGCTATAAAAAAACACGTATATCTTATTTTTCGATCCTCTAAAACATATCTAAAATTCAAAACAATCGGGGGCGGACACCTGGGAACCTCTCCTTGTTAGAATATACAGATCTTTTGATTCTTCTTCATCAAACATCAAGTATAATAAATACTCTCCACATTTTTGTAGTTCAAATTAGAATTGAATGAATGCACAACATGGGAAGAGAAGTTAGAAAAAATGCTCAGCCACACCCCGCAAGAAATTAATAACACTTGCAATCGCGATACTAAAAAAGCGATTTGTACGTTGCTTTACAATCGCCTATGCACATTGGACAAGTACGACAGCAATTCTCAGACACCCCTGAGAACACCCATTACGCTACTGAAACCAACACAACCAGGCGCCAAGCTGTCTGATGATGCTTACGGTTTGCGCCAGGTGATCTTTGCGATTTGGTTGTTAGCTATAGGAAACTAGTGCGCTTTTTGACTGAATGCTAGGAGAATATTAAAATATGTGCTGAATATTTTGTAGGTTACCTACGGAAGGGTTGCAGTGCACGAGATCGAGGGTAATCATTCGTCGATAATAGATAACAGGAAAGTGGCAGCGGCCATTAATTGCGAGCCCGTGGACGATAAGGAAGATTTTGAGGAACATCTAAGAGTTGTGTCGCCTCCCATACAATTATAGGTCGCAAAATCAGCTAAATAGGTTTATCAGAAATAACTAAGCCCTTCATTGTTGATTTCAGAATATACGTTTTTTACTTATGTATGCCTTCCAACAATCCCTTATGAACGAAGAGTTCAGTATGAATGAAAGTTTGCCATGTCTATGCGAAATCAGCATCATGCAGAACATGCCACTTACACAGATCAGGTATAGACCAGGTGTATTCAACAGCTGGTCTGTGGTGACACGAAGTTCCGTAAGGTCTATCCTATACTTTGTCGATGACAGTAGTACCGCACTTAGCTGACAACTGCCTCTCTGGATTTGAATTAATTCCTTCGTGAGCAAGTCGGCGTCAAAGCACCATAATCGGGACACATGCCCTGCTTTACTGTGACTTCTCTTACTTTAGTTTCGCTGGGTGAAAATTTATATTGATTTTAAAACCTTTCTCTTTATTAAGGTATTTTTTCGGGTTAAAAATGGTAATTTTTCATATTTTTTTAATTGAAGTAAAAATACATGATTTTGTCCCAATTACCGTGCCCTGAAAAGTGCGTTATCCGTATTTGAACTGTTCAACTTTGAACTGTTCAAAACATTCTTTTCTCTACGACAGGTGTTTGTATGTAATTTTAATATTTCCTTTTCAGTACAAAACCAAAGTATGCAAATCTAAATTTCTGTTCATCCGTTCTGAGAAACTAAAGTCCTGTTAGGGTTAGCAGTTACAGAGGAAGAAAATGAGTACCGAGGGACACGGTAATAGGGACAAGCGTTAAATTCCTATTCCTATTTCGGATTTCACTTTAATAAATTCGAAAACATTTCAAAAGTGCTCATTTTCTTATTTTTTCATAAAATTGGAAATTTTATGACAATTTATTCTTTTATGAATAATTTACTCTTTACGTAAGCGCAAATCATGATAATTATTAATTTATTCACTTCTGTGAAGCATCTATATATATATATATATATATATATATATATATATATATATTTATATATGTGTGTTAATATTTGTGTTCGTTGTCGTTTTCCATAAGGATTGGAGTAAATCCATCTAAATCTTCATATGCATTTTTTAAACAGACTTAATTAAAAAAAATTCTTCCCTTATTTATTTATGCGTGTTTTTTTGTACGGCTTCTTTAAGTATAAAGACATCGCCACAGGGACAGGGCACCGTAATAGGCACATCGACCCTATATTAAGAGTGTGGCCAAGAAAAGGTCACTTTTGATTGGTCCACCATTTGTCAACTATTCCACCTGATTTTTAAATCTGTCAATTATAGACGAAGTGCAGTATATTTGGAATACCAGTTTGTTTAAGACGAATAAAAAATTACGGCAGAGGACGGGAAGAAATAAAACTGCATAATATCGTAGGGAAACTAATAACCTTTTACATTTCAAACTCTCAGTAATAATAAAAAACAAAAGTTGCTGGAACTTTGATCGAAATGAAGAATGACAGGAAGTATGGGTTTCGTTAAGGTGCAGGTAATTTGGAATACCGGTATTCCAATTTACCTTCACTTTATACCCATAAAAAAAAACATGTAGATAATAAAATTATTTCCTTTACGACCTAATCAGACTGAAAAATCACAATATAGGAACAATCTGGGGTAAATATCAACAGACGCGGTCGCGTCTGGAAGCTAATTCCCCCTTCCCCTCTACCCATAGGCACACTGAGCGACCATGTCTCTATACACGAAAGATAGCGAAATTGACAGGTCGTCGGAGCTATTTTAGCCTTATTATCTTATTTTATGACATAGTCCCGGTGTTTTTACATGATTAAGCGAATCATTTTTTTGTTTCGAACCCATATGTCGTTTTATTTAATGTATCAAGCTATTTGTCTAAAAGATATAAGATTGAATTAATAATTAAAATTTACGAAATGATACTTTTTTCATTCAGACGTTTCGTGACGTCACGTCACTTGACGCCAGTAGATGTCGCCATTCTCGTTTTACTTCTAGAATTGACACCAGTAGATGTCACCGCTCGAAAGCAGAATTTATCCAACCAATCAGGAATGGTTTTGCGGAAAATGAGGTTGCGCCTTAGAGCATATAAACAAGCTGAAAATCTGAGCACTGAATTGATTTGTGACCAATAAAGGAATGTCAAGTATAAAACGTGACAGAGGAATCAGTGTTCGAACGGAGAACGAGAATACAATTGGAATTAGCAAAGATGATTTCACAATCTTTGCATGTGGACTTTTTTCGTGAATTAAAGGGAATTAGCTTCTTTCATACTTGAGACATGTTTATGGGGGAGGGGGGGGGGGGGGGGATAAAATGGATAGCGCTGAACCAAACCGATGCGACGCGGCGGTAGCCGTTACGCGTGAAACAAAAGTATCGCTAAGCTTTGGAATATTCCAAATTACCTTCACCTTTGGTATTCCGAATTAGCAACGTGGCATTGAAACCTACAATTTCATGTCACATTTTGTATATTTGAAATTATCGCAAAACTGATATGGAACCATGGAAGGAACGCGCAAATGAGTAGAGTTAAGTGTTTAACTCAAAAGTTTTTACATATTTTAACCATGAGTGGAACGATTGAATACTGTCTGAAAAATTTTTGCAGTCTGACGTTTTCTTACTCTACAGATTAAGTCGAAAATGTCAAAATGGCGGTTCATCTACAAATGTCATTCGTCAACAGGTCATTGGTCCCTATTGTCTACGGTGTTACAAACTAGATAACGTTAGTAGTTTATTAGATACTTCGGTATTCCAAATATGCTGCACTTCCTCTACCAATTTTAATTGTAATACATTTTGACGTAGGACTACATCTAACAAGTCAGACAGTAGTATAGGGCGACTTACGGCCGAGCGCCTGTGACGAAAATATGTTACTATTGAAATCGTTATATCGTTAAAAATAACTGCCGTACAGTAATTATGATTGCATATTCATAAAGAGCATGATATCCAATTCATGTACTGCACAATATATGTATCTCGAGCCCGACGCTCTCATCACTCCCAGTGCACGGGGGGAAATACGGCAAAATTTTTCGGTGTTTTGCCATTTCGACTCACAATATCTCGGCAACCGTGAGCGCAACACGACTGTGCTAGGTAAGTATCATTTCAAAGCTCTCGACGAAATATATAAACAACATATCGCAGTGGTTTAAGGGAGTATAGTACTTTTTTTGCCCGAAAATTAAGCACTCTTTATGATTTTTTATTCTACATTTGAAAATGAAAAGCTATGATGGGGTTTGTTCCAAATGAAAGACCACTGGTTGAATCACTGTTCTCCTCGCTATAGTCGCTGAAAGTTGGCCCCTCGCGGAGCAAGTAGAATTGCGGGCCATAAATTCCGCCATCTGTGCTTTTTTCAAACGTAAGAACAAACTCAGACATTAAAATCTATTACATTTTGCGGTCGTTGACCAAGCCGATTCTTAAATTTCGCATTTAAAACAAAATGACGGATTGTCAAATTGTAGGTATCGATTTTCACGGAAATTTTTAATTTCTTTTTGGTGTGAAAAAATAGACAAAAACAAAATATCCAAAAAAGAACGCCAGTCAAAGTTTTGTGAAATTTTGCCAAAAATCCGACGAAAATTTAAAATTCGATAGTTTAAAGTATCGCCTACGGCCACTATCACGTCACTAAAACTCTTCACTTTCTTCGCTGCTATCTTGATCTTTTTTGTCTGATTCTCTAAATTCTACTAATAGGGAACCCACTAATATCGAAGACATTGGACCCAGGGTGAAGGTGAGGTTGGGGGGGGGGGGGGGTGGTATCCTGGTGGGCTCAGGAAAACAGTCTGGAGACTACCGTAGACGAGTCCGCATTCTCGAGTCAGAGATTAGCATTTAAACAATCGCGTTTTGTAATTTCTAACAAAATTTAAATAAAGTTAATTAAAATAAAGTAATTTAAATAAAGTTGTTTGCGAATACCTGGAGAAATAAAACCTAGCGGCGATAACAGGTATAGGAAAAAGTTATCCACGGTCATGCCCCCGACAATATATTTTAAAGTCATCGAAATCAGTGAAGCGTCCCTTTTATGCACAATTACCTCAACGACTCAGATAACACACGCCGTAAAGTGGTCTATCCACTAACTATCTAGCGGGACAAAACTCGCAGGTTCTACATAAATCATCGGTTAGGTGAAAATGTTTATTATTTGTTTGAAAAACACCATCCACATTGTTTGACCACCCTTAAAACTTTCGCCTCAACCTCCAAGGGTTTTTTAAAACCAAAATTCGTATTCTGGAGTTTATTAAAATGTAGAAAGCGAATATGAACTGTGTTTTGTAGAGAGAAATTCCATACAACCACGTTGTTTAGAATGAATTACACATTTCAGCTCCTAACGTCACCATTTTTGAAGATTAAATTATTTTAATTATGTATAAAAAGAAATTATGTAGAGTTGCAAATAATTGCAGCTATAGCTTGTGAATACAAATCATATAAAATAAAACAGCACAAAAAGAAAACCGACATCCTCCACCTTGGATTGTCCTGAGAGAAGAGAAAAATGCCCTGCAGCGTCCAAGCAAACCCTTCGATTGTGGGATACACTCCGCCGGAACCAGAGGAGGAGGTGGTGATCACCGGTATCTCCGGCAGATTTCCGGAATGTGACAGCGTGACTGAGCTGAAGGAGAAGCTGATGAATAAGGTGGACCTCGTTACGGAGAACAAGACGAGATGGAATATAGGTGACACTCTAATATTATTTCCTAGCCTTGGCCAGTTTAGCATGTAAGTAGAACAAAGTGTATTTTTGTAGATCATGGGGAAGTTCCACGGGATGGCGGGAAAGTCTCCGGCCTCTCCAAATTCGACGCACACTTCTTCGGTGTGCATTATAAGCAAGCCCATACACTGGACCCCATGGCCAGGATGTTGTTGGAACACACGTACGAGGCCATTATCGATGCCGGCGTAAATCCCAAGCAAATACGGGGAACAAACACTGGCGTTGTTGTGGCCGCCTGCGTCAGCGACTCCGAGAAGACATGGTACTACGACAAGCCGCAGGTAACTATTGCCGTGTTAATTCGGAAGGGCGTATCTGCAACTTCAATTCGGTTAGGGTAAACGTATTCAATATGGAACACCTAATTTCGAAAGCTTCCGAAGAGTGTGGGAGTTTATATTTTTTAAATAAAACTGACAAGAGGGAATGTAGGAATCATATTTACATAGTTAAGTGTACAGGAATTTCAAATATTTTGAAATTACTAAAAAAAAAATAGAATGAGTGAAAATCGATAGTTCGAAAAAGTGGTATCTAATATAGAGTACGTAGCAAATTTATTACGAAAACTGAAAGAACTTTTATTTCTATTACTACAAATGAGAGATTTATTAAGTATAAGATATAAATAAACAAATATATTCGTGTGCCCACTGATAGCGGCGGACACATTGGGTCTACTTTGAAAAAAAAGTAAAAAACAGAAATGAGTAAATAATAAAAAAAATTATAATGAATTTGTATTAGATTTAACAATTTGATTCACTTTTCAAAAACTATCAATAAAAACTCTTTCAATAATGGATACTCAATTCCCCACTGAATGTCAATTGTTACTATGATCGTCTATTGTTTCTATAGAAGTAATATACATACACGATCGCCTGTAGAGTTTGTCATTTTTTTATCGAACTTGTATGGTCCATATTGCGATCCGTTCCATATTACCTACCTAACGAATTTCATGACCAAAGGATCGGTGGTTCCACAGAAATTGTGATGAGTGAGTGAGTGAGTGAGTGAGTGAGTGAGTGAGTGAGTGAGTGAGTGAATGAGTCGGTCAGTGGCATTTGAATTTTACCTATATACATATATTGTATGGGTTTCTAAAACCTACACTTAATACTTAACTTCAACACCTCCCGAGTTCTTTAATCGTGTACCACGACTTAGGCCGACGGACTCGGTGTCACTGGCAGCAGCAAATCAATGTTGGCAAACAGAATCTCTTTCTTCTTGGATCTGCACGGTCCATCGTATACGATAGATACAGCCTGCAGTTCCAGCATGGTCGCAATAGATCAAGCATGCAGAATGATACGAACTGGAACGTGCGACCAAGTCATCGTCGGCAGCGCGAATCTGTGTCTTCACCCGTTAGTGTCGCTTCAATTTATGCGACTAGGTACGGAGTAGCAGCAGCTATTTTTAATTCGCCAGTCCCTTGGCTGGATTAATGTCGAGATACTTTGTATCGCCTAAGAGATGTACAAGCACCAGTCCGATTTCAGGTGTCTTATCCAAGGACTGCCGCTGCAAATCCTTCGACGCAAAGGCGGACGGCTACGTGCGCAGCGAGGCCGCCTGTGTGATCTTCCTACAGAAAGCGAAGGTGGCCAAAAGGATATACGCGACGGTGGTTTACACGAAATCGAATTGCGATGGTTACAAGGAGCAGGGCATCACTTTCCCTGCCAGTGCCATACAGGCGATGCTCTTAGAAGATTTCTACAAAGAGTGTGGAATTCCTCCAACGTGCCTGTCCTTCCTGGAGGCGCACGGCACTGGGACCATTGTCGGTGACCCCGAGGAACTCACGGCGATCGACAAAGTCTTATGTAAAAATAGAAGTACACCACTTCGAATTGGTTCCATCAAGTCGAACCTAGGACATACAGAGCCTGCCAGTGGCATCACCTCGATTGCCAAGGTGTGCTTTCAATGATTAATGCCACTAACGGGAAAGATGGCGCGATGTGAACGTCGGAATAGGACTGTTACGAATATTCGAATATTCGAATACCAACGAATTCGAATTTCAGATTCAAATATTCGAATATCAGAAAATTCGAATTTCGGATGCGAATATTCGAAGAATTAGGAGTATTCAGATATTCGACTTACTCGAACAAACTATTCATATTCGAAATTATTCGATTTTTCGAATATCCGAATATTTACAGCACTACTTCGGAATGTATGCGATAATACTGTGACACTATACACTTTTTAAGATTCTCATTGCAATGGAAACCGGCCTAATTCCACCAAACTTGCACTTTACGAGTCCCATAAAGGGTATGAAATGTTTCGAGGAGGGAAAGGTAGAAGTTATCACAGAGCCAACGCCATGGGAGGGCGGATACGTGGGATTGAATTCCTTCGGTTTCGGAGGGGTAAATGCTCACGTTTTATTGAATTCTTATACCAAAGAGAAAGTCAACAATGGGAGGCCTTCTGACGACTTGCCCAGACTCGTGGTTGGATCCGGGCGCACCGAAGAGGCAGTGGAAACACTTCTAAATTATGTAAGATAATTAAATATCATCCCTACTGAGCGCTACAGACATTAGATATAAAATAGTGGATAAGGAATAGCTTGCTCCCTAGGTGGAAAGTATTCCAGTGGATGTGGAATTTATTCGACTCTTGCATGAAATTCATGCTGATAATATATCCGGCCATCAAATCAGAGGGTATACGCTAGTTGGATCTAACGTATCCGAGAAGCCACCCAGAGAGATTCAGGAATTCCCGGGCACAAAGAGACCAATTTGGTTCGTTTTCTCTGGCATGGGATCCCAGTGGGCTGGAATGGGTATATGTTAAACTATTGCTGGGCAAATATGTTCTCGTTAAAAAGGGCAAAGCCCCGAAACGTTGCCAATTCTAATCTCAAATTTAAACGTAACAGGTAAGGAATTAATGAGATTCCCCACCTTCGTAAAGGCGATAGAAAAGTGCGACGCAGCTTTAAAACCGCGTGGCGTTGATATCGTTAAAATTATCACTAGCAAGGACGAGGCGACGTTCGACAATGTCCTGAATTGTTTCGTTGGGATAGCCGCAATTCAGGTACAATGACTATACGGAGTAACAACTATTGTCTTCCTCGATCGCAACTAACATTAACACCTGCACAGATTGGTCTCGTCGATCTGCTCACATCCGTGGGTATAGTGCCAGACAACATAATCGGCCATTCAGTGGGAGAGCTTGGATGCGCTTACGCTGACGGATGCTTCACTGCTGAGCAAATGATTCTCTCCGCGTACTTTAGAGGTCTGGCGATTATCCAAACGCATGTGATTCGGGGATCAATAGCGGCGATCGGCCTCGGCTATGAACAAATCAAAGACATGTGTCCCCCAGATATCGTGGTGGCGTGCCATAATAGCGCCGATAATTCCACCATTAGTGGACCAGCGGAATCCATCAAGCAGTTCGTGGCTAAGTTACAGGTACGCATTTCGCGGTCTCAGCGCGAATGAGTCAGCTCCGATGCCCCGGGAACTCTAGTTCCCGCTTCAAGGACATGCTTCTGGGGAAGAATCACCCGCGAAACATGCTTCGAGCCCTGAGGGTGTACGAAGATGCAATTAGCGGGTTGAATCGTGACACAATGTTTCAGGCACAGAAGATTTTTGCGAAGGAAGTGCCGAGCAGTAACATCGCATACCACAGCCGCTACATCGCGGAGGCGGGACCAAAACTCCTGGCGAACTTACAGAAAGTGATTCCCGAGCCGAAACTGCGAAGCGCCAAGTGGGTAAGCACATCGGTGCCTCGTAGCCAGTGGTCAACGCCAGAGGCACAGCTCTCCTCCGCCGAATACCACACGAACAATCTTCTCAACACCGTCCTGTTCGCGGAAACGTCCACCATGATTCCTTCGGACGCGATAACCATCGAGATCGCCCCTCACGGTCTCCTCCAAGCTATCCTCATAAGATCCTTGGACTCCAACGTAACAAACGTGGCGCTGACTCAACGCGGCCACAAAGACAACGCCGAGTTTTTCCTGCAAGCTCTCGGGAAGCTGTACAACGTGGGCTTGCAACCGCAGCTCCAGAATCTGTATCCTCCCGTTTCGTTTCCCGTCCGTCGTGGCACACCAATGATCTCCTCTCTCGTGAAGTGAGTCAAGCAGTAGCACTAGCTCGTTCAAATGATCCCCTAATACATTACAAAACAGGAATCCCATATTTCAGGTGGGACCATACGAAAGACTGGTTCGTTCCCCTTTACGCACAACGTCAGAAAATGACCACTTCGGAGAGACTTGTTAACATCGAGCTTCTTAATGAGTCTTTCGAGTACATGGCCCATCACGTAATCGACGGAAGAAACTTAGTCCCACCTACAGGATATCTCATGCTGGTTTGGGAAAGTGTGAGTTTGATGGAGGGAAAGCTCTGTGGCGAATTATCGGTCGTCTTCGAAAACATTAAGTTCGAACGTGCGACGAAGATTACGAAGGACGGTACTATCCCACTAACAATCGTAATCCAAAAAGGTAAATCCCATTGCACTTTGAAAGCAACCTCTGTGTAAAGGCCAGCTGCTTTAAAACTCTAACGCGTGTTTAGGTTCCGGGAAATTCGAGATATCGGAAGGATCGACGACCGTAGTATCGGGAGTGGTGCACGGAACAGAGAATCCTGCGCAAGAAATGATTCCGGCCGAATTTTTAGAAGAGATGGAAGATGAAGAAGTTTTGACTACAAACGACATATACAAGGAGTTCAAACTCCGTGGGTATCAGTACACCGGGGTATTCCGTGCATTAAAGAGTGCGTCGATCAACGGAAAAAAGGGTCGCATCGCATGGATGAAGAATTGGGCCGCCTTTATGGACAACATGCTGCAAATGAAGTTGCTAGGTTTCGACTCCAGAGCGTTGTACGTACCAACGGCGATCAAGAAGCTGGTGATAGACGTAAAAGCTCACGCTGATGTGACTCAGGCTCTTACCGAAGAAAACACAGGTATTTCATTTTTCTACACGTACGTATGCATTATTACAAGAAAACATCAAGGGGCGGATTTGTGTATGGGCTAAGTAGGCTACAGCCTAAGACAAATTTGGGAAGCCGCAAATGTTGAGAGGCGGAATTTTTTGAGGGTCTGCATATTTTGGAGACCGGCAAATTATGGGAAGCGACAAATTTTGCCAAATTTTATATGTTCTTGGGGAGATCAAACTTTCCCCTCCCAAAAATTTGCCGCCCTAGGCTGCAGCCTAGTTAACCTGTACCCAAATCCGCCCCAGATCGGATCCTTACCAATTCTACCGCAATTCCAGAAATCCCAGTGCACGTCTACTCTAATCTCAATGTCGTGAAATCTGGAGGTATAGAAATTCGCGGGCTAACAGTCAATTCCTTCCAACGACGAAAGCCAATGATGGACCCAGTATTGGAGGAGTACAAATTTGTCGCCAATCGTGATAAAGTGCAAGTCACGTTAAAAGAAATGATTGTATTGTCAACGCATCTGGCCCTAGAATGTCACATGACAACCGGTCCAAAGATCGTTGAACTGATTGAAGTCGATGACAACGTCTCCGACAAAGAAGTCCTTACGCCTGATTTCCTCAAAGTGTTAGCAGACCTGCCAATGATTCGACCAAAGATGATTCTTGCTGCAGATTCTCAGCGAAGCCAAAAGCTATCGTTGCCGGAGTCAGTGACAACGGTAGAGCCAAAGAAACTGCCGGACGATGGTACTGTCTTCATGGCAGCCGCCTACAACATCCTGTCGCCGAAGAAACAAAATTCTTTAGACAAACTTATCCACGCGATCATGGATCTCGGATTCATTTTAACGCGAGAAATAACGATGAACAAAAATACTTACTCACACATCGAAAGGTGTGGGTTGAATGTTGTGTTAGAAAAGAGCTTCGGGGATGAGACACTACTGCTCTTAAAGAAGAAGGAGAAACCTCCCAATAATACAGAGGTTGTATACGTGAACAATAATGAATTTAGCTGGCTGAATAAAGTGAAGGAAATCTTGAAGAACGAAGAAGAGAAGAGGAGTGACGAGACGGTGAGGCTGGTACTGGTCGCGGAGGGTGACATGGAAAATGGCGCTCTGGGTTTAGTAAAATGTTTAAGGCGGGAACCCCGTGGCGAGATCGTGAAGACTGTAATAATTCAAGACGAAAATGCTCCCAAGTTTTCTCTAGATAATCCATTTTTCACTAAACAACTCGATATTGATATTGGCATTAATATTTTACGGCCACAGAAAGTTTGGGGTACATACAGACATCTGCCTCTGGCGCCCGTAAAGCCAGTCCTAGTTCCTCATGCTTATGCAAATGTTAAGGTACGCAAAACTTATTATTTCGTAGTATACTAGAGCTACAGAATTTCCACAGCTGTATGCAATTATTTTGCAGGCAAGGGGAGACTTGAGTACCCTGGAATGGGTACAGGGCCCCATACAGCCGGACGTGAAAGATGAAAATCTTGTAAAAGTGGTATACTCTTCCGTGAACTTCACAGATGTAATGCTGGCTACTGGCAAGCTGATGCCGGAGGCTATAACAAAAAAGCGGGAGTTCCGCGACTGCTTGATCGGATTCGAATTCAGTGGAGTTGATGTCAGTGGCCGTCGAGTAATGGGATTCGCCGAAAGCAGGTAATAAAACATCGTGTCCAATATTTTGAATTCCTCCCCCATTATCAAATTCATATAAAGGTAAAATCCTCTGAAATCACTCAAGAAATATATGATCTTTAGGATTTTTTTTTTTAAATTATATAACCGTCTTGGAAGTTTTGCTTGAATGTTGTAGCCGTTCGGATGTCGAATCGTCGAATTTCAGATTTTCAGAAAAATGTTAACGTAACTGTCCTTTTAATCTCCCGATTTTTTCCAGGGCTATGTCAAACCTCGTCAGTCCCAACAAACTCAATGTATGGCCCGTACCAGACGAATGGTCTCTGGAGGATGCAGCCACGATTCCAGCCACGTACTTTACAGTCTTTTACGCTTTATACTACTTCGCAAGGTTACGGAAAGGCGAGAAAATTTTGATCCATGCCGGTAGCGGTGGCGTTGGTCAAGCTGCGATCAACGTCGCCCTTTCCGAGGGCTGTGAAGTATTCACTACCGTGGGAACACCCGAAAAGAGGAGATTCATTAGGGAAACATTCCCCAGCATTAGCGACGACCACATCGGTAACTCTCGTGACACGAGTTTCGAGCAGATGGTGATGAAACGGACGAACGGTAAGGGAGTGGACATAGTCTTGAATTCCTTGGCAGAGGAAAAGCTCCAAGCGTCAGTTCGCTGTTTGGGTTATCGAGGTCGTTTCCTCGAAATTGGCAAATTCGACTTGACTGCGAATAATCAACTGGGAATGGAAATCTTCCTGAAGGAAATCAGCTTCCACGGAATCCTGATGGATAACATAATTAACGGCACCGTGCCGCATGTACAGGCAGAGGTGCACGAGTTCCTTAAAACAAAAATTCACAGCAAGGCAATCAAGCCTTTGAATAGAAAATGCTTCGAGAAACATGAACTGGAGGCTGCTTTTAGATACATGGCAGCCGGTAAACATATTGGAAAGGTGAATACTCTCTTCGTCGTATTTCATAAATTTAATATAACCAATTTTTTCAATATTTGTCAAAAATTACACCTTCGATCTTCTATAGATCCTAATCAAGGTAGGGGACGAGAAAGCACCCTTAGATACGCCGATACTCGCCTATCCGCGATTCAACGCCATACCAGACAAGAGCTACGTGATTGTCGGGGGTCTAGGTGGGGTGGGTCTAGAAATGGCTAACTGGTTAGTGATTCGTGGTGCCAGGAACCTAGTATTCATCTCTCGCGGTGGCATAAAAAACGGCTACCAGAAGCTAAGGACAGAACTATGGAAATCGTACGGCGTGGAAATCCTATTAATTTCTGGCAGGGACGCTTCCGAGACCACGGAGTGCGAGTTCATCTTGAAAACCGCTGAGAAACAGGCACCCGTCGACGGTATCTTCAACCTCGCAGTAGTGCTAAAGGACTGCCTGTGCACAAATCAAACCGAGAAAAATTTTGAAGACATCCTGAAACCGAAGGCATTAATCACCAAGCAGTTGGATCAGGTATCGAGGAAGATCTGCCCGACTCTTCGCCACTTTGTCGTGTTCTCCTCTATTATCTGCGGACGGGGTAACCCTGGTCAGACCAATTACGGTATGGGTAACGCAGTGTTGGAGAGGATCTGTGAAAGAAGAGTCGAAGAGGGCCTACCGGGCATGGCGATACAATGGGGAGCCGTAGCTGAAGTAGGGCTGGCCGCGGATCTGTTGGAGGACAATAAGCAACTCGTGGCCAGTGGAACACAGTCGCAAAGTATATCATCGTGTTTGGAAGAATTGGACAAATTCCTGATGCACAGCAGATCAATTGTGGCTAGCATGATGGTTGCAGAGAAACAACCCAGTGGCAGCGAAGTTAGCACTGTTCTGGAAGCGGTAATGAATATCATGAGTGAGTAATAGTGTTTCAAGTATTATCATTTTTTAGCTTGCTGTGGGAGCTACATCTAGCCCACTTACGATATTTCGTCATTGCAGGTATAAAGGATCTAAAGGGTATCAGCCAATCTTCTTCGTTGCCTGAACTCGGAATGGACTCCATGATGGCAATGGAAATAAAGCAAACTTTCGAACGAGATTTCGATGTCTTCCTAACTCCATCTAATCTTCGAGCCCTGAATATAGCTAACCTCATAGAGATGTCCACGGAAGATAAAAAGCAATCGAAAAAAGGTGCAAAATCCACGAACAACACGGTGACTGACTTAAAGCGAATGATGCAAACGATAAGCGTACCACTACTAGACGCTAATTACTGCGTGGAGCTTCCCGTTAAATGCAACGAAAAGAAGAACGAAATATTCCTCATACCGGGTATAGAAGGATCTGCCTCGATCTATTCTACATTGGCACTCAAATTGAAATCCCCTGTTACCTGTCTACAGATGGGATTACGTGAAGCAGATTTATCTATAAAAGAAGTGGCGGACCGTCTACTACCTGTATGTATCTAACATCGTCAGAAGGGTCATAATCTCTGCTCTAATTCTTATGTATCTTGTTTTTCTCTGCAGTATGTATTAGAGAGGAGTAAGAACCGAAGAGACTTTGTAATCGTCGGATATTCGTACGGTTCACTGATAGGCATCGAACTAGTGAGGAGATTAGAGGCTCATGCCTTCGTCGGTCACCTCATACTGATTGACGCAGCACCAGACTATTTGAAAGTCTTAAAGGCAATACATTTTCCAGCGCGTACGGATGCGGAGTTCCGAAGTGCGCTTCTAATGGCCGTCCTGAGCAACACAAACCCCTCTGCCATACCAGAGGTAGTCTCATCATTTTTCCACCTTGAATATACAGATCTTTTGATTCTTCTTCATCAACCATCAAATATAATAAATACTCCCCACATTTTTGTAGTTCAAATTAGAATTGAATGAATGCACAACATGGGAAGAGAAGTTAGAAAAATTGATCAGCCACACACCGGAAGAAATTAATAAAACTTTCAACCACGATACTCAGAAAGCGATTTGTACGTTCTATTACAATCGCCTATGCACAGTGGACACGTACGACAGCAAGTCTCAGACACCACTGAGAACACCAATTACGTTACTGAAGCCAACACTCCGAGCCGCCAAGATGTCTGACGATGCTTACGGTTTACGCCAGGTGATCTTCGCCATTTGATTTTTAGTTATAGAAAGCAGTACGCTTCTTTACTGAATGCTGGGAGAATACTAAACATTGTACTGAATATTTTGTAGATTACCAATGGAAGGGTTACAGTACACGTGATCGAGGGTAACCATTCGTCGATAATAGATAGCAGTAAAGTCGCAGCGGCCATTAATAACGAGCCCTTGGACGATGAGGAGGAATTTAAGGAACAACTAAGTGTTATGTCGCCTGCCATGGAATTATAGGTTGCGGGGTCCAGTCAATATGTTTATCATAAATAAATAATCCCTTCATGGTTGATTTCAGAATATACGTTTTTTACTTGTGTATGCCTTCCAACAATCCCTTATGAAAGAAGAGTTCAGTATGAATGAAAGTTTGCCATGTCTATGCGAAATCAGCATCGTGCAGAACATGCCAGTCATTCATAATGAACAATCGATAGAATACACTCAACCTGTACACTTCACCCAACATACTTAATATTACAATATACATGTATTATATAATATAGAAATCAAATTACCTCGTTACGATTTCTTTCTCTTGATTCATCCACTCGACACATTCCATTTTTCACAATACATTCTAACTGTGCTAAAATTCAGATCACATTGGAACCAGATGCAACACACTTCAATCTTCATACAGATCGAAGAAAATAACGTAGGATTTAATAACAATAGTACGCTCGACGCGCTATTGATAATTACAATAATACTGAATCCGACATTCAGCTTGCGATCGCATTTTCCCCTTTTTTTAAGTATTTTGCAATTGTACCATTTCATTATTAGTCGCAATAAATGTACCCTAACTTAAGACACAATAATAACGAGGTCTTCCCGAAGAATTGGCTAACCTGTAGAGTACTTTCACTCGCCTAAAGGCTTCAGACCATCGTTAAATTAGAATATTACACAACCACGGCAATGTTGAATAAGAAATATGAAACGTGACAATTTTGCTCTCTTTTTCTAACGATTTAAGGAAATGTGAAAACAACATACTAAATGGCTTACCTTCATAATTCCATCGGCTCGAAAACTGACGCACTACTCGATAACGTTTGATTTAAATCAGGAATGGCTTCGTTGTTATTATTATTACTGTTACTGTTATTATTATTATTATTATCGTCGGACGTATCGGGAATCGGAGTTGGCGCATCCCTTGCTGGTAAAATACGCAGATGCTTATTGGGTGGTTCCCACAAAACTAGAGCCATGGAGGGCCTCTCTCTGAAAGGGAAAATCTGTAAAGCTTTATCTTTTTTGGTAAAAAAATTTGAATACGCATTAAAAGAAGCAGCAATAAAGACCGTCTCGCGCATTTTGGCGAAGCGCTGCGAATGAAATCCAAGAAATTAATAATGATTAATTAATCGTCGCCTCACTTCAGTCATCAACTGTTTATAATCTTTTCTCTTCGTATCGCCGCGCTTCGCCGAAACGCGCGCCGGCCTTTACGCTACAGTAAGGAATATCCATCGCAATGACGCAAGCAAGCTGTTTTACTCACAATTTAGACAACAACGACGTTGGAAGAATGGGTTCTTGTTGGAGTCTTTTGAGCTCCTCGGATAGCATCAACCTGGGGTGCCCAGATTTCGCTCGTTCCGCATCCACGGCGTTCGCTGCTTCCAGTTCCAGATCCATATTCAGGTCTCTGAGAGGGGCTGACTGTGCGCTAGCCGCTGATGTCGAAGGCACCGGGGATCGCGGCTGATAATTGGAGCTGATGTGCAAATCCTTGAAATGCGCAGTCATTTTTTCCTCCGTTATAAACTGCTTCGCTTGCCTCCTGCGAGATTACAACGATCCATTGAGAACCACCTCGATGCATTGCGAAAGCAATCGTGCCTTTAATAATATCCCTGTGCGTTCTTTGAATACTTACGTATCCAGCAAGTCAGAGGCCTCGAGTTTTCTCTTCTGGTGGAGGACCGGCTCGTAAGTAGCTCCTCCGGTAAACCTGACCAGCTCGGGCTGCTGAAGCGCTGGTACGCTCCACGGTATCGACATCGGGGGCACCTGCGGCATATGCATCCATGGCCCAAGCTGGTGTGAAGTGCTCTGCTGGCCCATCATGTGTTGGAATATCGACGGCGGAGTGTGGAGGTTCGCTCCTCCCATTGCATTCTGAACCGAAGGAGAATACATTTGATGCATAGATACAGCTATTGTACATCAGAGCAACAATCATCTAGCGTCAGCTTTTCTATTTATATAACAACATTTGTGGCAAGGCTGCCTTGTGTAGGCTAAATCTACGCTAAATGAAATGTAATTATCAGCAGAAAATCATACGGATCCTCGCGGCGCGCGGTTCTCGCCCTATTTTTCAAAGCAATGCATGAAACTTTCTAAGTGATTAGCTGCCTACTGTCATTTGTGGCCACCGAAAGACGACAGGACGTGCTTGAGGTTTGTTGTGCGTTTTGGCGAGCAGTGATTCTCCTGTGAAGTCTCACGAAAGCCTGTTGCGTAACATCCGAGTTTTGGCACGGGTCTCGGGGGAAAGATGAATAGACGCGAAATAAACACGCCGCGCGTCACTTCGCGTAGGAATTCTTCGACCCTGGTTGCACCAGACGCTAACCTCTATCCGCCACTTGTCGCGGCAGTGTTGGGGAGCGCCGTGAGTTTAAGTGAACCGATGTGCGAATGCACGCCAGCCTTGGCGGAAGAAATTCTGGAACGTTGCGTGCTCCGGGATATATTTATCCACACAACGTGAGATCGTAAGGGGGACGCAGATTATTTGTTTTCGTCTCTATCCCTCTCTCTCTCTCTCTCTCTCTCTCTCTTTGCACGACGAAAGCACAGGATTGTCAAATTATCTGCGAAAATTTTTAACGAATATTGCGCGATGACCGGTCGACGAGATTTTCTACGTTTTTAGAACGTAGTTTCGTCGAGTTCGCGTGCATACACAGATCCTGAGTCTCGCTAAACACTAACAAACAGATGTCAACATTCTGCGCTTGACGCGTCCAGACTGCGCTAGAACTGGCTAGAACTTTAAGTTGAGTTGGGGGGACTTAATGTCTTCTGCGCATGTCCGCGCCTGATCGCGGCAACACTTCTTGCTAAAAGTCTGGAGATAAGTACACGAATGAAAGGGTGCGTTTAGCGGACTCAACCGTTGAATAGCCGCTCACTGATAAGTAGCAAATTCGGCAACCTGCACTAGTGCGCGCCGAGTGCGAGTTTTCTCGCTTCCAATTGGCTAAAAGTCGCACTCAGTGCTCCGCTAAACGCTACCGCTAGGTTGCTCACTTCTCAACATGTTTAGTCCCATACAGCACACCTCGTTGCAGCAGTATTGCAGGAACGTTGATGCAATAATTTGTTGTTGCAGGTTGCATTGTGATATTGCTAGATCGACGCTGCAATATTTTTTTTTATTATTTGATTAGCAACGATCGTAGAATATTGCAACAATTTTGCTAGTTCGTTGCCATGCAATATTTCGTTTGCAACGATCGCGCAATATTGCTGCAATAATGCGCGTACATTGTCGTGCAATGTTCCAGTGTCAATGATCAAACAATATTTATGCAATATTGCGCACAAATCGATGTGCAATGTTCCTTCGGCAACGATCATACAATATTTCTGCAATATTGCGCGCAAATCGACGTGTAATGTTCCAGTCTATAGATGTGAGTGCGAAAAGAAGTTGTGTCTCGCCCCACCTCGGCTCATTTTATTCTTCCTATGCTTTTCTTATGTATTTTGAAATTTTGACTCACACTGCGCCTCGCCTCGCCGCGCTTCCGAGCCGCGAATTCTTCCTCGAGAATATTTTGAGAAAGAGAAGCGAGGCGAGAGCCTACCTTAAGAGTTATTGACGCTGTTGACCACTCGCGCCTCATGGAGGGCAACCAGATAGACGCAGGTGTATAGAAATCTCCGGTTGCCTTGTGCCAGGCTGAAGCAATTACTGCTGTAGAAAATTATTAGTACATAACTTTGCAAATATATGCGTCATTAGCTGCTTCAACTAATCTTTTACCTTTATTTCGGAAATATTCTGTTATACAGTTCCGTAATACCGCGTAACGCAATTACACGAAATTAAGATCCTTTTGCCATTTCAAACAGTTCCGGCAAAACTGTACGTACAATTACGCATGCAAATGAGCCGCGGATAGATAAAACTTCTCCGGTAAGTCGCCGATGGCACACATTCGCACGGCTCCTTGGAACCTGTCGCGCATCCGTCATTCACTTAGGCGATGCATAGAACACAAACATGTTTACAAATCGTGTGTCTTGATTCATGCGCCAGAATGGGAGGCCTTTTGTAGACATAATTCTGCTGTCCTCCACAGCGTGATTACGATCAGAAATGGTTTTTTTTCGTCGTAATTCCCCGAGCATTTTAACGGATGTGGTCACAGCACGCATCACGCATATGGCGCATGTGCAGGTGGACACGCGACGAAAATGCCCCTATCGCTTATGCAGTTCATCTCCCATCAGCTCCGATTTTTCAGAGCCTGTACTTCACCGGTTCCGAGGCGCTCTTCGTGCGATAATTTATTTTCAACGAGAAACCCAAAGCAAGAACCGCGTCAGCTTTACATATATCCTGATTCGTGGGATATCCGTTCATTACACTTGGGAAGTTCATCGATCAGAAAATCCCACGATCATATACACACGTTGAATTCCAATCAGAGGTTACATAACTCCGATTTTGATTACCCTTGGGATTAGAAAATAGCTCCGACGTCCCGTGACCTTGGACACCCAAAAACGTCAGGCCCGACGTTCAACCTCTACACTTATCTAGTCACAAGGTGAACCATCGGCAAAACAGGCTGGAGGACGTGGTGACAATTAGACTACCTCAGCGCGCGTCCACATTTGCCGGCTCATCCTATTTAAGAGCGTAATTAAGCAGTGAAAAAGCGCATAGTAACTGCACCCGAAATCACACTCAGCCCGAGGCTTCCCCTGAAACTCGCCGATTAATGGCACTGTTATTATAATCTCGCCGGCTGGTCGCGCCCGAACGGATATCTGCCCGCGATTCGTCTTATCGCCTCCTCGAGAGGTGAGAAAATAAGCGTCATTGGCCGCGGTCGCATCTTCCAGTGGATGCCATGTGTGCCGGAGAGAGGAGAGAGGAGAATCAGAGGTACACACACGCACACAGGTGTGCTATAAGGCCACACACGGTCGGTTATTATGTATCCGATATATGGCTTTGAAGCAATTAATACTATTGTTATGATTCAGACGAGTATACGTCATGTGTATTTCTCAGCGGTGCGACGCCAGCCTTCGGTCAGTGTTCCACCGTGGATAGTTGCAGATACCCGGTTTCCGTCCACGGGACGCCACACCGTACGTGCCACTGTTCCGCGCGCGTTGTCCTCGGCTATGCGGCTCCTTCGCCGAGCGTAGCGTTCAGTGCTTGTGCCTGCGGAGGATAATACTTCTAAGTGACGAAACACCCCGCCTAGCTTCCTAAAACTCAAGCCGCGGAGCGCGATGGCGGAGCTTAAGTGCATGATAATCGGCACCGTGATTGTGTAAACCGTACGTATGGCAGCGGTGATTCAATCCGAAGGAAACAATGATAACATGTGAGCGTCCGTGAAAACTGTGCCCACGATTCTTTGACTGTTCCGCAGGAGGAGGAGCATCCATGACGCAGGGAGATACTATCGGGTGCCTGGGTCTCGGAGGATCGAACATTTGAGGAAGCTGGAACTACAGCCGCGAACTATGTCGAACAGTAATCTTGGATCTATCACAGAGAAGGATAGCTCGGCCCGGAACGGTGTTCTTAATCACGATGAAAAAGCGACGACCGAGAGGCACGGGAAGAGTAACGCCACCTCCGGGCAGAAGAGTGCCGAAGAGATAGCAGGGAAGTTGAGTAAATACACTCAGATCGATCTTGCTCAATTGCCGTACGGTATACAGAGAGTAAGGCCTACTTCTATAGCTTATTTGCCGAAGGAGTCGCGTATCGGCGAGCCGAGTTACCCTTACTACACCTCTAAGAGCACCTTGTCCCCGGCTCAAAGCGAATTGGTCCTGTCGCCTAGAAGCAGGCCAAATCGGTATGTGGCTTTAGATATGAGGTCGATGAGCAGCCTTCCGTTCTCGAATCCCCATACGAACAGTCATGTCCCGGGAAGCTCCGTGCCTTACACATGCTGCTGTACATGCGTGGGTCCCTCTGTACCGCCGACACCTTCGTCTCAGCACACGGAAGATCAAGATGGACCTGAAGGCCTCTCGTGGAGAAGGCTTCACATGAGCAGGGCTAAGTTGAAAGCGACTGCAACAACGTCGGAATTGTTAAGTGGATTTGCCATGGTGAGTACTCAAGGATGTATCGGACGTACAATATTAGACAAAAGTACGTGAAATTTGAAATACTTGAGTATCTACGTGTTAAGCATAGTACATCTAGATGTAAGGAACTTTTCACTTTACAAATGCTTTCTCAAGCAGTATTTCCCAAACTTTTGATAGTGAAAATGCCTTGAATTCGTAATTTTCTCAAGTTATAATTTATTTCTTTAAAACGGTGTAGTGAAAATTATTGAAACTCGGCAGTTATTTTCATCTACCCGTATAGACATTGGTACCATTTCTTCAATATTTTTTCAGCTGTTTTATCTGTCGAGATCGTCTCTTTCCAAGAGTACGTGTAAAATCAGTGAAAATTAAAATCGTTATCACTCAGCAACCGTTTAGTGAATTCGTTTAAAATTTTTGGAGCACATCGGAAAGATTAGAAAGAACAACCTCGCAAATTTTCATCAACTTGGTAGGATTTTGAAAATAGGTCCAATACATCCTTAACTTGTGATCACACGATTAAGAGGATAATTATAATAACAATTACTATCACAGTACCAACGAACAGTCGCGAATGATACAATGTTTGCAATCAATCAGTAATGCATTCCATCCGAATCTATAATGTGCAATTATCAGATGCCAGGTGTGTAATAAGATGCACCGTCGCGCTAAGCGTCGCGGAAATGACAAACGACACTCGCGTTAAAATTCAAGTATTCGCCGTTTCGCGAATTCTTTGGAGTTAATTTTCCAAGAAAATCTTGTGCCTGTACGAGCAGAAAATCCACCGGGGGATTACACAACGTTTCCTGAAAATCATTAAACAGACGCGGACGACAATTCTGTGTAATCTTCAGCCTCATCTATCATTACATAAGGCAAATATCACTTTCTTCAACAACATATTACCGGCTCGCGGAAGAGTGCTTGGTTTTCGAATATTCGATTAGTGCCTTTCAAATTACAAAGTGTAATCAGCCCGAGGGGGCATGCGTTTCAGGAGACCACGGCGAATTAACGCGTAACTAGTAGCGTCGTATCTTCGTGCTTACGTGCATGCTCATGAGCTACTAGCTGCGCGCGAAGCAACCGGGGCATAGTTGCGCTTTGTCAGTGGTGATTCGCACCTTTCATCGGCCCTCTTTTTTCCAAATTTCAGGTGGCTATGGTAGAGCTGCAAATAAACGAGCCGACCGCAGTACCGGAATGGCTGTTCGTGATGTTCGCTGTTTGCACAACCGTCCTAGTATCAGTGCACATCTTTGCTTTAATGATAAGCACGTATTTATTGCCCAATATTGAGGCTATCAGCAAGCTTCAGGTGTCGCGATTGGTGACGGAGTCGCCGCACGAGAGGATGCGGGGCTTCATCGAGCTAGCCTGGGCATTCTCCACGGTGCTAGGGCTGTTCCTCTTTCTGGTGGAAGTGGCTATACTCTGCTGGGTGAAATTCTGGGATTACTCGTTCACAGCCGCCACTGCCAGCACTATCATAGTGATCCCGGTGCTGATAGTGTTTATAGCGTTCGCCGTTCACTTCTATCACTCGCTGGTAGTTTACAAATGCGAGTCGTCGGTGACTGATATGAACGAATTAGAGAGCATAAAGAGGAATTTAGATAACGTGGCGATGCGACAGAGCAGCGTGTAATCGCCGGGGCTTGTGTAATAAAGGATTCCGTGAAGAATTGCCATTTTCATAGTATCGGTGTTTCCTAAAATACATACCAGACTGCATACTTAGCGTTTACTCGTAGCATACCAAACAGAAAGCATCGTAATCGTTAGAAACTAGATGCTGTACTTAAAAAATCGAATGCGCACTATTGATATGTACGTAACAATGGCGGAAGAAGAACACACGTATGTTTATACAATAACTTTACTTCTTTTTTTTTTAACACAATCATACGGAAATGATCATGTTTTTATTATATATAAAAATGTACATAGCTGTACACATGCAAGTCAAGAGTTGCAACAGTACAAGCAAAGTGCTCTTAGTATATTAGCTATATTATTTTTTTTAGCATTTAATTATATCCTATTTACGACTTAATTCCCAATTCATTTTTTAAATGTGTTTCTCGCTCGCTTTCGCTTCGCCGGTACGCCCGTATCGCTAATTATATGTATAGACTTTTATTTTGTCACTTAGTTTGTGGAAAAAACTGAAGGACAGTTACGAGTGACTTGATTTATGTACATGCTTTCATCCCAGAACTTGTTATCCTAGTCAAATAAATTATTCTTTTTCAGACTTGAAGACTCTCATTGATCGAAAAATGAGCGTGGCCTTGTTACTTAAACTATAAATGAGAAAACACAATTATTTTTTTTTTATCCACCTTTCATTTTCACCATAAACTAAGTTCGCGACCTTACAATCGACCGCTCCCTACGATATTACGCCTTAAATTTCTTTCTCTTTTGTTTGTACAAAAAACGATACGAATTAAAGGAAGAAGGGTCGTAATTAAAGTAAGGGCATAGTACAGTAGTTCGTTCTCCCGGAACGTTTTCGCGAAGCTCCCCGTAACAATGAAAGCGTTTAGATGTATCCTTATATTGCACGACACCGCCGGTCACGCGTTCGTTTCAATTGAAATGCTTACTTTAAAATTTACAAAAATTGATTTGTCGTTTTATACAATGAGTCGGAATATTCGATTACAGGTTCGGGCGCGAAATTCATCGGTGTGAAACGAAACGTTCAGACTTAATAGTATATACATTGAAAGGGAACGGAGAAAAGGAATTAAACCGTCCATCACAGTAGAATGAACCCTGTATCGCGATGCGCGTTCATTCGATTTTGAAAGGGGATCATTGAAACGAGCCGAAAAACGGGCCTTACGCTTTCCCGAGGATCTAACAGAAACACGTTCGTCCCCATCCCATGCGAGGATGGTCAACAAGTCTTCTTTTCTATTCGTTTAACGGAAGTAGTTAAAATATATTTTATCACTTGTGTCCTTATTTTACGAGTGAAGCTGGTTTTCCTTTATACGTAAAAGATCGGTATCCTTAGAGCGACCAATGAATAAGAAACTGCTTGTGCTATGGACAGGTAAATGAACAGAGTCGGGAAGAATCATAGTTTTATACAAAAACTAATCGCAACCGTATCAAAAGGAGTATTTTATTTAAGAGATATAAACCGCTTCGACTGCATTAACGTAAGTAGAAAAATATCTGTTTATGAATCAATTCTCCCGAGGTGGATTAAAGTAGTTAGTTTTTGTATAACACCGATAAACGTTGATCGATTGGTACTATAAATAAGGATGAGATGCTTAAGATCGCTAAAATTTCGCTAACAAATACCATTGCGAATATAACATTTTCTCTATCTCTTTCTCTCTTTCTCTCTCTCTCTCTCTCGCTCACACACATCGCGGGTTAAACTCCACTTTCTAAAGTCAATATACAAGTGTACAAGTTAAATTATTGTAAATCGATACTGTATATACTGTACCCAATAATTTATCGCTCCTAATACCGTTATACCTTTCTAGGTGCAAAACAGATTACATTTAAAAGGGTGTGCTAATGCTCTTAAAATATTCCTATCCATAAAATATATTCACAGACTAAAATCCAGATATACATGTAATTTGTTTGTACCTCTAGAATGTGATGAATAAAGTATTGTAAAAGCAAATAGTAAAGAAACCAACCCCCATTTTCTGTCTCCAATTTTTCACGTAGACTACCGCGGAATTATAGAAATTTATGACGAAAGCGATCATTATTCCACTTGCCTCGCATTGCATAATGTATCGTATATAGTACGTCGTTATACCGATCTATAGTACTGCTAAATCGATACAAGAGAAGTCGAACAAAAGGGATCGATTGTTTCCGAGAGACCTCTCGATAGATTGGCTTTATTAGAATATTATCTTCAGTCTTGTTTTCAAATAAACGTATAAAGTCTTTCTGATGCCTATCCATAGCAAGAGCTTAGTTAGAAAACTCTATTTTGCAATAATAAACTCTCCCTTATCACGAGACAGCTCTCGAGAAATCAAGAAGCAAATATGCAATTCAATTCATTCCTGACGACAGAGCTCTACAACTTCCCGCTTCCCATCCTCCAAATCGTCATCCCCCAAATCCCGGCCACGCTATACAAAGCTAGCAAGACGCTTTTGGCAAGTTGAAATGCTTGCCTGTTATTCTAATAACAAACTGTAAATTTCTTTTAACTCTTAAATTTATAAAAACGAAAGGTTTCATATATACACGCTTGCGCAAACGATGCATTGTCCGATGCTAGCCCCAAATAATAGAATGTCACAACCTACACACATACGTTCACTAGATCTCCATGGAAATTCTCGAATAATTGTCAAAATTACTCTATTCATAACTACGCGTTACATACAATTATTCTGATATCCATCGAATAATAAATTAAAACGAAACTTTCTGCACAGAGTATATCACACGCATGTATGACGGAGTTAGAGTGAAATTATCAATACGTAAGCACGTTGTTAGTTCGATGTGGAAAACGAACAAATGTCTCGCATCGAAATTAGAAAAAAAACATCCTCGTTTTTAAGCGAACCTCTTGCTTCAGTAAACTAACTAAACTGTGAGATAATCGATATCATTTATTTCGCCTACTCTATATAATCCATTTGTTTACTCAAACATCGAATATAAGACACAAAAAGAATACCAACGATGTTGGTATTCCGAATACGTTTTAAGAAAACTCTTTCTTTCTTTTTTTTTCAATTCGGCAAAAGGATCCTCCCTTTTTAACGATGTTAAATCAATTTCGTGATATACCTTCGCAAATCACTCGCATCGTCCGCCGAACCCGGATTCGTAATTCGCATTGCCCGATCGAGAGATGCGTATTGTGTATAGAAAAGAAATTACTCACAGTAAATGACATCGATAAAAATAAGGGCATGATGGTAAGTGATAACAGGGTTCATACAAACAGTTCACCTCCCGCGCTGTGTAATATACACAAACCCATGACTACTGTCAAACTTCCATGTGCTTAGAAGGTTGTTGAGATATGAACGGTTCGCTCCACATTCGACGTAAATCTCCCTGAAACATTGAAACATCGAGCTTAGCCACGTCCTCGCGCGACGGAACGTAAACGCCGCCGCGATTGATAAATACCTTCAGGTATGCCATCGTAAGTAGTGGCAACAAGGTGAAAGGTACAAGGTACAATAAGGCAGGCTGCGCAGCTTTGAACACCTCCGAGCTTACAGTAGCGGTAAGTAAACCAAGAAAATAACCGATTAGAGAACAATGAAAATAACTAATACGATTAATGTGACGTGGGGGTGGAACTCCTGTCTCGCAACCACCCGGCAACAGTTGCGTTTTTTTATATGCATCGTATCGCAGGACAAAACAAAGCAAGAGACCTGGCATAACCACATCGCCGAGCCCCAGCATAGAAAAATGCCCTGCCTGATGCATCGACGGGAAAACTAATTTCCCGGGCAGAGAAAGCTTCGGCGCTTCCCTTGCCACGCCACCTAAGTGCAACCGTCTAGCCACGAGGTTCACTGGATTATCGGCTGGCCTGGTTGCTACCTGTTAGCAAAATAATTCTCATCACGCCACGTTCTGCGCTATACAATCCTCTTTACTAGAAATTATTATAATACTCCGAAGCTCACCTTAACCATTACATTTGTGCTGAATATGTACGACGAAAAGAAAACCCAGAAGACATCGTAAATCAGTAGTCCGGTTAGGAGTATAGTGGATACCTTCAAGCTGGGTAATCGAATGAACGCAATGAACGCCACGCAGAGTCCCATACCCATCGCGTCCATGAGTAGCCAATGTCCAGTGAACACCCAGATGCATACTATACTCACGCTCAGCGAAAATGAAAGTAACTCCGCGCCTGTAAACCTTCCACAGACGCCGAAGGATATTTTGTTACCATCCGAGCATGGTCTAATTATGTACTGGCACATGGGCAGTAAAAGGAATGCCAATGCGACCGAAGCTACGACTGCAAACAAAGAACAGATTAAACGTCGATTGCGATTGGACTGAACTTAGATCGGCGAGACTTACTAGCTGTGCAGAGCGCCACGAGCATCTGCATGCTGTCGAAAAAGAAGAACATGACGAGCAGAGAAATGGAAGCAGCGAGAGGTAGACAGAGGGCGTGCATCGTATTCAAGGTATGAACTCTTCCACTAGCACCATCCGCGTTCGCTGCGTTACTGTTACTCAGTATTCCGGTCAATAAATTACTACGCTCCTTCTCTCTTTCCCTTTCTCTAGCTTCCTGTTCCATGTTTAAAGATCGGAAACTGCCGTAGACTATCAATAAGATTGATATTAGGAAAGTGGATATCCTAGACGAATCCATTATGGTATATGCCCTGAAACGAACGTCGGTCATTGAAAAGCGGGTTAGAAGAGCTGGAGCTCGAGGGTATAGACGGAGAGTAAACAGAGACTGACCACTGGTAGTCAACTTGAGACGTGGCCATTTTTAAAAATGCCTGGCCGAAGCATGAAACCCTACGCTGGGACACCTCCTGACATTTAGATGTCCTCTTCGAGAGAGCCTCTCAAATGCGTTAACCTACATCAGAGATCATCTGCAATCGCTGGAAAACCAAAAAGTCAACTGCGGGAGTTAAGCGGAGAGGTAGGAGGGCGGCGTTTAAACTGTACCTGCAACGTTGTGAATTCAACATTGTTGGCAATGAAATTAGGCCTTGCGGAACTTTGGTCAGCCCCTTTGGAAAACGAAAATGTTACGCCGCTGGTGGTGGACGGCCACGTGACGAGGCAACGATGATTGCTACCCGAGGGGAATCGCGGCGAGACAATGGAATTCCGATGACCAGAAATGGGACGCGAGAGAGAAAAAAAAAAGTAGCACTGCTCCGACGGGTGAATTGACGCTAAAGGATCTCGTAATTAGCGCGGCGGTGGTTGCATCGCGGGAGAGCGGACCCGGGGAGCTGGGGGCGAGCTGCGACCATTCGCGGGTTCCGATTGATTGTCACCGAATGATTCGTACGCGGAAGACACTTTCGTACGACCACTTTCAAACTTTCGCTACAATCGAGCGAACCGGACGCGACTCGACTGCAACGAACAGGAGGCTGGTGATGCTCGTCTACGACATATTACTGTTAACGGTACAATCACCATAACCCCCCCGTTGTTCTTTTAATCGGAGTAACGCGGGCGAACGGACGAACGTTCGACGGAATAGAGTATCATTTGTAAAACATAGACGTTCACCATTTTGGTAAACAGAGGGGTCACGTGACTCTCTAGGCCCCGAGAGGTTGCTACTCCCTTACCCCAGATTATGTCCCCGACATTTGCGATATGTTGGTGGATCCCCCGCGTCTTCTCACCTGGGCGCTCCGAAGTCTGGCCGTTTCGTAGCCTTTCTCATCACCTCATCGATGCACGAACGGGGTTCGTGTGGTGCGCGGAGAGGAAACGGGGAAACGATACGAGGAACAACACGCGAGAAATGTATATTAGCGCGCGATCGGTCGGATGGCACAGCCGACTGCTAGTGTGTATGTACAGGTCGAGTGCTGGATGACAGGCGCAGGCCTGCGTCAAACTTCCTCTACTGGGTGTTCGAAACGCATTGGCTTTAACGAATTAATATACGCGCGTATAATTGCCGAGAGATTCGGCGCACGTTAGGCGCTAGAGAATTCTAGTGTGGATAACGAATAAAAGTTAAATGATCCAGGTGAGCGCCACGCGTGGCCCGTGTTCGGGTCCGAAACACAGCTCGTGGTGACGTTTCGGTTAGAGGTTAGGAGAGATAGCTTCTACGATTATATAATTAGATGCAATGGAACGGAGGACCGATAACAGCCCCCTCTTTCCCCAGCCGAAAAGTTACTTATCACTAATAAATGATATCCTCTTCGTCTGTGAACGTAAGGAGGTTTTATTCGGAGAAGAAATTATTCTTACTGGACAGAGACTGTGGGACATAGAGCACAGTGTTAGATCACTTTTATCGATAACGTGAAAGTAAATGCCAACGTTATCGACGTCATCTTTTTAACTTATTTGCGTAACTTAGGATTCCGCATAGATTTCGAACGAAAGCGCCGAAATCTGTGTTAGAATCGAAATTAAGGATATGGATGAATGTCGTGGAGGTATCGGAAAGATAGTATTAGACGGTAATGCGCATTTTTTCAATATATCATAGACGAAGTATAAGATAGACCCATCACGCAATGTAATTTTGTGTCGCACGCTCGGGGGGCTCGCGAGCCCCCTTACCATCTTCATGTCACACCCAACGTTATCGATTCAGTCTAAAATAAGATTGTAACGCTACACGTGGTAGGAATTAGAATTCAATACGGATAAAACAGAGATCATTTGAAATCCCCAATTTACAAATCGAGCGCCACGGAATTCGGACATTCAGAAAAATTTCGAGCAGCCGCATTGGGCGCTTAATAATTCTGAACATTGATAGAAAGAAGGAGTGGCCCCTTTGGGAGTCTTATACTTCTCAATTTTAACGAAAAAAGAAACGGCAGTCACTATGGGCGCTTAAGTATGCCTAATTACAAGACGGAAGAACAGCAGCCGCTTTGGGCGCATAATAATTCCGAATTTGAATGTGAAAAAAGCAGCCGCGTTTACGCGCTAATGGCATCGATTATAATGCTTTCCAGTCTCGTTTTATTAAGAGAATCTAATGACTCGAATGTAATTAAACTTGAGAATTGTAACTCGTATTCAAAGCATCAAGCTTTGATTATAAAATTCAAGAAAAATTATTTGGAATATTTAAAACGCGATATTAAAACTTTGACCTCGAATTTGAATTTTATTTATTGCTTTTGTCTGTATTAAACATTTGGATGCACCCGCCTTAATGTTACTGTTCACGAGAACTACTAATATGTATTCATGGTCACTGTGCTCGCTACAGCTATCTATGCAGACAGGAAGCTCTTTCGGCAGGTTCACAGTAGTCAAGGACAGTAGTACCGAATAGAATGTATCACACAAACAAATATGTCACTTTAATTTCACGATCAAAAAGCTCGAATCAAAAGACTCTTATATAGTTCAAGATGCGTAAAAACACTGACTCTACACTCGCGTATGATACTACTAACACGCATAGCCATCATGTTTTTAAATATAAAGCACTGCACGTTTTTAAATAGTGGACTAAGCAGTGGATCAAAAAGTTTTCTAGGTACTGGGTTAATTGTAGTAAAATCTTGTTAAGCGACCTCCCACATGGTCCAGTAATCGATGAAATTAATCCCGGAATCGAGATATCGCGATTTAAGATTCATCATGGCACTTTAGACTAGTTCACGTCCGATCACGATCGCGTTTCAGATATAAAGTTATCATCTAATGGTATCTACGTATTTAGGAGTGCGCGATTTGTTTGGGAAATATAGCACCAAGATTGCTATTGGAGTCTTTTTTTTAATATTATTGGAGAAATAAAATGTAATTGTAGGAGCAATATTTAGAATCGAATCTGGACGGATAGAATTAACGAAGATAGATGATCGCAGCCAATCGGCTAGTTTTACTTGTCACGTACTTAATAATTCTATTACAATGTTACTTGTGATACGATTAGTAATTACGCTTCAAATAATACAGATTGCCCAGGTCTCACCACGTGGAGGCGCTGCGAGTGGAGACCCACCCTAACCGCGGCCCATCCGCCCTCCTTTATGCAAAATTTTATTTTCATTTCCATAGATCCCCCTGATGCACGGTTGCAAAACGATCCTCGATCGCTCCACAAGCGGCAACAGAAGGAGTCCTTCTGTAAAAAGCTACCGCGATGAAGCTAAGCAGAATTGAAAACATTTCTTTGTTTCATTCATTAAAAATTTTATGAACTTTCTGGAATATTTCTACCATGATAATTATTCATTACATAATTGGAAATGAACCAAAGAAATAATATTTTCTATTCATTAATAGGAAATATGCCAGTGCATATTTGCTATGTCTACTTAAATACTAATAATTCCTACGTAGACGAGCGCTCGTATTTAATAATTGCTACTTATATTTAGTTACACACTACAGCGTACATATACCTTTTTTCTTAAAAACTACATAATTCTATGTGACCACTAAACACGTCTTACCTAACCATATACATATCTACTTAAATTTAAATAATGACCGGCCTAATGAAAATCTGAAATTGTCATGTGTTTCTTACTTCCCTCGATGGACCCACGATGTTCCCTGCAACATTCTCAAAAGTATTAATAAAAATTCCTTGAGGTTTGATTTTTCATGGATGATGAACCTGAAATCCTCTTGTTGTAATATTCTTCACACATAATATTTCTGCAACAGAAACTTAAACAGATATAGTCCTTTCATTGAATCACTATTGCCCAAATATTGAAATATCAGACAATTTGTATCTAACCAGTTCCAAAAAATTTCCTTTAAATTCCAGGCAGCCGCATGGAGCGTCACGCAATTCGGACATTCAGAAAAATTTCGAGCAGCCGCATTGGGCGCTTAATGCTTCTGAACATTGATAGAAAAAAGGAGTGGCCCCTTTGGGCGTGTAACACTTTTCAATTTTAATGAGAAAAGAAACAGCAGTCTCTATGGACCCTTAACGATTCTCAAGACTGATAGAAAAAAGGAGTGGCCCCTTTGGGACTCTTATACTTCTCAATTTTAACGAAAAAAGAAACGGCAGTCACTATGGGCGCTTAAGTATGCGTAATTACAAGACGGAAGAACAGCAGCCGCTTTGGGCGCATAATAATTCCGAATTTGAATGTGAAAAAAACAGCCTACAAAGCAATACCTACTACTAAAATACAAATGGGGGATCACTGTTATAAACTTAAGGCAACGATTTTCCACCACGGTAAAAGTATTACCGATGGTGATTACACGAGTATGGTAAGGAGTAAGGGCACCACGTGGGTATCCGTTGATGATTTACGAGTAGACAAACAAGCTTGGCCACGAAATGCTAAAAATGCATACATATTATTCTTCGAAAGGTATTAATAATTGTGGTTGTGCATACACTTCAATGTTAAATACGTTCAGCGCCATAAGCTGTTTCGCGCACCATGTACTGTACACAAAGTACTATACATATATAATACATACATACTTTGTAAAAAGAAATGAGATCCCCAAAAAAAAAAACTTCGAAAAAGTAAAAAAAATACACCAAGTACATGATAAAATCGAGGACGGAAACGAATAAACACAAAAAAATAGAAGAAAATATACATTGTAAAGAAAGATGTGAAATCAGAATGAGCTGCAAGTACATAATAAAGGTGCTTTCCACTTGCGCGTAAGATGACACAACTACATATACGCAACTAAAATGTTGTGTTCATACATTCCATTACTCATATCGCCGACATTTTAATAATGTGAAGATAAAATGTAACATCTAGATATTTGCCTAGATGTCCGCGGCCTGGAAGTCTTGGCGTGACCAGGCAAAGTCAAGGTCTCGATGAATAAGAATTATTTAAAACGTAAAATAATGACAGTGTACTCATATTTGTCAGAGTTTTAAATTGACAAATTATCTGTAAGTTTATGAGAGGAAAGGTATCGGTATCGATGAATGATCTTGGAGTTATTTTAAAACGCAATATAATGAAAATGTACTCATATTGTCTAAGTTTTAAATGGACAAATTATCTGAAAGCCTGCGAGGGGGAAGGTATGGGTATTGATGATCTGAAAATACTTTGCCTGGCTACGCCAAGTATTTGACTTCCGGGCGGCGGACATCTAGCCAAATGTCTAAATGTTACATTTTATCTTCACATTATTAATATGTCGGCGGTATGAGTAATGGAATGTATGAACACAACATTTTAGCTGTGTATATGTAGTTGTGTCATCTTAAGCGCAGGTGGAAAGCACCTTTATTATGTACTTGCAGCTCATTTTGATATCACATCTTTTTTACAATTTATATTTACTTCTATTTTTTTGTGTTTACTCTTTTCCGTCCTCGATTTTATCATGTACTTGGCGTATTTTTTTTTACTTTTTTTAAGTATTTTTATGGGTTGCACTTTACTGCGCAGTAATCGAAGTTACTTTCATGCAGAAAGTAGCAACAACGAGCACGCGTTAATATTGCAAATTTACTATCAATATAAAGTGCCGAATTGCATTTACCTACTTTTTCAGTGCAAATTTCGTTTCAAAATCATCAAATTAAGCAACAATCGCGGATGAATTTTGATCAATGCCAAAGAATATTGAAAATTTATAAATGTAAAAACTACATTTCTTATCAATCTGAAAATAATATGTACAACGAAAACATTTGTCGGGTGGGTAGGTGGTGGTAGTAGAAGGAGGATGGTGCAGCCACTTAGGGCTGCTAGAAAAAATGATCAGTAGCTAGAAGGACAGCTGATCATTGTCCACTCATTAATGCAAGAAAACCGGGTGTGGACCGTTTCTTTCTTTCGCAACGCTAACTTATTACAGACTAAAATCAACTCCCGAGCATAGTCACTAGGACTTTGGACTACTCGCAGCACTAATTTCTCAAACAACTTCAAAATTCCCGGATGGTGCTTCATTACTGAAAATTCTACTATACTTAATAGAAATCCCGAATAGCAAACGAAAAAGCTCCCAAGGAGCTACACTACTCTAAGAAATATAAAAAGCAACCGAGAATCACCACGTGGGTGGTTTCATTTTTCGCAACACTAAAAAAAATTCAGTGCACCTGTGTTTCGCAATACGCAACTCTAACTTTAATTCGCTGCAGCCTTCCTGAAGGCTGTGTGGGGTCCCATGTGCAGCAAAGCCAGCTGCTCGGGACTCCTTTTTCCCAGGAACATGTCTTCGGACATGTCCCAGGACAGTTTCGGGGCATTGGGGTCGCAACTCTAATTACAAACGCGATCAGTCATCATCGCAACACTAACTCAAAAAAATATTAAGTATCAAACTAGGACGAGTAATTAAAAAAAACGCGATAAATCGCATCGCAACTCTAGTAAAAAGAATACCACGAATCAAAAGTAATGCAATGAACCAAACTCTAGTAACTCCAATTCAAAATACAAGAACAATCTCAAAAACAATCGCGATTCTTTTTTCGGAACACTACAAGCAACCACGCTCGACATTCATTCGCAACGCTATGCTGGAACCAAACGCGGGGAATATTTGATTCGCAACGCTAATTCAAACCGTAATCACAATTTAGTCGGAACACTAATTGACCCCGTAATGTTCTTCGCAACCCTAATTGAAAACGCGATGTGCTAAATTTCAGGGAGGGGGTGTCGATGGGTCAGCCTATAGCCAACCAAACTACTACTACTACAACTACCGGCGAGCATAATGGCAAAGTAATACCTACGAAGAATGACCCTGCATCCGAGAATACAGAGCCATTCTTGGCCTAGCCCACATGATGTGGCCTTTTTCTGGCCGGGCTATCTGCGTCTCTTTGGCCACTTCTTGCTTCAGGCGATCAGCCCTTCTGAAAGTTAATAGCGTGCCCAGGCCCGTCCTGCCGACCGCGACCAGCGACAATGTGCAATGTCTCACTGGCGTCAAAAAGTCGACATAGCGAGGCTAGAAGCGAGGGCATACCCCACTCGCGCTAGTCAGGCCGTCGACTTTTCTCACAAATTTCCTGAAAGCAGGTCATCGCGCGGGGGAATATCGCGCGGGGGAATATCGTGCGGGGGAACATCAGAGAATACGACGACCTGCCCCGGCCCTACCTACTTATATTTAAGTCACACATTCGTACCAGAAGGTAAGTTACCTATCCTACACAACACCTATATTTAAAAAATGGCAAAACAGTCTCTCAAACACAATCAACAGTCAACCTACTCCACGATACTCAAGCATTTCCGCCCGGGTGCAAAAGCATAGACTAGAGAGACCGTCCCGGGACGACTCCGTCACCCGAGCTTGGCCACAATCACACTCTAACAAGTACGTACCAGTTTTCACTGAAATCGGCTGGCAAAGGCAGTGACCATTGCGTGTAAGTATGATTTACATAGAAATTAATTATTTTCAATTTCAAACAATGGATTACTCGATAATGCGCATTGCACGTATTAGGTACATACATCAATCGTTATTACTTTCTCGTTTAATTGTACGAGATTGATTAAGTTTCATATTCCAAGATTATTTACTAGAATGATCATCGTGTGCAACAAGGAATATGATACAATGGTATCCTTATTACCACGAATAATAATATAATGTTATAGTTTCGTTAACATGGCCTTTGATGAAAATTATTCACCGACGCAAATTCCACCACCTAACCACACAAACACACACAAATGGAAAATGCGACGTGCACGATATACTAACGCAATGCCAGCCGCCAAAATGTAATTATTTAGTAAAGAAAGTCATCGTGCCCTATTGCTTTCACCCACCCAAGTAGCGCCTGGGCACGTGGATGAGTTAAAAGGCAATAGGTACGGAAAGATATCCTGAAAATCCTCAACTAGAAAATATGATTAGTCTGTATAGTGTCTAGCTAGTATTCTTTCATTTTATAGTATTAAGGAAAGTGACTCGACTTTCAACTTGTGAATAGTTTAAAGTTTGATAAATAAAAAAGGACTCTATTTTAGATTGCATCATTAAGAAAAATCACTCTACTCGACATTTAATTAGCAAGAAAAAAGACTCTAAAATAGAATTATTTAAGAAAATTATTCTAAATTATCAAGAATTTACTTTAAGAATTTAAAACGAGCGATTCCATCTTCAATGTAAATTTCATAAATCAAGAAAGTATGTTCTCATGCTAATTACTTTGAATCTGAAATTTGCCCACCCTCAATTGTCTTCTTGCACATGGAAATTAATTATTCTATTGTGTATGCAAACGAGTGACCTTTATAAGAAAGGAATTACACTTTTATGTCTATTATCATCATTTAGAAATCAAGTTACTTTTGAACACGTAGTATCAGAAAAATAAAAGAAATTCAAGTCATTATAATCGTCGCAATGACGAAATCGGAGGGCATCCGATTTTTCCTCTACATATTAAATAAAAATGATCGTAGCTGTGGAGTCTGAGAGTATCAAACTTTTTCGCTACATAAAAATTAGCATTCAGCCGTATTGATATTCATACCAATACCTTCTGAGCTGCTATGCACCTTTATGTGCATTATTTAATAAATATCTACATCAATGTATGATCAATAAACATTCCCGTTAGAAACCGTTTATCTTGGAAATTTGGATTATAATTTGATTCTATTGAAAAGGCACGGTGTACAAGAAGACCCTAGTCCTCGTCTAATAAATACATACACAGCCAAAATGTTACAATTCACGGGCATGGTTACCATACCCGCGGTCATTATGCTCGCCAAAGCACGTATACAACCGGTCACTCGTGTCGATTCGGACCAAACGTCCTACGACATGATTGAGTGACCAGAGGAACCATAATGCATGCGCACTCACATTTCGCTGTGCCCCGGTGACGGAGACGCCAACACCCCTGCTACTGATCAGGGGAAGTCATCGAGCTCCTCAGAAGTCAGGCTGCTCAGCTGCGTCCAGACTGGAACGAAGGAACAGAACACGATTACAATTTGTTTCCACAATTACGATTGTTTGAACTCTGATGAAGAATCGCGAAGCGATTCAAAACTAACGAAATTTTTTATTAGATGTTTCGTTAGTTTTTAATTGCTTGGTGAGTCTATTCTAAAAATTAATTTTTCTAAATTTGTTTAACTTTTTTCTTTCTAAAATATTGAAGAATGAACTCTACTTAAAAGCAATTTAATAAAATGCATACTTACATCTTTCCAGTAAAATTCAGCGCACAAATCTCCTCTTCAGCTGACGGACTGACTCTAATTTCCGCTAACGAGTTTCGCTTTCAAAAGTAAAAAAAAAAAGAAATAGTAGACCACCAACGCGCCCGAAAGATTCTGGTCTCGCGATTCGAAGATGAGAGCCGCGACGCTCGTGATAGAATACTAATTACGTAAAAAACACTGACTCTACCCTCGCGTATCTCGAAATTGTTAACGACGCTCTACTATGAGCAACGGTGTTCTTCAAAACGAAAAATTTCGTACGTAATAAACACTGACTCTATTTGGCCGCATTGCACGCGGTCACAATCTCTGAAAAATAAATAAATAAAAATTCGTTAATTATTCATGTTTTCAATAGCATGTCATTGATCAACTACGCAGTTTCTGTACATAAAGAACAAAACTTGCATCCAAAACCGAAGGTAAATGCAATTATAACAGCTTCATAGAGATAGATTCTTAAAAATCATTGAAATATCGTTGAATTTTACGTACACGCGACTGAAATGCAACAGAATTCGATCATTCCAATATTTCGTAAACATCTACCGACGCCATTTTAAAAATTTTAAACAAATCTGATTAAAATTATTCAATTTATCATAATTCAATCTTTTCTCATTTCATCCCGATATTAACCGACTGCAAAGTTACCCATCACCCTCACAACCAACAATGGTCTGGCGCGTGGCACGTCAAACCTGAACGTGGCAGGACAAATTTAGACCTGCACTCCAGACGCGCGTGCCGGGAACGCGCGATCGTCCTTTATCACGTTGGAGACTTTACAAGTCCAGTTTTGGAGCGCACGCCTAGATAGAGTGTACGCTCCAAAACTGTGAGAAAATCTGTCCGTTTAAAGCCGGGTATTGATTCAATAAAATAACAAGAATAATACGTTTACCACACGTATTGCAAGGAATGAAACCAGACGCCATCCAAGCACCGTTCAAATTAACCAGCAAGTGTCATGGCGTTGCCTGCCCTTGGCTTTCGGCTCCCGCCTCAACGCCTGTAACCTAACGATGCAACAAGTTTGAAAGAAAAGCATTAAAACATTCGTAAGGCAATTAAACAACAAATAAACTTGAAATATGCCCGGAAAGGGATGTAATTGAATACCGAGACACGATATGTGTGCACTAAATGTGCAGAAATATCGGTAAGGCAACGAAGGGAATACGCGACGAACATCTAACGGTTTTCTCGCGATATTTAATCAATTTCGGGACGAAACTGTATTAACAGGAGCAGCAAGCAACGATAGAGAGTAAAGAAGAAGACAAATAATGACTGTATGTAATTATATGAGGGTAGATAATGTACGCGTACCATTTAAATACGCAGCTAGCTATCGAAGCGTCTTGACTGAACGACGTCCACGGAACGAATGACCCCCGCGGCCCATCGCTGGACCTCGGCGAATATTAACTGTGGTGGGGGGAGAGCAGGCAGGCGGCAGGACTCGCGAGGCAATACACGCGTACATATTTACGAAGTGCTGGGATGTCGTCACCGAGCCGTGTAAACAGAGGTGACTTCCAAAGGTAGCATCGTTCAGTCATAACAAAAGTCGTTTGTACACACACGTTCTGCTAACAGTAAAATAGAAATATTACGCGTGATACATTTCCTTCGTTTATAAAATATGTAGCATCTACATACAGGAGTGTAGTTTAATTAAGCTTGTGAAACTTATCACAGATGGCTTAGAAAGTATATATTCGAAAATTACATGCGTGATATACACTTTCTTATTGCAAAACTTTTTACAAGTTTCGCGATACATTCGAGAATGTCGCGATACCAATACTGTGTTAGCATTGGTACATAAAATGAATATTTATTCTGTATACAGTGAGCCACGAGAGTATTCGAACGCTCGCTATTAAAACTGTAAACAATAAAAATATACATGTTAGACTAAAGTTCTAAAAGTAATGTTGTAACTACTATAAGACGTTAGTATCGAGATTGTATATACCAAATTTGAAATGAATCGGATAATATTTGTAGAAGTTATGAAACATTTATTGCAAAGATGTACTGCAACATAGTCACAAAAATATTCGAACCGCATTAATTATATGCAGCATATTTTAGATTAATATTCATTTAGGCTACCTTTGGCTACAATTACGCTTTTCAGACGTTGTGCACTAGTTTTTCAATTTTTTTAGAATACCATTCGAATACTTTTGTGACCCTGTTTCAGTACATCTTTGCAATAAATGTTTCATAACTTCTACAAATATTATCCGATTCATTTCAAATTTGGTATTATAATATATAATCTCGATACTTGTGTCCCATCGCAAGGGAAAGCCGCGATAGGTATATGTGCTACAGATTTTGATGAATCTCATATATGTATTCAACATTCAACAGTTTCCGAAATATTAATAAAAAAAGATATTTTGGCATTAAATAACCGAAGCGATAGTGGAAAAATCCGTAGCACAAATAGGTATCACTGCTTTCCGTTGTCATCTTTCCGCGCCAACCACTTTCCAGACGCATTAATTATTTCGCGGTAAAATTACTCTAAGTAAGAGCCGCGGTGCTCCGCAAAATATGTAGATGGACGCGAAAAAAGCGGGGACTCCACGATCGCGATCAGAAAGGATCTTGCTAGACTGCAAGATTGCTACGAAGACTAGTTGCACTTGGAATCTTTTCAAATTTTTCGCGGTGACTCTACTCGGCTCGAATTATTAATCGGAATTGTAAAAATCGCGAGCACATGTTGTATCGATTTAATTTTCTGATTTTAAGACAGACACATGCACGTCACCCTATCTACGATTACCTTGTAGGGTAAGCTCATTGGATTCTGCTCTTTCCAACATATATGCGCGGCGGTTAGTGGCCCGTTTCATATAATTGGCATTCGTTTTAGAAACATTTCTGCGATATTATTGTGAGCAGGTAGTACCAACAATGATTGTCATTGTTAGTTAATATACCAAATTAATGCCTTCTATACACGCCTTATTAAGAGAATCTAATGACTCGAATGTAATTACTGTTGAGAGAGAAGATTTGAAAAATCTCACACGAAAGAGTTCAACTTCAGAAATGTAACTCGTATTCGACACATTGAGCATCCCGTATGATTGTGAAATTAAAGAATGCTCGATTTGCAGTTGCATCCATGCACCCCACGACACTCATGCCACTTTCTGCGAGGCTTAGATATAAGAATTAGATTTTACTGTAAATTTCAATGACGGCGGTGAACCAATACTCGGGGCAAATAGAATCCAATTACTATTACTTCGCTAAAATGATTAAACAGTGCATTAGAAACTTGCGGGAATGTCAGTAACAGCGTCAATTTGTAATACTTTTCGGTGTACGATACGTGAAAGGGTTCTGCTACACGCAAAGTACTAACAAAACAATTTGTCTTCTTGTAATTTATAGCTTGCACGAGCTTTGAAGAAATATCATTTTTGAGCGCCGTATTGTCTTGATCCCTGAAATGCATTTTCAGAGAGAAATCCGCATGAGTCGTTGACAAATCGAGTCAAAGCGTAGCGTAGCGAAAGCCTATGTCAAACTCACACTTTAAACTAGTCACACGTATAAAAGCACGCAACACACTTTTCAGCACTTCTCGCCATTTCAGAGTAGTTGCTAAGTTGGACGCTGTGCATGAGTAGAGGCCGCTAAATTCAGTCTTGAAATTATGGGTCGATAACACAGTTTGGGTGGCGACACGCACATCCATAAGGTGATAGGTCTATCCTATACTTCGTTGATGGATATATAATGTCACGGCTCCCTATAATCTTGCGCATGCTCCACGGAGAATGCGCTTGCAGTGTATAAGTGGAGGGCCAGAGCGTTTCTCGCGTCACTCTCGCTCGGTTGGCTAAACCGAATCGCCTGTGTTTATCCTATTACCCCATATTTGACGAAAGAACCCACTCTTATGATAAAACTGAGAAAAAAGTTCGCAGCCACCGGCTCGCATTATTCGCCATATAATTAAAAAATGTATTACATTGTTATTTGCGATACGATTAGCAATTATATGCAGGATAATACAGACTATTCAGGTCTCACCACGAGGAGATTGCTGCGAATGGAGACCCGCCCTAACCACGATCCCACCCGCCCCTCCATTTATGCGAAATTAAATTTTTATTTTTGCAGAACGTACTAGACTATAGTTCGTTGGGCAAAATGAGAAAATTTGTCTCGAAACGCCATCTTTGGAAACTGGTGCCAAAGAAAAAAATAAACCTTAACCTTTTTGCAGAACGTTCGATACGAATAATGTGCAATTTTCAAAACAAAATTTCGTTCGTGAATGATCATTTAAGTTGGAAAGAGGACGTCTATAATTCGAGTTGTGAGCTATTTTCAATTAGAATTAAAATTCACTAACTTCGTTTCAAATATATGTATCATAAATATAAAACAAATTGAAAAAAAAACTGAACTTAATCTTAGTTCCGTATAATGCTTACGACACGAGACGATTTGGCAAAGAAAACAATATTAACATAAATAAACGTAAGTAACCCCTCTGTTGTCGATCACTCAAACTTTACTAAGTATCATGGCGCTAGTAGCATCCGTCCCCGCCATTTGAATGGCTTCTAAACATTTGTGACAGAAAGAATTCAAATTTAAAACGATCGTGTCGAAATAAATATATTTATACATCCATATCGTAATCAAGCAATAAGCAACTCGGAACATTGTACTTTTATTGTTTGAAACGAATAAATGCATCGATTAATACTGATCTGAAAACAGAGAAGCAACACGAAAACTTCCCATACAGCACACCTCGTTGCAGCAGTATTGCAGGAACGTTGATGCAATAATTTGTTGTTGCAGATGGTAAACGAACGTAGTTATTTTATTCTAGAATGTGTGAAGATTAATAAATAAATTACGCGGGGCAGTAATTACTTAAGTACGCACGTCTGGTTGTTATAAATGGCGGCACGATATTGGTAGCTAGACGAAAGTGCCGCGGGGAGGGGATTGGCAAACGCGCCACTGTATGCAGCTTGGCCCAACTTGGCGAGCTCCTACCAGCGAGGTTCCCCTTTCTGAGAAATTGTCGTCACATCAAAATACGTATGATACACGAAAGCATTTATTTTCGTTCGTATCAACCGTGAACAGTTAAATTCTCCGTACTTCGAAGGTTACGAAAGCATTATCGAAGGCGCTTCAGCAGGCGCCACCATACAGTTAGAGGTACCGAGTGATCCCTACAAATTCACGAACACTGAAAATCATTCGAAATAGCTTATAATTCTATAATGAGAATTTTAATAACCTTCAGACCCTCCGTCGAATTACCCGAAGACATTTATTTCCATTCAAATTAAGAGAGGGGGTAAAGGTTTAATCGTAAAATTTCTACCATAGATGTCGCCGTTGCTTTTCAGCAGCGCAGGCGCACTAAATAAAAATTTTTACTCGGATACATTAAATCTTAAAAACTTTTTCAACTTGAATAGCATATTATTTTAGACCCTGGTACATTTATCGTTTATTGATTATGAACGAAGTTCTTGTGCTTCGCGAAAAAATGCCTGCCATCGAATTTTTACAAGTTTTTATAATAAACAAACGAGGTACTAACACGTCTAACATGCAATGCAAAGTTTTGTTATTTACAATTCGGCAGCTCCAAAACCCCGTCCAATGTTATCGGTTAAGAAGAGAATGAGATTACAGCGCTATTATCGGTAAGAATTAAAACTAAGGCCAGCAGTTATTTACGTTTAGGAATATGTTGGTAATTCAGTTCGCGTTACACAAATTCCCATAAGATGTTAGATCTATCGTATTCCTGGTCTGTGATTCAACTCCACCTCTCATCGACTCCTTTATTCAATCGCCTTATCGATAGGATGGATATTAAATTATCTTCATCAGACAAATACACGCAGCCAATACGAAAATTCGCGTGCCTGCGTTTTATATGCCTATATTACCAGCACGTGAAGTGTCTAGATAACTATTAATACATTGAAATTCGTAACATATTCTTCGTGCAAGTAGAATAAGGAGGTAGTCAAGCAGCCGCTGCGTTGTGCGATCTGCTCAGATAAATTAAGAGCTTGGTTTGGTTCGAAGATAATGGTCAGTATCGAGCATCTAATCGAAGAGTGTGCCGAGTGCTCTTTCTTCATGACATCTCTCTCGAGCAGAACGATCCATCCGAGCAGACCGTACAAACATCTCGCCAAATGACAGAACGAACGTATTTTCGCTGGCGTTATCGCTTCAAGTTCAAAAAGTACGTAAGAATTTTGTTAATCTCCGCGGCGAGGCGAGCTCATTCGCGCGGCATTAAACGAAAATCAACACGCGTTGTGCGCCCCGTAAGAACGTTAAGTAACAATTTGAATCGCGAATACACTTTGCACGATGATCCATCGTTACCGAAACTATTGATTATTAATTCCTTCGATCAACGTCGCTCCGTCCGCGAGGATAGAGAGGGAAACACGGAAGAGCAGAATGTCAAGAAATCTGCAAGATCACAGATTACCCGTAATCAGATTTTCTTGTGTATTCGGATACATATATACGAGCACTATACAGGATGTCCCAGAATACACAATTTCTTTTCCATTCTACCGTAGAAGACATAACTTTTTTGTGAACTTGCGTCATCGTGAAAATCAATTATGAAAGTTCGCCGTAAACAGACACGTGTGCCCGAGCAAAAGTCGTTTCGTCGGGCACTCTGAATATCGCTCGAGTGTGCACATAAATAGCAATGTATGATAAACAACATATTTCGCTGGTCAAAGTTTGAGAATACATCCGGCATTAGAAATGAAATATTTCGCGGACGCTCGCAGCCTAAGCCACACTGAGCGACGCTGTGAAAGTTACAATTCTCTCGAACGATCGTGAAAGTTCGATTCCAGAAATTCAATCCATTTCACGGGACGTGGTCTCGCGCGTTTCGCGACACCCTGTATAAGTGACTCGAGTAATAAAGGTTAGGCGCCGTCACCGAGGAACGTGGCGGTCTATCACGCCGCGCAAAACGGGGTATTCATACCCGTTTCCAAATATCGGGGCAGTTTGCGCACACAGGTTCTCGGGTACCGTTTGCATCGCTGCTCTGGTGTGCCTCGACGGATCGACGGGGAACAGTGTTACAATTCCGACTCTAGCGGAGCGCACAAGTCCGTGGGCCAAAGGGGGATTTCATCAAAATGGTGGCTGTACGACACGGGTGATGTGTACGCAGATATTGGAGTGTATTGTAATTTCAGGAGAAACGCGTGTGAACACGCAACGTATTTTAAAATGGGTGACCCAAAGGCTCAGCACAATACGCAGGAGGTGAAAGGATGGCTATTTAAGTGGACTAATTATTTGAAAGGTTACCAGCGAAGATATTTCGTCCTGTCCAATGGCCTACTGTCGTATTACAGGTAGTTTCCTACGTGTCAGTACGCTTCGTTTTTTTGATTCACAATTTAGCGCTGCGTAAAAGCCACGCTAGAAGCTGGCGCGAATTAGAATTCTCGTAAATTCGCCCGACACTCCGCGATGGTTTTCATCTCGTAGTACTGCTCTTTTCTTTTTTTTTTTTCTTGCAACAAATACAACAATAATTGTCACTGCGAAGAGAGTTCGTTGTTTGGATACGATGCAGGGCTGTTCCCCGTTCTAAGCTTCACCCAGAATTCTTGCGCGCCGAATATATCTAGTCTGCAGTGGGATGACAGCTTTACATTGATTTTATGTGGAAATATAGTTCGAGAAGTAACAGCAGTAGCTTGTACGTTTAACCTACTATGTCCATCTGTTAGGAAGATACATAGTCACGGTATAACTGGAAGCTTGATCGTTGTACATGAAGTATAAGGAAAAATATGCATCCATTAATAATTGAGCTGGAGGCGTCGAGAAACAACGGGGACAGCTTTTTATCGATATCCGACAGTATCAAATTATGCTTGCAATTTTATCATTACCATGAACCATGTCTATATCGAAAGTGTAATAAAGAAAGTACCGTACTAAGCATCTAATGGTTTGAAGTATGCATGTATATAAGCAGCCAGTGCAGGCCCAGTTCTGGATATTATTATAAATACGGTTTATCCAAGTGTCTTTTAATTAAATTTAAATTGTAGTCTTGTTTTCACGTTTACATACTTATCCATTTTAGTTGGACCAATGTCCCTGGCATGTACACGAAGCTGTACGTGTTGTAGTATTCCGATACCTGTTTAAAGTTTGCCTTGAGGTACTCTGAACATTTGAGAGAACACAAGAGCCGTGTACTTTGTACATATGTATACATTCGCTTACATTTGCCACACGCATCAGAGAACTTTTATTGCATATTTGCCTTCTATATTGTTTTTCGGCGCGAGAGATATTTTCCATTGAGTTTACCTTCAACTTAGCTTTGTTACTATAATTTTCGCTGCGGGCGGCGCCGGAGCGGCGAGATTTTGCTCGGGAGTCCCGTAATCTCGCGATCGTGGTTACCGATCGCGGATACAAAGCAATTCACTTCCGACGAGGACGAATATAACGCACACCACGTCGAAGATATTCCACTATTCTGGTTCTTTATATTTAGAACATCCGCGTTCCCTGACGACACGCAATGCCTTTCAACTTCTTTTGATTTTCCGCTTGGCACAGTTATGCGATTTGAGTTTGCAATGCCTTTACCGGATCGCAGCAGAAAAAATTTGGAGCGGAACAGAATGCCCCGCGAATTTTTATTCTCGATTTTCTTCATTCTTCACACGATCCTCGAAATGTGATCACGTCGGTGGCTTCTCGCACGAAAACTGTATACACGCAACGCACGGACGCTGGTGTGCGGTGTTGCTGCACCGTTGCCATTCAGAAAAAAACAAGGGAGATAGATAGGTAAATAGATAGATAGAAGGATAGAAAGAGTAACGGAAATTGAGAGTGGAGGAGAACGTGTAACTGAACCGGAAGCGACGAACGCGACCTCTAAAGAATCCGCGAAATAGGGCGAGACGAGAGAGAGAGAGGCTATATTTTTTTTTATCGAAAAAAAGAGAGAGAGAGGAAGTAGTAAAATACCGTTTCGCCACACTATTGCACAATGTGAACGGGGTCTATTTGTTTTGTGGATTGTTTAGGGCTGAACCAACAGGGGGGCCAAAGATATCAACACGACGCAAGCGGAAGGCTGGCAGAGCCTCCGAGTAAGTAGTCAAATTATCGAAAAAAAAAGCCGAAATATCCTGACTCTTCTTTTGAATCGAACTTTGTAATTAAACAGATAAAGACGATGTTGGAGTTTCATTCACGTTTCATTATATACAGTCCTTGCCTACCATATTACCGTATATATAGACTATACATACATATATCAGAGCTCTACGTATTACAATTATCGTCAGTGTTTCTAATAATTTTACTTGCTTCCTGTCCACCGTTTAATATTTACAACACGACACCCCCCTCTCCCGAACAAGACAGTTTCTCTTAATTAAAGCATCGTTACTCTGAAAGGAAAGTGGCATAAAATCCTACACTTCTGTGTCTCTGTGTGTACAGATGTACTTGCGTATTATCCGTGTTTGCTACGCGTTGTTTGGACACGTTGCTTCGTTTTGTTGTTAAATCCAGTTCCCACCGGGAAGTATCGCGAAGGCCTTAGGGGTTGTAGAGCTTTTACTGGCCTGTTGGTAATGTTCCAAGAAGTAATTATATCTAGTAATTACGGTATAGATGGGTAGCTTGCTATTAGCGGGTACCGATTACTTTAATCTACCGTCACTTTACAGTAATTATCCTACAATTTCTAAGTAGATCGTTTTCGATGGTGTAGCGAGACACTGCTCGTCATCGGAGGCGCGAAATTTAAATTTCAAACTTGAGGTCAACAAAAGCACCCGTTAAGCCGCGTTCCTGCGTGTTTAATCTGCAACCCTACGCGTTGGAACGTGGCTTTAGGCCTTCCGTGACACGCTGCACGACAATTCCGTTCCCTACAATTTGTGTCGTAATTTTTGTGTTCAGCAAAATGGTTTCCACCCGATCGTGTTCTCGTCGTGCACAGACCGACTTTTGACTGAATAACGAATAAATCGAAATCACGCTTTCCACCCACCCCGCCCTCGCGGACTCGATAACTCGTTACCTTAAATCCACGTCTCATTTATTCTCGCGCAATTTACGTTTGCGTTGTACACCAGGATCCCCTCTTTGCAGGAATACTTCCTAAACTACGTACGATCGATTACACTTAAATATACACGCATTTAATAGAGGAAATCTAACTTGACGGTTCCACCAAGCGTTAGAAATCGGAATATATCGATCGTTGGAAATTCAAACGCGTTGGTCTTGAACCTATGCGGACAATATGCAATAATAATTTCTGAACGCGTTAGCATGATCGCGACGATGATCGTTCCTTTGACGAGTACGATGTCTCGATCCCTTGCGTGTTAGATTTAATTCCGCTGACCCCGAAGTGCATGGCACGATCCGCGGAGCTATCTGTCCCCTTCTCTCGACCATCAGGCAGACTCTCGAGCATTGTTTCTATATATTCCTTTGGTTGTTAATTGTTTCCCACGATGTCACGTAGGTCCCTCCTCAGAGTAGATCTGCGCAAATAGAAACGGTGGCGTGTCGGTAAATGGTAATGGGAATACTTCTACGGAGAAAGTCGTAATCTATTCCGCTAATCTACACCCCGTTACCTGCGCTCTAACGCATTAACGCAGATTATCCGTATTCGTTTTGATCGTTACGCTTGTATACAGTGTTCCACCATACGTGGCGTAAGCAAGTGATTCCTCTGCCAAAAATAAGTCGAAGACGTAAGATAAACGTTTTTCTTTACAAGCCTTCGCGCACGGGGAGTCCCCCCATGGGGGGAGGGGGAGTACGCTTGGGGGCTCAGGCGCGCGCATGCCAGGACGCGCTTTCGAAGCCGATTTCTCAGAAACGAAGGATCGTGCTGAAAACATTCATTCTACATTTTCGACTCGCCTTTTGGAGACGAATCCCCCCCTGTAAAACTATGCTGTTTAGTTCGAGATAATCTGCACATGTTACGGTGAATGTACCCCGATCGGCGACTCTATGAAATCGCGGAATCGTTGCCTAAAATCGATGTAAATCTTCTTCTCTTTTTTTCTTTACGCATCCACTCGACCCGTTCGATTGCATGGAATCGCCGACGGTCAAAGCGATACCGATTGTCATACTCTCTGTCACGGTGACGCGTGGTGCACATTTCATCCTCCGGGCGACTCGGGAAGCGTTCTTTCTGGCTTGGATAAACCTCCGAACGCAGCAAGCGACTAATTGCAAACTCACATCTGTCTTTCTCTGTGTCATCCGGCTATCCAGCGGCTGAAGAATCTGTCCGCGGAACTGTCGCGTTCTATCTTCTCTGTTTAGAAATCCCGCGGAGATGTCGCACACGTGCCGCGGCACGATATCCTTGCACGGGGCCTTAATACACACCGTGGACGCTTGCACGTTCGTCGTGAGCAACGGCGGCACGCAAACCTTCCACATCAAGGCAGGGACAGAGGTAGAGCGCCAACAATGGGTCACGGCCCTCGAGTTGGCGAAGGCCAAGGCCATCCAAGCCATGGAATCTGGTTTGTATGACGATATATTCCCTCTATTCGCCTTCGTTAGAGGGCTAGTCACCTGGGCATTGGCAATAGAAGGGGGTACGCAGTGGCGGATTTAAGTAAAACGGTCCAGGTGGCATTGCAGAATTGCAAATAAATTTACGAAAACTATGGGAAACAAGAAAAAGTAGTCGAAATTTTTTTTGGAAGATGAGGCCCATTCTGCGCAGGGGCCCAGGCGGCGACTGCACATCGGCCACCGGTTAAATCCGCCACTGGGGCTACGGCCCAATAATCAGCCCAACTTGATCGGTCGGTCCCTTTACGTCCTTCGCGTTTTAGAGCAGAAAGTGCCGTTTTATTTATTTGGTATGCCGAGGTTTGCTGGTAGCCTGTGACGATCACATTTGTCAGGCTGATCAAACAGTAGGCAGCAGCCATTGGGAATATTAGGTTGGAGGAATCTATTAATAGTCTGAATGGCTGAATTGATAGAGCAGTCGTTTGGTCCAGCAGTCACAGAGACTGATTCTTTTTAGCTCGCCGGGCAATCATTTTGTTTGCAAACGATTGAATACTTCAAGGAGGAGTCTATGCACCCTCGCCCCACTAATAAAGTCAAGTGGACATTTAATTAAAACTTTCTTTAAATAATGGACCCCGGGGGCTGTACGACTGAATGATTCTATCCCTCTGTGCTGTACAATGGCTGCAAATTCTGAGCAAGAATCAATTGCTACCTTCAGCAACGAACCTATTAACACGCTGCAGACCATATAATGTAGTATTAAAGGCAATTGCCTGTAGCGGCTCTTATGAGATGTGTGTCATTGAGAGCGAGTACATTTTTTCACGCACTGATCAATGAACAATGATTTAGGTGATACGAAATCTGATTAAATAATGGTGCAAATTATATTCAATCACGGGTCAGAATTTATTTCTTGCGATTCTGTATTCATTGCTCTACCTATGTGTATATTAGCTTTTCGTGGTTTCTACTTTAAGGGGTTCTGCCCACCTGCAAGGTCTGAAAACGCAAGTATTTTAGTAACTTTTTGGGGGAAAAACTTGAAGCCTTTTTTAAACAAACCTTTATGTTTTCGAAAGTGTACATTTTAAACTACTTGTAGTAATTATTCCACTGAACAATATAAATAAATAAAAGAAATATCAGTGATCTCCCGGCAGCGATTTTTTTTTCAGTAGTTTGCGGTGACCACTTTGACCTGATTTATCCGAAATTAAAAATTCGAAGGAATTTAGTTAGTATATTAAATTATCTTGTCCTTAATCGTTCATTATCCCGAAATATTAATTTGCAACAAAATGGCGGCTGTGCAAATTAAAATATCGATTTTCGCCAGAAAAACCGCTCATTTTTCATCCGTAAAATAGAAACTACGCCACGGAAATGAAAAAGCCACGATTAAAGGCAAGATTTTGATATATAGAATAAGCCTATAAAAGCTGAATTCATTCGATGCAGCGGTTCTCAAGATATTTTGGTCACCGATTCTGAAAATGTAGTTTCAAGAAAAACACGTTTAAAGTTTTAAGTTAGGTTTAGATCTTCCAGGACATACCTATACTAAAACTCGCACAGCTCTGCCAATTTTGGTCGGATCAAATTGAAACTTTCACACAATACTTTTGAGAAACTTGAGAATACTTTAAGAAAGTGTCAAAACCCCAAAATCCATTTCTCCGAATTTTGCAGGTGGGCGTAACCCCTTAAAACAGAATGTATAGTAGTGCCACGTCGGCGACCACCTACAAATAATTCGCGGTAAAATTCTCTAACGTGCTTTTGCGAAAATTGGAATATTGGTACATTTGTGCCTCTTAAGCTTCCAAACTGTATTTACCCTCTCGAACGATAACAAAACTAAATAATTCGTCGCATCTCGTTCTTTCGAGTCGCTGGTCAAATAAACCGTTTCGATAAGAGATAATGCAGAACAGCATAACAGAGATAAACGCAATCAAAGGAGACAAAAATTGCGGTCTTGAATAATTGGCCCCATTTCGCGGTCTTTGTTCTATTCCGCGTTGTCCACGCCGACCTTTAAATCATGACTCAAAATAGATAGACTACTGCTTAATCCTTTCACTATCTCGAACGCGACTGCGTGATATCATACGTTACTTTGTCTTCCCCCTTTCAGAAACCTTTGAAAAATGAGAATTTTTTATAAAAAAAAAATGCACTATAAGATAATCGATAAACACACGTCATTAGGGAAACCATTTGTATTCCCAAGAAGCGAGTTGACGCGAGTGATGCATCAGAATTTATCGTGCACCAACTTTCCGCATTACTTTAAAATTCTGTCGTAAGCGGGGGCGTTCGGAGATTTTTTTTCAAAGGGGGGAGGGAGCAACTGTGGGATGATGGTAAAGAAAAATATACCTCTCTTGCTTTTTTTTTAAAACCGAAATTTAAAAATATTCCCTTTTTAGTATAAACTTAATAAAGATCAGTTTTGAAAAATAAGCGATTTTTTTTCACAAAATCCAGAGTGGTAACTGCCCCTATTGCCCCCCCCCCCCCTCCTGCGGACGCCCATGGTCGTAAGGTTCGCGCGATGTTTGTAAGGGGGCGTACGTAACGCGAAGAAAACTTTGTTCCAGAAGAAGAGGAGGAAGAGTTCCAGGACAACGACAGTCAAAAGCCTGAGCAAGTGTCGGTGATAAAGGATCTGGCCCAGCGGCGGGAAAACTTGCACGCCATTAACGATTTAATAAACAAAAGGGAGACTATGCTTCAGCGAGCATTAAATGACCTCGAAGCTCTCGAACCTCCGTCGCCAGAATTAGCGGCAATAATGAAGACAGTCAGCGAGCGCGCCAGGCTATTTCGCATTACCGCCAGCGCTATGGTTAATGTGAGTTGAATCTATTAATTCGAATCACAGCGTTGATAGATAGCATACGGGTGAAAGTGTCCGGCGGCTGATGCGCCGCGGAGGACAGTAGCGCTTCGGCATTAAATGCTTGTTGCATGCAAAGGGGGGGGGGGGCATCCTAAAGGCTAACGGCACTTTGCGAACAACGCCGATTCCAACAATCGATCGCGGTGGGACTAAACATAATCTAACGATTGGCCCCGGTCAGTCGCGTCGCACTGTTTACTAATCTGTTTCTGTTGAAGGTGTAAGAGTCGCGTAGAGAAAATAGGGCAAATTGTGATTTCAGGAGAGCAATGAGTATTTGCAACTAGCGCAGCTGCAGGAGCCGAAATGGAAGAAGATGCTGCAGCACGAGCGGGATCAGAAGGTGCGGATAGAGAAAATGGTTGAGCAGCTGGCTAGGCAGCACTCCCACCTGGAAGAGGCCGCGCAGCACGCGATCCCCTCGGTGGCGCCGGCAGGGGGCCACAGACAATCGCGTAAATTTATTTGCATTCTTTTCTCTAACACTGCTAGTACTGCAACTCGCGCTCGGGCGCAAGCGCCCCGAGTTCATGTGTATGCTGAGAGAAAGATGAATTTCAATATTTGCCCATTCTCCATGGTTGCGTTCAGCTTTTACCTTTTTTTAAACCATCCACGAGATGCTGATCATGCCTGTTAACCCTATAACGCTCACACCGCCCAGTTCTAATAGAAATCTGTGTGAACTGATTGTAAGATCCGTGGGTGAAGGGATGTTGTAATTGTTACACGATATTTCGCACATATCCACATCCCCCGCCTGGCAACCCGCTTAAATCTCCACGCGCATTCGAATTTTCGCGGCTTGCCCGTGCCTCGCTGCTCTCCTAACCAGATGGCGCTCCATGAAGCTTCCCGCTTGGTCCGAGTGGTGTCGCGACCTCTGCATGCGAAGCGCGCACTGTACACATATTCCGCTTACTTTGTGCTGATTGTACATACAGTATAGTACAGCAACAGAGCACGGCCGGACGGACGGACGGGAAGAGGGCGAGGGTGGGAGGGAGGGAGCGTACATATAATATATATGTATACGCACGGGTGTGCTGTCGTTTCTCCTAAGCTCGGCGCTTAATCAGGCTCAGATGGCCTTGCAAATCGCTGTTTCGTGCGAGTTCTTCTGACCACGATCGCTTCGCCGTGGTGTCCCCCACCGCGTAAAAATTCGATGTGATAATTCGTCGAGCTTCGGAGTTCTCGGCGATCGCGCCTGAAACAGAGGATTCACGGCGGAGGAGATGCTAAACCGATAGAGTTTTAAAACCAGTCGAAGGGGAGGAGTCTCTGTCATCGTCAACGGCTCCGAACGGTCCGCGGCTTCGATCAAGTGCTTTCGCCCGAATTTATGAGAGCCGTAGAGCCGATCTCGGGACACGGCATAACCTGATGCGCGGTATATTGCACTAGTTGCCACTGTGTTAAAAGATATGTGCGTGTGTGTATACCCTACCAGCACTTTTCTAGTGATTCAGCATTCGTTACTATTTCGCACCAGCACTGCAGGTGTGGACCGAGATTGAGTGGTAAAGGACGGGTACGATTTACAACGGCAGTTGTCATACCCACGTTTCTCGGTAAAACGGGGATGGACGGCGGTGTAGTTTTCGGGATAAATCTCCAGGGATCTCCCGGCAAATATTCCGCTCGTTCCGTTGCACGCCCGTTATTGGCGCGAAATACACTTCTCCATTGCGTAACTAACCCGCGTCGATAGCTTTCCGCGGACGCTTTGTGCTCCGTGTTGTCGCGCTTTATCATTAATCTTAACGGCCACGGTGACTCACGACACGTGAAGGTTTTCCTCGTTTCAGCTTCTGATGTTTACCACTGGGTTTTGATAATTAAATCACCGTGTCATTGATCACCTTAATCTCATTTAGATTGCATATATGTCCCACCAAATCCTTTCTACTCCACCGTCCTCGTATCTTAGGCAGGCGCAGCCGAGTCTTGGATCCTCACTGCGCTCTGTACTTCCACGCTCACCTTCTCTGAATTCTTGTTTTTCTTTGTTGATTACTCTCTCAGGTGAGGTTTAATAACAGCTAATCTGAGCCTTGCCTATTTCGCCATTCTCTTCCTTTTGTACATCAATCTGTTTATTTGTTTTTTCGTGTATTAAAGTTGATTTGTTATTGTTTGTGTGAACTGATTGAAATTTTGGTGGTTGTTGCAGATACAACTGGTACATCTTCCCCATCAGAAGACGAGGAAGATAATGCGGAATTCTATGACGCGCAAGAATCAGACACATTCACTTTAAGTATTCCCGGTGTTGCTACAAGCAATTCGAGAGATCGAACAGATTCTCAGGGCAGTGATGATGGCTCTAGCTCAGAAGGAGATCAGACACCTTTACCTCTGTCAGATAACGCGGGTGCAAATTCCTTTCTTATCGTGACCGATTCTGTGGTAGTGCAAACTCCCACCACTGTTGCAAATACAGACAATCTGGACAATGTAAGCAGATTACCGAATTCATGATTTAAAAGAGTAGGGTGAAGGACCCAATTGATGCCACCTACTAAATCACTGCCACCCTAAGCTGTTTGGCTTAAAATAACGAAGGAAACCTCGTGAAGTCGTCCATAAAAAATAATTATAAGGTATAAAAAACAAGGACTTAATTCCATCTTCATTAATTTTGAGAAAAGGATCGAGGATTAGAAGCGTGAAAACGACGATTTCTTTATTAGCAAAAGAGAAAGCAATTTTTCGGAAAATAATAACGATCGAAATTCAACTTCTTTTTGTTTAATATTTGGGTGTCGCTTCAAGCATTTTGGAATTACTCTCACGGCAGTAATTGAAACGACCATAACCTGAAAATGAGGTAAACAGTATTTGGTCAGGTGGCATTAATTGGGGTGCAAGCAGTGATTCCAGAATCGAGGGTCGTAGGACTCCCTCTTTCCTCCCATCGCGCTGCACACAAGCATATCTCTACCTATATCTTTGATAGAGATATGTTTGCATGCAGCGCGATGGGAGGAAAGTGGGAGTCCTACGTTCCACGATTCAGGAATCGTTGGGCGCGAGTACTGCGCGTCGCTGCGGTGTTGGCGGGAAGAAGGAACGCGGGTCCGAGTGGTCATACCTGGTTGTATCCCGAATGTCCCCATAGAATTGTTCGTTATTGGCCGACGCGAAAACATCGACGAATTAGATCGCGAAACCGCGTGATGAGGTGTTACCGCTCTTGCCCCTGGGCCGTCCCGCCGGACATCTTCTCAGCAACGCACTGTAAAAGCTCCCGACATATTTTTTTAAATCAATGAATTTATAAATGAAAATAGAGGTTTCGAGAGTCACAAACATATTCAGTAATAGTGAATGAATTGAAACACTTATACTTTTTGCCAAGTACAGAAACTGCAATAATGTCAGTGTCAATCTTTAAGGGGTCATATACAGTATGTCCGGTTTGTTCGTATACACGCTACTAGCTTTACTTTTTCGCCCGAAATTTAGAATCTGTGATTATTTTCACAAAAAAACTAATAAAAACTAAACTATAAAATTATAAAAAAGAAATTTTTAGTTTTTTTTTTTAAATAGTCACATTTATTTGGATTAGCCATGCGTAATAAGCTGAGGTACATTTCGTGATCCCAGAATTTGGCGTCCGAAAGTTTTTAGGCGACAGACAAACACACAAACATATAGAAGCTTTCTGCTTTATATATTACGATTATTTTTCAATAGTTAAAAAAATAATAGCGTATATATAAACAAACCGGACATACTGTACGTTTCTCGGCACTAAAAAATGGCTAGTATTCGTGACTGATACGGGGATAAAATATTAAGCTGATTGATTTGATTCTTTTATTTTTTTATTTTAAAGGTACATTTATTCTGCGATATGCAATGAGAACCGCGTATATGACCCCTTAAGCTGACAGTAATTGGGTCCTTTACCCCATGTAATGAGAAAATGATAGACATGGTTTGTGATTTCTTGTAACAGACAACTTGGCAGTCTAATAATGGCAGCAGTGGCAGCGCCGGGATGACAGGTTCAAAAAGAAAACGGAGAACTAGGGTACCTGAGAAACCAAATTATCCCTTAAATTTATGGAGTATCATGAAAAATTGTATCGGCAAAGAGTTATCAAAAATTCCCATGCCCGTCAACTTCTCTGAGCCGCTTAGTATGCTCCAGCGGCTCACGGAAGATTACGAATACGCGGATATCCTTGACAGGTACACTCAGTCCGAATTTCTCCTTAAATCGCTGCGCACAGAAAGAGGAACTGTATCTGATTTAATTTAAAACAGGGCAGCAGAGTGCACAGACAGCTACGAGCAAATGGCTTACGTGGCAGCATTTACTATATCCAGCTACTCCACGACTGCTTCCAGAACCGGCAAACCTTTCAATCCTTTACTAGGCGAAACGTTCGAATGTGATCGCGTGGATGATTTAGGATGGCGAGCAATATCAGAGCAAGTTTCCCATCACCCCCCGATGCTGGCGCAGCATTGCGAGGGGCGGAAGTGGCGTTGCTGGCAAGAATTCACTATGGCGTCTAAGTTCCGCGGGAAATATCTCCAAGTAAGTTTCTCGGCTTGCCCCAATTTCTGACATCCAACTCCCACGGTACTCCGAATCGCATTTAATCGATACATCTATCCACGCAGGTAATACCGTTGGGAACTGCTCACTTAGAAATGGACGACGGCATGAAGCATTACACGTGGCGGAAGGTCACGACTACTGTCCACAATATCATTGTAGGAAAATTATGGGTTGATCAGAGCGGGGACACCGACATTGTTAATCATAAGGAAGGTATAAAGTGCCATTTGAAGTACACGCCGTACTCGTACTTCTCGAGGGACAGTCAACGCACAGTGAAGGGAGTAGTAATGAATTCTAATAACGAGGTGAAGTGGGTGGTACAAGGTACGTGGGATTCCAAGATAGAGATTGCTCCTGTAATTAGTACGTCTGGCGCGCCGGACAATCAAGTGTATAAAACAGGCCCGCATATACTCGCTTGGAAGCGTCGCATGCCATCGTGAGTATCTCGCCAGATGATCGCTAACTTTTTATCTTTACTCGCGTGGATATTAACGTGGCGATTGTAATTGTATGTTTCTGCAGCGATGACAGCGATAAGTATTACAATTTCACGGAGTTAGCGTGCCAGCTTAACGAGCCCGAAGAGGGGGTTGCTCCCACGGACTCCCGGAACAGGCCTGATCAGAGGCTAATGGAAAACGGCCAGTGGGACGAGGCGAACGTGGAGAAGCTTCGATTAGAGGAAAAACAGAGGGTTGTCCGACGCGCGCGCGAACACGATGCCGAGAAAGCAGCTGCCCAAGGTATACCACTTTCTATTCATTCCCGACGTTCCCGTGGGAAGGCACGACTAAAAGATTTAATCTGCATTATTAGGTCTACCGTACGAAACTTACGAACCGTTGTGGTTCAAAAAAGAGCAGGATCCATACACAGACAGTCTATGCTACGTGTACGGTGGCGAGTATTGGGAGTGCAAGAGTAAAGGTGATTGGTCACGATGTCCGAACATATTTTAGCTTATTATATAATTATACCGATTAATAATGTGACCGCCAATATACAGTACAGAAATGTTTGGGTTCGTTTGAAGCGAGGACAGTTGATATTAGAGATCACATTCGTGGAGGTCATTGCTTCTGAGGGCATGTTGACGCGATAGCGGGACTGTTAGGGAACACAGTTTAGTCATTACTTCTTCCAATGAACTGATCAAAGTTGGCGATTCTTACACAGAAGGCGAACGTTTTTTCCTTTTTCGTTGCATGTCATTGATCCTCCCTCGTTATTCTTACACATCCTTCTGCCTTTATAGTACCTTATCACCGCATCCTTATCCTTCGTCCACTTTTCTAAACAGCCACAACATTACACCGCATTCAATCCACATGGCCCAATTTAATTAATGCTTTTGCATACGACTTTTATATAGACACCGAAATTTCCTGTATTCGCCATTCGGCTCTGTCACTAGCCTGTGCATATAATACATTCACAGAACTATTAATAAGCGGATGAGTTTGCAAAAGCTTTTGTTACTTCGATTCGAAACTGAGATAGCAATAAGATCGATGATTTTTACGAGAAACCCATTCGGTGGTGTTAACGGGAAACCCACAGTGGTCGCGAGTTGAACAGGAGAATCCACTTAAATACGACCGCAGTATTCGTGATTTGTTCCAATCGAATTTAGTATGTAACTGAATTTCCTCTTCTTTGTTTTTAGAAAACGGAACTGACTGTAAGTTCTAACGAGATCGATCGTAACACCAAGTATGACAAAAAATTCCCGTGAACTTTCTGATGCACACGGTTATTACGTTATCTGTCGCGAAGAGTACTTACATCTAGATTTTAAAATGTATTTCCGATGCTTGACGCGATGCTCGATCATATTTAAAAGAAAGTCACGTGATGGGAAAAAGAGAGCAGTAAATTTTAAAATAGTATTTACCGAGTAAATCAGAAAGTAACGAATAATCGCGTTTGAATGTGTCTGAAGCCTTATTTAAACGTTAGATACCGACGGACGACAATTTTTTACATATTGGTCAGTTACGCGTGTGCGCGGTGTGCGGCTAGACTGTTCACCCACGACTGCCACGTCTTGAGCTTCGCGCGAAACCAGAGATTGTATTAGAGGGCGGCGTTCGTTCACTTTTCGTTGCGACAATCTGTAACGGCCACGAAGATATGTTCCTGTGGATGATGGAGTGTTGTGTGACGAGAGAATGGGCTAGGTGCGTCGAGACGGTCATCTCGACGCGCGACAGTGATGGTCCGACACGGTGGATCAGGTGTGCACACTGTAGCGTGCAGCTGAGGAGGAAATGTAAAATGGATGGTAATAACGTGTACGCTTCCAAATTTCTGCAATATTCCGTGCAGATGTAGACACTTGAATGTTCCATAAATTTAGGCTGTTTCGCCCCCGCGGGCTAGCCTAAGTACTATACACTCCGTCGAGCTAATGTTAACAAATGTATAATCGATTATTAATTAACTGGAAGTGTGTAAAGAGACTTTAAAGTCATACCTGATGGTTTGAGATCGAATGTTGTAAAAAAAGATTTGTGTTCTTTTCAAGAGGGACTCCCCCCCCCAATCCGCGCCTCGACTGTTTTTGAACGGGAAGCAGCGAACAGTCGTCGCGAACCGAAATCCGTTTTTCCAGGCTACAGTACGTAGACACGCACACATCCATACACAGGTACAATCGCTCGACTCGAGCGCGTATGATTTCGCGTACGTACGTATGCATGTATGTATGTATGTATGTATGCCTGCATGTACATATGATAATTAATAAAAAAGAAAAACCCATCGTGTATCCCTCGTACGAGTACGTCGTACAGCTGGTTCCGTTCATAGTGTTTGTATATTGATGATGATGATTACATATATTCCGAGTCTGTATAGGACGACATTGGACGGAACACCATAGCTTGCAACCAATGTTTACAATTGATTGTTACGATTAAGTATTCGGCTGTATTATAATTTTAATAGATGATAATAATCGGATATATGTGTACACATATAAATACAAATTAACTATAAAATAAATAATTTAAATGAAGGAAGCATACGATAAGGCGGATAGAAACAGACGTTTGGATTACATAGTGCTTGTACATTAGCTACTCGTGTGGAACGATAAAACGCAAATGCTTCGCTGCAAACAACAACAAAAGAAAAAAAAAGAAAGAAAGAAAGGAAACGAAAAATATCTCTTTGTAGCATTCACATGATTGCCTTTCGGCATCTCCTACGTAACACCCGTTGGTCGCACAAATGGTGCAATTATTTATACGATAAATAACCGTAGCCTTTTTGTTCCATTGAACGAATTGTATTGATTTATTGTAACAAATTAAAAACAGACGATCTGAACGGGTAACGTTTGCCGTCTAATATTTCATTACTGCTACCACCCAATGATCGTTTAGTTTGCTTATTCTTACTTTCGTATTTCGCGCGCTTACGCACTGGACGCGAGACTACTCCGCAGTATTAAAATAGTCCCTCACGCGGGAGGAACACTTCTGGTATTCAATCTTTCCCGATTCTTCGAGTAAAATCACCGAGCACGAAGCATTCCATCCATTGAAATTTATTCAAATAGAACTTTCTGGAAGTACTTTAAATTTCTAGATTTCATTCTGCGCCTCTTTTTTTTCCAGTTCCGTGCACCAGAAAGCGTGTCATCGATTTTGTGATTCGCGAAATACATCCTCGAGCATTCGTCTATTAGTATAATTAACGATAAAATTCGACGGGTTTCATTCGGTACCCTAAAACTCCAAGATCTCGAATAGGTTACTTTAGCTCGCTCTAATACAACCCTTTCTTTATTTCGTTTCTAGCAAATCGATTTGAGTTCAGATCGGTTTCTATCAATATTTACATAACAAATTTTTGTACGAAAGGACTTAATTTATGAATTAGTTAATTTTTTGAATATATTAAGATTAATAAATGAATTACTTCCTTGGCAGAATAGTGCGTTAAATTTACAATTTAAAATATGTAAAGTAATTACAGGCAGTACTTTTTTTTTTAATGTATTTTATATATTAATCGGTATAGCTTTCCTAACTTTATTTGAACGTAAAATTGTAGGGTATATTCAGGATCGTAAGGGACCAAATAAAGTTGGTATTACTGGATTATTGCAGCCTTTTAGTGATGCGATGAAGTTATTAAATAAAGAAATATTATATCCCGTAAAATTCCACCGTAATCGATGGAATAAAACGGCGAGACTAGTTATTCCTTCCGTGGCTTTTAAATGGAAATTCGGCCAGCCCCGGCACCGGATATTCAGCGAGCATCAAGCCGACATGCGCGTAGCGTCGGTTCACGACGGCTGACGTCACGCGCATTAATACACGCCGGGTAGCGCATGGCGAGTGGAGTGTCTGCAGAGGCTGCGCGAGCTGGGAACTGCTTTCGATTGTTGGCGGGCGCCGCCATCTTGGTCAGTGAGCTTGCGAGTGGCTGTACGACGAGGTGTACGTATTTCAGTGGAAACGAGGATTTCGTGCGATTTCCCTGAAACCCTTGGTCTACCCGTGAAATCCACGAGCATCGAAGATGTCCGAACGGGAGGACAGCGTTTACAAGGCGAAATTGGCCGAGCAAGCGGAGCGCTACGACGGTGAGTGGATATTTTTCGGGAAAAGGACCCGGCCCGCAGCAAAATGAAACCGACGAAATCCGGGCACGCAGAGAGAGAGCACGGCCAGCAAAGAGAAAGGAGCCTAGCACCGCCCTCCTCGTGGCTGGCGAGCCTCTCCGGGTGTCACGATTTCGACGAATAGAACCGCGAGCCCCGTCGTCGGTAGCCCGAGAACCTTAAAAATCTCCGTCCGGGTGGATCAGGTTGGGATCTGTCAAAAGCGTGGAAACGTCAAATACGAGGATAAACCGGGGGGACGGTGGCGAGAGGAGTCGCCGGGCCCCGCGGCCGGTGTTTCCCTTTACTCGAACGGTGGATTCGTGGACTCTGTCAACCGCCCCGGCGGATCTTGTCGCGATACCCGCACGTACTATCGCCGGGGCCCCATTCAGCGGCACCGGTGGCCGCGGCGGAGCGGCCCCGTCGCTCTCGGGGGGGGGCCTTCCCGTTGTTTCGTCGAATGCTGGGTAACGCCGTTGCTAGGCGTGCTGTGCCTCGGTACTTTCGGGGGGGCCCCTCGGCAGATAACCGACAAAGTCGGTCCTTCCCGACGCGCGGTGACGCATAGACACGGCACGATACTTACCAATCGCTGCCGGGTTTACTCCTTTAGACACGTAGTAACGCGTGCTCTGCTCGTGGCATTTGGCCTTGAAAACCGGAGAGAAATCACTTGCGGCGGAACCGAGTGAATTACGCTCCGCGTTTCCATGCTGTCTTTTCCTCCAATCAGCCCGTACCTATCTCGTTATTACGCGGTTCGGAGCGGTTAAAATTTCGGCTAGGAGAGATTAATTTTTATTTCCCTCCGCCTCGCTCCCGGCGAAAGCCGCCTCGCGGTGCGGGGGGGGGGGGTGGGACTGGGCGCCGGGTAGAAGGGGGAACCGTCAAATCGGTGGCTCGTTTTCGTACGTCTCTCTGGAAATTTGTTACGCGGCCGAGGCCTACGTACGCTACGGGATCTGACGTTTTGCGATGTGTTATCCCCTCCCCCCCGGGTCTGCAGTTTCGAGTAACGCTATTTAACTGGCCCATGTCTCCCTCTCCCTCCGGTCATCCTCGCAGCGTGGACGCGCTCTAAGAATAAGTTACGCTCGAGCGAGGTGCACGTTGTGGTAGTTGGTCGTAACGTTTCTTTCGGTACAGCCTTCTGGAGCTCGTTCCCGAGCTGGCCAATAATAAATACATAGGGGGGGGGGGGACCATTTCACACTGCACCCTAGGCCCAGAAATTTCGAAATCGGGGTTTCACGCTCCGGAGGATCCAGGAGGACTAACCAATGAAGCGCGCAAAGAGGGGCCGCCTCGCATTCATCCAGCGGAGGAGGCTGCTTTTCATAATTTCGTCGCCGCGTGGGCATGGTAATCGGCGGAGGCACGCGCGTATTTAAAGTGTGTTGTCTGTGGTGGATCCTGGGCGAAGAACGCGGCCGGCCAGCGTGGAGAGGAATGACAGAAGGGCGGAAGGGAGAGGAGGCGACGTTGGTTGCCCTGGATGTAGAGAAGGATGGGTGCAGAGCAAATTTGAGGGTTGCGCGAGAGGGCGAGTGGGGGGGGGGGGGGTGGGTGGAGAGATTACGAGTGGAGGGTGAGAACGGCAAGGGGGTGAGTGAGACACGGCAATGGTTGGAGGGAGAAGAGGGACCGTAGCAGAAGGAAAGTATTGATCTGTGCCTGGCTATATCCTACGTCTCTGTACACCCTCTTCGTCACGGGTATACCGCGTTCGCGGTAATTCTCGCCCCGGGAACCACCATGAACTTGATTTCGATCACCACGTAAATGGCCCCATGACGCCTTCCTTGACTTAATAAACAGGGGGTAAATATCAATCCCCGCGAGCCGAGTATTTTATTCAGCGCAACTTCGTTAGGGGAGCTGATTAACCAGATTGGCGAGATGGTTAAAAAAAATTAACAAATCTCTCGCACCGCTCGCAGGCTCGCGATGAATGTATTGGGACGCGCGTATATCCCGGTCGATATCATTATTCTTGAATGCCGTACACACCTATAGATGATAAACACACAATACTAACCAACTTCCTCGGAAAGTTCAAGGGGCAGAGGGTTAATATATGCCTGTGTGCTCGTCTGCCTTGCACACCGGCTCTCTAACATCCCAGATGAAACTAATAATACATCCACGCCGGGGTGGCCGCGTATCAATAATCGATATAGGTCATTTCCAATTCGTTTACCGTGATTCCGTACAACACCCCTCGTCGAAATTTAAAGCACCCCCTTCGTTATTTTACCGAAAAGAAAAACGCCCAAAAAATTATTTAAGAACTTTGCCCTATTCTTTCATCTCTCTCGCGTATTCTGATTTCGCACATCTGCTCAATTTAATGGCACTGTCGTCAACGGCGACGCCCGCCGGCGTGATTTGCAGAAATGGTCGAGGCGATGAAGAAGGTCGCTTCGCTGGACCTGGAGCTGAACGTCGAGGAGAGGAACCTCCTTTCTGTCGCGTACAAAAACGTAATCGGCGCGAGGAGAGCCTCCTGGAGAATAATCTCGAGCATCGAACAAAAGGAGGAGAACAAGGGCGCCGAAGGAAAGCTGGAGATGATCCGTCAGTACCGATCCCAAGTAGAAGAGGAGCTGAAAGATATCTGCGCCGATATCCTCGGGGTCCTGGACAAACATCTGATACCGTGCGCGTCCACCGGCGAATCTAAAGTCTTCTATTATAAAATGTAAGGAACTTTTGCAGTTTCCGCGGCCAAGGACGGCCTGCCTTGCAGCTTGGAAAGCATTCCCTTCTTAATTGCTTTAAACTTTGATCCGTGTCTCATAACACAAGTCCCTGTTGCAGCAGTGCCCTGTTCAAAGTAAGGGAAGGATTCTTCGGCTGTTCGATCGAAACCTGCCATTACTTCGAGCAGCCTGTATGATAGTATAATTAAATAATAGCATCGCGAATTTGTTTAAACGCTAACCGCCTCCGTAACACGGTAGCCAGCAATACGGAAGAACGTTCCGTCTCGGTCACTGATTTTCGAGGCATTGCTTTTTAAAACACCCAGCCGTCTGGCTCGATAACTCCGCGAGGATAATTATCCCGTCACGGATCTAATTTACAAATAACGATCAATCCTTAGAATGAAATTCTTATTGTACCGAGCCACTGTCTTCGCGGTGCCATAAAAATCTTGGGAAAGCTTTAACGATAATCTTGCGCAACTCCCACGAAACTGTTGCCGGGTTTCGCACGATTAAATTTTTATTTAATATTTTTATGCAACCACCACGCGTGTATGTTCTCACCGTTGTTTCATATTTATAGGAAGGGCGACTACCACCGTTACCTAGCTGAATTCGCCATTGGCAACGACAGGAAGGAAGCAGCGGAGAACTCTCTCGTAGCTTATAAAGCAGCCAGCGACACCGCTATGACAGATCTGCCGCCGACTCATCCCATCCGTTTAGGATTGGCGCTCAACTTCTCTGTGTTCTATTACGAGATTCTGAATAGCCCGGACAGAGCGTGCCGCCTGGCGAAGGCAGCATTTGACGACGCGATCGCGGAGCTGGACACCTTATCCGAGGATAGCTACAAAGACTCCACCCTTATCATGCAGCTCCTCAGGGACAACCTTACTCTGTGGACGTCGGATACGCACGGAGAGGGTTAGTATACGCCATTACTAGGAGAGCCCGCGTTTGTTCCGCGGCGGGGAAAGGTTTTTAGCCGCTTTCGAAACGCTCCCATTAGGCTGTAGAAGCGGCGTCGCGCGATCAATAATATGTATTGCAGCAGCGCGATAAAATCTTCCCCGGTTCTATCAGATTTTTTCACACACACATATCACGGCCGCGCTGGCAAAGCCGTCGATGATATGAAAGAGTGTTATATTTATTTTCCGCTTCGAATGGTACTTTCGATGCTCGCGTGCTCCCGGACGAAGAATCATTGCTTCATAATTTAGAGATTGAGCCCGATCGCGAAAACGAGGCTGCGGCCATTCCCACCAACGCTTGAGCATAAAGGCGCACCCCTTTCGATACGCCCTTGCACCGTACGATCACCTGGTGAGCAACTCAAGCCTTCCTTGCCCGTTAAAAGTACGAATACCTCGGCGCATTTTCCGTTTATTTTCATCCCGGGGCTTCGGCGAAGGTAATCTGTTTAACCGATACGGCGGAGATGGATTCGAGATCGAAATCGCCTCCGCCCTACTCGCTGATGGGTTACCGTTGCCAGAAATTATTCGTAGGTTAATGTGTGTTGTGGCTTGGCTAACGGGAATTGTTTCTTCCTGGACAGGGGAGGGAGAACAGAAGGAGCAGCTGCAAGACGTGGAAGATCAGGACGTATCGTAACTCTAACTGTAGTGAGTGTTATCTTGCGCATATAAAACTGAGACACAAGAAAGCAAAAAAAACTCTTAATAACTTGTAAGCAAACGAAAACAATTCAGCAGGTGGCAGTTCGGGGTGGGAAGGGGAGATCTTTAGCGATTGCGTGAGTCCTAAGCACGTACGTACGATTACTCCAAAAAGAAACAAAAACAAAAAAAATATACCAAATCATTCGATAAACGCATCATTGAGTTACGGAGCACAGAAAATAAATAATAATTATAAAAATGGTAACATGCAAAGGGACACGCACTCTGCGCGGTAAATAGAGACTGCAGAAAGCATTTAGAGAGGCACTATCCTTTGCCGTCTTCTCGCGTATCTCAAAGAAGAAAATCGACGCTGTCTTTTACATTCTTCTGTGCATGCTCGATCGAAAAGAAATTACGCGAACGATGTCGAGAGCGTTGAGCGGATTTGCCGATCGACGGCGTGACACGTCAACTAATAATTAAAAAAAAAAAAGAAGGGGTATAAATTAAGTAAACGCCTGTTCGTCGGGATTTGATTCCCTGGCTTTTATCGGTTTCAGTGAGTGAGAACGAATTAATAATGTGTCCCCTATACGTTGTTTCACGTAATGGCGAAGCAGGCGCCGATGCTCGACGTCGATCGAAGTGCATTGTGTTCGTTTTGTTTTTCACCCGCCCTTCCCCCCACCTTCCCCCTAAATCTCCTCCTCGTCCTCATCCCCCCGCTTTTTTACTGCGCGCATGATCGTCGCCTCTCGCATACTATGACTAAATAACGATGTTGATAATGTATGCGTGTAAATCGAATGTAAATCATCAGTTTATCGTAAGGATAAACGGCGCTCTCCGACAGGACGAAGCTGGAAGTGGTCTCGCGGTGGCGCTAGCAGTCACTTCCAACCACGCATCTTCGTCGCTGCTTTCTGTAATAAGATATTATTATGAATGTACTTCCGAAACGGAATCCGGCTCAAGTAATAATTTCGTACATAGTTCAAGCATGAGTTCTCGTGCGGTCATTGATGGATTTATTCGAACGAAGAAGAGATACGCTTGCGCGAAAGCGTCGTACTTAACGCAATAACGATCGGTCACTGGTCTTAAGTCTGGCTTTCGCGAACGAAATTTTGTGTTGAATAAAAATTTGGAAAAAAAAGAACGACGAACCAGTAGTGTCATCATTTCGAACGCGGTCTTTTTTTTTTCTCTCGCTCCTCCGCTCAGAGAGTGCGTGCCGTGCGATCGAACGAGAAGGTGTGTCGTGGTAGACGAGGCTTCTTTCTAAGGAACACACACGCAAAAAAAAAGGAAGAAAATTACGTTTAACGTCATAAACGAGAAAAAGGAAGCAACAAGTAGCCGTCTAGCTAGTCTGTAATTTGTGGTTGTACTTTTTCATAATGCCCCCACATTGTGTAAACTATAACGATCGCTGTGGTATAACGAATTACAGAATAAACGATTGTATCCCGACTTTTCTTCACCCGCGCGCTCACTTTCGATACCACCGTCCTCGATTCCATTTTGTATCTTGGTTGATCTGCCCGCGCGTTTGTCTACCAATTTCTTTTCTTCTTATCGGCGAGCTGTTCCGTCTAAACATTCCAAACGATATTAGAGAGCTCATTTGTTAAAACGCGAAATTTGTTTGCGCATATTGCCGAGGCGAGCTTAGCGATACGGCAACGGCCATTTGTCACAGTGGCGGTCGGAGATTTACGGTGTCGCACGCTCAAATAATTTGTTAAAGTATTCCTAAGTTCAGAGGCACCACTCTCCCCGCGCGACTTCGAACACAGATTACTTGCAGCGCCGAAGTACAGAGTTCCCCGGAGCTTCGCTCTTAAAATCCTGCCGTAAGTTTCTGACCGCCATTTCGTGCGAACAGCAAAACTGAATCCGTTGGCACAGTTTCGGACGAAGTGCAATCCGTGCAAGCGTGCAGCAAAAAAGCGAGGTGCGTTATATCGTATATCAAAGGCGAAGGGAACGCGCAGAATCAAGCTCCCCTAGAAATCGGTGTGCATCGTGCCCCCCCTTGTATTTAGGTATTAATAACGATAAAGAAAAAAAAATTGATAATCATGTTATAAAATACGTTACAAAGAATAACTCAAAGTAATATCAACGGCACCGTAAGTAAGTATATGCGAGTAATTTTAAGAGCGTAATTAAGGTATCGAGGATAACCGGTAGACTTCGAATCGTTCGTTGCGATAACGGTGAGAGAGAGAGAGAGAGAGTGGGAGAGAAAGAGAGAACAGTTTGGAGTGTGTTCGAAGCGATTCGAATCGCGCGTGGAGTGCGACGGAAGGCGACGGGACCGGCGTGAAAGAGGATGAAGACGGAGAGCATAGGGAACTGGAAACATCGGTTAGGAATTATACAGAGTGTTTCAGAATTACAGGCGCAGGCTTGAACTATTAAAAAGGAACAGAAAAAATATACTTAAAAGCAAGCCGGCGAGCTAACCGTTCGTGAAATATCCAGGACCTTCTTTAGAGCTTAGTGATACGATCAAGCTGCCAATATCGCGTTATCATTCATAAAGTCAACTCGACGGAGCACGAACGGTCATTTTACAGTAACGCTCGGATTAAGGGAGAGCCGGGCATACTGGTTCCGAAGTCATTAGTTAGTAACACATTGAAGATATCATTTATTAGTCTTCTAGCGTGTGTAATCGTACAAGGAACTATTGACTTGCGACCAAAAATTACTGGATACCTCGCGAACGGTGAGCTCCTCGGTCTGCGTTTGAGACGAGCCCGTCACCTGCGGCTTCGAAACACCCTGTGTACAGTTTACGAATATAAATATGCATATACACGCGCCGCGAGCGGCAAAATCTTAAAAAATTTAGGTATAACACCTTTGCAGTGGCAACGAAAACGGCGTAGCGAATTCCAAACGACGATAAACTGTGTGATACCTCCTCCAATTACTTGCTTACACGATGGATTAAGGAACAAGATGAACGAGTAGCCGAGCGCGATGATATTTATTGTTATCGCCCGCGATGTAGCGTGACTCATAAACGAAGCAAAAAGAGTGAGAAAATGTAGAGCGTGTTCCGACTAAATAAACTTGTAGATAGGCATTGACACCTGGGTCGTTCGTGACGACCATTAAGAGGGGATAAACCGCGATCGGTTGTGTCGAGCGGGACCGCTTTTGCCCTTTTATTCGCAGTATCGTTGTGCGTGCTTAGTCGATTTTTATATAACACACACACACACACATCTATTACTCCATCTCTCTAGATGTACTACTCGCCTTTGTCTCTGTATTATAAATATTAGTTGTATCTGTAATTATCTTCGGATCATTCCATCTTGTCGCTAACCCGAGGCCCACGAGCGAATAATTAGACACGGATATCGAGACTTTTATCGTCATTTGGAGGAGACCAATCGGCCCTTTTATTTCGTTTCCCTCGATTCGTATGCGTTCTCACGCTCTGTACTAATACGATCAATGCGATTACACCGGATACGACCTTTTTCTGTAAAACCACACACGTGAAAGCTACAAATAAAGTAATTACAACTCTCTAATCGTATCGTCCGAATATTTATTATCTTGGCGAGCGTCAGTACATGTCTCAGAAATTAAAATCTATCGTTCAATGGGCTCTCCTTATATCGCACTGTTCTGTACAGAGTGAGTCACCTGATGCTAGATTCTATAAGACACTTTGGAAGCAACGACAAGAAAGGTGTGATAAATGTCTTCCGCACCTCGGTCGAATGAAAATGGTGCCGCTGTTGTTTTAATTTACATTCAGCTGAATGTCTTTTACCGAATATTATATAATACACCGGAATGAGCTGTGCAATGTGCGAGTAACGGCCCCAATTAGTATCTTCCATAGAATCATAATTAAATGTAGCAATTGGAGATATGCATTGTTACGGCAGGTCTGACCTTGAGATTCGCAAAACCGTGAAAATCTGCTGGGCACGTTCTGTAAAATGCAAGTATCTTCCCATTATGCAACAAATTATGTATAATCCTTTGGAAGATATTCGTTAGAGCCGTTACATAATAAACACTGTCAAATCTTTGTCAAATGTGTGCCAAGAACTACTGATAGGAAAAAAATGGCACTTTTTATGTTAGCCTAGCAGGTGACCCAGTTTATACCTATCGCGTAGCGTTAATCAATTAACAAAACGATATCGAGATACGCTAATACTGCACGCGTATCGTATCAAGTCTCTCTTGCAGCGTGATTACACAATCGCGGACTGTGTGCTGCTATCTCTCGCGTCCGCATTCTGTGATTGATTATCTCTCGCGATACTGGTCTCGCGAAAGCTCGACGTGCCCGATAGCAGACGCCTTGGCCCATGCCTATTAACGTCCACCTGTTTCAGGATCCGTCTTAACGAGCTGTCACCACCCGCCATGATCGGGGACAGGCTGAGGCTCGGCGCTGTCCGGGTTCTAATCATCCGGGCGCTCCGCGGAGATCTCAGTATTTGATCGGTTGTTCTGCGCCTGGCAGACTTTAATTTCACGCTGCGCAGCATGTCTAAGGAAACCACTGGCCCCCTTGGTCCCGGTATGGTATTCCTTCTGTTCTCCTGAAACGTGAAATTCATCGTTTAATCGGTGTACAACCTTTTTCGCAGGTGGAGTGCCTCCTAGTGCTGTCGCGGACAGAAAATTCAAGGGACGAGATTAATGGAAAACGCTGCTGCTGTGCTCAGTGGCGGATTTAAGAGAAATGGCCCGGATGGCAAATATTCCGAGGGGCCCTTTTTTGGGAAATTGAAGAGGTAGTTTATTAAAAGCGGGCTCAGTGGAGTAGTACAGAACAAAATATAGTGTTTGGATAAAATTATAATTATTTTAATATAAGGCCCGGTGGCCTTCTGAGCGGGGGCCCATTTTAGGGAAATTGAAGAGGTAGTTTACTAAAAACGGACTCAGTGGAGTAGTGTTCAGAAAAAAGTCTGGGTATAATCATAATTTTTTTTCAAAATAGGGCCCGGGGGCCTCCTGAGCAGGGCCCATTTTTAGGGAAAATGAAGAGGTAGTTTACTGTACTAGTACAGATAAAAATATAGTGTTTGGATACATCCATAAATTTTTTTAAAATAGGGCCTGGGGGCCTTCGAAGCAGGGGCCCATTTTTAGGGAAAATGAAGTGATAGTTTACTAAAAACGGGCCAAGCGTAGTACAGAAAAAAAATACAGGGCCCTGGGGGGTCTTCTGAGCAGGGGCCCAGGCGGCAACTGCTCATCGGCCGCCCCGTTAAATCCGCCACTGGCAGTGCTGGCGGAGAATGTATGTTTTATTTAGTTTTGTAAGCTGGAGCTGAGAGCCAAGGGATAGTTAAGGAGAGCTTGGATAGCATTCGAAAAATAAGAGAAGCGCTTTTTTTATTTTGGCCCCCTTGCATGTTTAGGGGCTGCAACCACGCCTTGGTTATTGGATACGCTTTAGGGGACTGAAAAATAAGGGATACATATTTTTTATTTTGGCTCGTTTGCATATTTAGGGGGTGAAGCCATCAAAGAAGGGGAGAAGTAAGAAGAAAAGAAACCTGGATTTTATTTTCCAAATAAATTTTTGTAATCACTAATAAATTTTATTCAATTTTCATTAAAATTATATTTATTCTTTCAACTCTTAAGCGCGCAACTGGAAACCACCCTTTAAACCTCACAAGAACAGGCAGAAAAGTTCCTATTGTTAGTTTAAAGAATATCATAACATTGCGTTGAATCAAATTTGATTGGTATAAATATTCTTTAAAGTAAAAAAAGAAACTACTGTAGCTCTTCTTATGAACTTTGAAGGGTGCTTTCAGCCTCTAAATATGCAAACGGGTGAAAATAAAAAAAAACACGTATCTTATTTTTTGGTCCTCCAAGTTTCAACCAAAGATGGGCAGAATTTTTATTTAAATAAAATTTCGAATAACGAATAACAATTGAAAAATTACTCGGTTTAGCAAACGAATGACGAAATAATCTTTATAACTTCTACTCGTTATTCGAAATTTTACCTAAAAAAGTTTGCCCCTCTCTGGTCTACACACATGCTTTTATATTGGACAATCGTTGAACTTGCCTTAACATTCTGCGGTGCTTTTTTTAGGGTGACTTTCAGCAGATCCTCGACGGTGATAGCTGGTCTACCAAGCAGCGGCGTCGAGCACTTTCTCGAGGGCGTCCTGACGCTTCTACCGCTGCCGGGGGTGGTCGGCGTCATCGGCTGTGCCGGGGACATGAAGATCGGAAGGGGTGGTGGAGGTGGCGGCGGGGGAGGAGCACCTAGGGGCGATGATCGCCTCAGGATCGATGGCATCGGCGGTGGAGGTTTCGGGGAGCTTCTCCGTGTATCTTCCAACGCCTTCTGTAGTTTCTTCAGCTCCTGCATCAGCGTCTCATTGTTTTCAGCCAACTTCCTGGTGACGTCCTGCATGTTGCCGACCTTTGCGGTTAAAGCGCCTAGGGCGCTTGCGTGGCTGGCGCGCACCTGCATCCAAGATAAAGCTAACATCTCTTCAACGTGTAACATCGAAGAAAATGTCCAGCAACACCCACTCACCTGAGTAATCTCTCCAGACAAGTCGCTGACTTTTTCTATGAACGTGTTAATCATCTGCTGGTTCTCTGAGCGCAACATTATCATGAGCTCGTTAAGCTCTTCAAGCTTCGTCGCTCTCTTCTTCGAGGAACACATTAAGATAGTCTTCTTGAAGCCACCGCAACTCTGAAACAATCGTTAGCTGATTATAGGAACATTTTTTAGTCACAGAAATATCTTACTTTTTTAAACGTGTTCGTCAGCCTCTTCGTCAACCAGACGCAGAAGAGGGCGACTTTCACAACGGGTTTTTTAGAAAGTCGAAATCGCGGTGACTTCGGGGTCCGAGAGCTGCAGCAGGTGCACTTTTTATGGTACTCCGTCTCTTGTTCATGCTGCAAGAAACAGATTTATTAGTCTTGCTTAATTATAAGATTAAAAGCGGGTCGATGTTCTATTAAATCACCTCCTGCAAGCACCTACTGCAGCAACCGGAATCTGACACAACCGGTAAATCCAGGGTAAGAGTGCTTGGTGATTCCGGTGTGCAGGTACTCCAAGGCGTCTTCGTAATTATGGCACTGGGGCTCTGCCCAGTTTTCGTCTCCTCTGGCAACAGATCAGTTATCATGGCGGAGGCGGCTGGTTTCCGTGACTGATCTGTCTCTTCGTCATCGTCGAATTTTAACGTAGTCCTGCACCTCTTAGCAGGAGGCGGCCAGCCACTGCAGGGTGTAGTCGAGCGGGCACTTATTCTCGTCACGTTATTCTCCACACCCTTGTATTCTTCTCGCTCCACGGCTTTATCGTCAGCTTCGTCAGTCTCCGCGAAGGGACGCTTACTCGCCCGGTCGTTCGAATCTTCCTGCGACGCTAGAGGCGACGGCGTGCGGCCACAGAAGGACGTCTGTACCGACCTTGCCTCGTCGACCTTTTTGCACTTCGATAGGAAATTTGTAATATACGCCTGGGTGGTAGCTCGCATTTTCGAGCTATTCAGTTGCCGCAGGTTCGAAATGATCCGCTTGCATTCGCTCAAGTTAGCGGTAAAGCAAGTGCCACTTGAATCTTCCGAGGTCTCGTTCACTACCTCAAACCGAGCACCTTCCTCTCCGCGCCACTTGTTACCTTTGCTCTCCTCCTCGAATTGGCCGACAGGCTCGCAAGCGGAAACGGCGGACCTAAGCTCTGCCAGTAATTGAGAGAACCCCTCAGTTTGGGCCTCCACGTCGGAATTGAAGGTAGCAAGCTGCGCCGGTTCCGAGACATACCCGCAAGGCAAATCGTAGCCTAACTTAGAGGAGTAGACGTTACTGTCACAGGCGCGAGCCTCGAGTCCTGTTTCTGAGAAGGATTTGTCCTCCCGCAGGGACTTACAGTCATTCATCTCCAACTTAATCGCATCATTCATCGACAACGTCTTGTCCATTGGGAAGCATTTGTCTGTGGGCATATCAGTCGTTTCCTTCGCTGGTCCATCTTCTTCCACCTCCGCCAAATCTGCTTCTTGTCGACTGCCGCAATCACGCTGTTCGTTATCTTTATCCGAGCCGTTCAGATCCAGCTTTCTTCGCCGCACCCTGGGCGCAATCTCTGGGCTCAGGTCATCGTAGCATGATAACTCTATTTGCTGCGTCTCGAACAGTACAGACTCGGGGGAACGTTGCTCGAAATGCCGCTCAGACGATCGCCCCTTTCTCTTCAAGGGAGCAGCTTCGTTCCCCATGTCTTCCTCAGACGTGACTGACTTCTGCAGAAGCATTTCCTGCGAATGGAATAACGCTTGCTTGCGGCGAGGTCTTTTATAATTCTTACGTTTCGCCATGGCATTGATCTCTGGAATTCTTTATCCTCTTCGATCAATTTTTACGTATAACGAGCTCGTGAATCATCCACAATCGAGGTATTAACATTCTCGGAGTAAATAGCTTTCGAGGTAGATAAATTTGTGCCCAACAACGTTTTTAACTCAGAATTATTAACACTGTTTCAACCGTTGTACTTGTCGCATTCGCGGATGACATTGCACTGAAGGTTGCCCGCTATCATTGGTTCGAATTGATTATTTGTTTTGATCCTGATAGAGGAGATGTACCAGAGAGTTGCCCGACTGCTGTTAACACGATCTATGGAACTGGCTCTTCGTTTCAATAAATATTAGAGGAAAAATGGGAAAGGAAATAATAGCAACATTTGTCTTCTTTTCTGCTCAAACAACGTTTCTTCTCGAATACGCTACATCATACTTCACATATCGACATTTTTTTCCACGAGGCCTATGAGTATTTTCTGCGCATGATAAAATTCTTTATGTACGTTTGCTTATTGGTGTTGATCGTTACAAATGTATTTTAATATAATCTATATTATACACGCGTTAATCTACTGATTGACAGGTATAAAGGATCCACCTTTTTCTGAATATTTTCTGTTTCGCGTACAACGCGAGTACTCGTACGATGAATACTGAAACATCATTGGCTCCATCCTGATTTTCGTTGACCACGCTTCTATCTAGTGTTCGAATATACAGCATTCACTTCTTGTTCACGAAGTCCTCTCCCTTCTTGATGTTCTTCTTCAGCTCGGGAATAGCTTCGTCCAGCAGTTTCTTCTCGAAGCTGCTGAGCGTGCCGAGACCGAGATTCTTCGCAACGCCGCCTTTCTGAAACGCGGCATGGATAAATTTCATACGTAGCTACGCAGAAGCTAGCTATCGAGAGCTAGATAAAGCTACTTACACCCAACAGAATTGGCGTGGAGAAATATTTAGCATCCGTGACGTTCGATTTAACGTAGGAGCACTCGATGACTCCCTGCTCCCCGTTCAGCGCCCTGATCAATGACAAACCGAATCGTGCGCCCGCGTATGCCATCGAGAGCGTGGCAGAGCCTGTGCCAGCCTTCGCTTTAACGACCTCCGTGCCGGCCTCCTGGATTCTTCCAGTGAGAGCCTTCAGTTGATCTTCTGGGAAGGAGACTGATGGCTTGCACTGCGAAATCAGTGGGATAATGGTGATACCACTGTGACCCCCGATAACAGGCACAGATACAGTCTGCGGGTCGAGACGCTAAAAAAGAAACGCAAATTAGGTATTTACATCTGAATCCTTCTCTGGCCTCTAGCAATCGCATTTTAAACGAACCTTTGCCTCGCCAATGAACGCATTTGATCTGACAACGTCGAGCGTGGTTACGCCGAACACTCTATTTGGATCGTAAACGCCAGCTTTTTGCAATACTTCGCTGGCAATTGGCACGGTGCTGTTAACCGGATTAGAAATAATAGCGATTAACGCTTTCGGTGACGCTTCCGCTATAGCCTGGGCCAGGTCCCTAACAATGGAAGCATTGGTGTTGAAGAGGTCATCTCTGGTCATTCCTGGTTTACGCGGTACGCCAGCGGGGATAACGACCACCTAAGGATACACGTCAATGAGAAAAAGCTTATTCTTTTAATTTCAAACATAATTTTAGCTGGCTCTATTGGGAACACGTACTTGTGCTCCTTTAACAGAGTCCCTCAGCTGGTCAGGGCCCGTGTAGGCCTTTACTTTTGCCGCCGTGTCGATGTGCGAGAGATCGGCAGCGACACCTGGCGTGTTCACAACATCGTACAAGGATAATTCGGTGACAAGAGGGGATTGTTTGAAGAGCAGCGATAACGGTTGGCCGATTCCGCCGCTGGCTCCCAAAACGGCGACCTTGACATCGCGCTGAAAAATGACACAACGTTAGGAGAAGTCGATCGAGATATAAGCTGCGGGAAACCGTTGAATACATGTGGTTTCTCAAAGAATTCCACGTTCCTCATGTTGGTACCAATAACGTCAACGATCGCGTCGAATAACACTGGATCGCGATGCGATCGATACGTTTGTACATTGTTCCTTTATCCTCGTCAACAATAGAACTTCGTACTGCACAATACCGAATGCTGAATTTTTAATAGCCAAGCTTTGACATTTCCAAATCGTTTCGAAAGACGTTGCATAACTGTACTTCGGCTTCTATAGTCGCAAAGCGCGGTGGAAATTATAGTTCGCCGTAATCAAATCAGCACGTAACGATCGCGTTATTCATGAAGAATTTCAGTTGCTCGGAGGATGTAGGGTATAACGCGTTAATAGAGGAGAGGAAAATTTCTAGGCCCGATTCTGTATTGTAATTCGAAAAACTCACTCTACTGCTGGTGGAGAGTTGCCTCGCTCCTTGCTGGGCGACGGTCAACGTGGGCTTCACAAATCGCGGCAGCATGTTGTTCGCAGTATTCTTCGAGCACGAATGTGGCTGATTTCAAATTCGAGGAGACGACGTTCGATAACCTTTCAAAGACACCCCTGTGACCTCAATGATATTCCACGCTCGTTCTGTTTCACTCCCTCCAATCCGCAGCTACATGCAGTAATACGTGTGCAACCATGCGCGTTTTCGCACTGATAATATGCGCACGTCTGCAATCGTTTGTGGAATATAACGCGGGAATTTTTGAAGAAGCATGCTGACATTTTGATCACTTTTTTTTTAAAAAGCCAAACGTACCGTTTAACCTTACCGAAAGTACTTAGGTATGATAATTTTTCACAAAAAAGGTAGAACCACGAATAGGAAATATTAATTCTTTCACGAACACTGTACACATATAGTGGTTCGACTCTCCCAGGGACGCACAGTTTATTTGCGGAAGAATTAAACGGTGATTTATTAAAATTTATCGCTGTAATGGGGCAGCTGCGATGAATTGTTGTAAAAACTTGTCGCGAGGCTCTGTTTATGGTCGATAAAACCCGTAATTGCATAAATTTACATTAATTCAAAATGTCAAGTGGTAAGTTGAGGTTATCTAACCTCTAAACAAGCGAAATGTTCGTCTTTTTAACTCCGCCTGGCAGTGAGAAATCGGAAGTGGTCCTCGAGGTTGGCAGGCTTCATCGCGCATCCGCGGGAAAGTATTGTACAGCCCACTTCCTAACCTAATTTATCTTAGCTGCTGCGCAGATACAGTTTTCATTCCCCAATTATCCATTCCTACAAATTAATTTACGTCATGTTTCATAGAATTTACGATGCCGTTAATACTGATCTCATATGTCCCTAGATCAAATATCCAATCAATACTTTCCCCGTTGCGTTGGCGGGAAAGTACGCCAATGCCAGGGAAGGAATAGAGACTCTCGACGCGGAAACACGCCACTGCCAGGCTAGGAGTACCGAACAAATGAATGTATTTAAATTATAGAATCGTTGAATAAATTGCTCGACTTATTCCAGAAATAGAGACGAGTCTTTTATTAATCATACTAGACGTAAACCCTATGCAAAGAATTATAAAGCAAGAAACAAGGATATTGACGCAATGCTTGGACTCCACTATCGTTTTTGCAAATGCCCATCTAATGCAGTCATCCAACAACCAACTGGCTCTACTAGTCTGCCATAGTCATGGAGTAAAATTCTTGTATCCGTGCGAAAAGTCGTCGGAAATCAGGCAAATGGATGGGCAGTACGAGAAGTTCACTATGGTCGAGCGTACTGTAAGGCAACAACTGCAACAGGTCATCAACGAGATCACCATGGACAATCCATTGAACGGAGAGAGTCTAATATCTGGGGCATTGACCATGGCACTGTGCTACGTAGCGAGACTAGAACGAGAGAAACTTGCGGGGGAAAAATTGTACTCCAGGATCCTCGTGATCACAGCCAGCAATGATTCCGCGACTCAGTATATGAATTACATGAATATATTCTTCACCGCTCAGAAAATGGTGCGTTACCATTTTCCTCCATTAATACTCGTAGCCTGCAGATTGCGAAGGATAATAATTTTCTTTGAAACATTTAGGGGATAATATTGGATGTCTGCAGTTTAGATCAGGAACTGACTTTGCTTCAGCAAGGCTGCGACATAACTGGAGGAAATTATTTGAAGGTTCCACAATTAAGCGGATTGCTGCAGTATTTACTAGTAAGAGAGGCATAATGCATTTACTTTTATCGCATAATAAGTCTCTTTTATTCATATGCAAGCGTTTCCTTTCCAGTGGATATTTCTGCCAGATCCAAATATTAGGTCTAAATTAGTGCTGCCACCGCCAGTGAAAGTGGATTACCGGGCAGCGTGCTTCTGCCACCAAGAGCTTATTGATATTGGCTACGTGTGCTCCATATGTTTATCAAGTAAGAGGGACAAGTGAAATTCTTTTATTATCATTACTGGATTTATACTAAATATTAATGAATAATTTTCGTTTACAGTATTTTGTAAATTCAGTCCAATCTGCACCACCTGCCAGTAAGTATATTCGTCACATAAATTTATTCAAATATTTTTTTAGAAGCGCTAAGTAGTAAATCGCACTGTCTCTTATTTTCTTGCAGCACAGTATTCAAAATGCCGGGACCTATACCTATCAAAATGAAGAAGAAGAAGAAAAATCTGGATATAGTACATTAATCATATTTAATATGTTATCTTCTAGTAATAAGAACTTTTTACCTCGATACATCTATTTTCTCACCACAAATGTCATATCAGGTAACAACAACGAAATTGTATCGAAACGTCCCGCTTACAACCCCTTATTATAAAAAAGTTTGCCCACATGGTCGCCGACGTTTGCTTGAAATTCTTTGTATTCGGATGGGCGCAGCTTCAACCATTTTGGGCTCATGGTACTTAACAAATTAAAGCGTGTTATTTATCGAATCTCTTTATCTCCAGATCGTTAACTGAATATTACGCAGTGGCTTACTTGCATTGCGGGAAAAGCGCGAGGGACGAGGGAATCATGAACATGCAGCTGTAGAATTAAATAATTACAGTGAGCAGCGAATCGTTCGAACAGACCAGAGGAGATTTACCATATCGCACAGATGAAGGTCTCTATCGGAATTTTCGCCCATGGCTGACGCTGGTAAAAACAGTACACCCTGATGTTCTGCGTCGCTAGTGGAAGGAAGACCAAGCACGGCAGGGGCATAACGACTCTCGTGATAAAGCATTCGGTAATACCCTTCACCGCTGCGATCTTGGAATTCATTACGGGATTCTCCGACTCCCCGACGTACAAAGGAATGCCATTTGCTAATTCTTTGTGGCGCATAAGCGGCAAGTTCACAGCGTGGCCGGTAACCACCGCGCAAAATGGCACAAGTCTCTAATAGTAAAGAAAGGCCTATTAGAGTGGTACAAATTTGTGTAGAAGATGGAGCGCTACTTTGCCGCAAAGTAACAGGAAACTATATAACTTTTAAGAGAGGCCCGCTGCAACGCAGCATCCTTCTGCAGCCAGCGGCCATCACAGAGCTCGCTATTACTGCGCACACGAAAGCACAATTCACCGTGTTTTTATCGCCCTGATCGTCGGCCGCCGCATTTCTGTTCGTGTAATTTATGATGGCGTTGTGGGTCTGGTTTGCTATCTGGCATAACACGACGGCGGTGGTACTTCTGAGAAATGCACATCAGTTTCTTAATTGCTGGCGTGGGAAGAGAGCTGTTTCTTTAGAGACTTTAAACGATTTACTTGTAGAACGTGATCATTGCCGTTGTGAGTATGACGGAAATGGGCAATTGGAACGATAGTCGGCCGAGAATGGGCATTAGCTCACCCGTGTCTGGATGAAACGCACTGTCTCTGAGTTTCTTCGCGCGAATAAGCTGCGCCATTGGGACATCCGAAGGCACACTACCGGCGCTAGAAAGTATTTGAAATCAACTAGAAGTTCTGTTGATTTAAACAGTTCACTCACTTGTAGTCATTGCATAACTGTTTCGCCTCCCATAATTTCTTTTCGGGCACGATAATTGTGCGCCAGTCCGTGATAAAAGCAAAGTGTTTCCATCTGCCAATATAGGTGGACTGGTCCCATAATGGTTGATCGATGTCAAGCTTATCTCCGCCGTCCGACGTCAAATCAATCTTCGGCGGCATCGTTTAGAAATTTGTATCCGCTTGTTTTTAACGAACGATAGTTGATTCAATTATAATTCGAAACTGTATGACATAATGGTACTAGGAAAGGGATACTCGTGGGGATTCATAAAAGTCGCATTTTTATATAAGTATAATGAAGTTAACAGTCGGTTGTCGCGATTATGTATTGTTTATGCGTTTTCAATCGTGAGTGGATCCGCTTCGTCGTTTACATGGTACACATTTATTATCCGAAAATTTTGCGATCTTTATTTTCAATGTTTAAAATGTGCAGGCTAAAGCGACGACCTGCAAAGAAGCTATTCAGAGATGGGAGGAGAAAACTGGCTTAACCGCCAGCGAAGAGAAACAAATCATTTTGTCGTTCCAGTGGCCTCCTATCGAGAAAATGGATAACAGTTTAGCAGCGCTGGCCGCAGTAGAGTCAGTTATTTTCTAAATTATGCTCGATTAAAAATGCGATTAAGTTATTCAGGCGGCCGTAAAAGTTTATTTTATTCCAAGGACACTATCGCTTTCGACAAACATGATAGAAAGGATCAGTGGTATTAATGCCTTGAAGAACTTGCGGATTCTGTCTCTGGGTCGTAACAACATTAAAACGTTTTCCGGGTTAGAAGCGATTGGGGAGAACTTAGAAGAATTGTGGATATCTTATAACCTGATTGAAAAGATTAAAGGCGTGAATGTTTTGAGAGCTCTTAAAGTGCTTTACATGTCCAATAATTTGGTGAAAGATTGGGCGGAATTTAATCGGTTGCAAGAAATACCGCAACTTCAAGATTTGTTGTTCATTAACAACCCTATTTGCGAGAATATGGACGTAGATGCTTGGCGCAGTCAGGTTACCAGAAGACTTCCCAAGTTAACGAAACTGGACTCGATACCCGTGGTGTAACTATTTTCAATATCTCTTTTTAGATAAAGTGGATTAGGATTTCGACCGTAGATCTTTCAAAAATTAAAACGTGAGATATCGGCGCACTGATTCGGTCACTATTAAATAAATAAAAGCTATTTTGCAAGAGAGGAGAGTCTGCAACCGACTCGTTGTTCGCACGTTTTAAAGCGTGCTAGTGATTTAAAAGCAGTGCAGTTTTCAATTTATTTATTCTTTCCTTGAAAATGGTCGAAATTACGACCGAAACGTTGGAAATTTTATTTGTATAACTTGCAAAATAGCTTTTATTTATTTAATAGTGACCGAATCAGTGCGCCGATATCTCACGTTTTTATTTTCAATATCGAGCTGCGATTTAATCAGCTTCGGTGAGACGAAGAGTTAAGTGGCCTTTTCATTTTGCAGGAACGTCGGCGATTAATAGAAAACGAAGAGTTCGTAAAAATTTTGCAATCTCATTGCAAAATATGTATTTACACGGCAGAGTGTACATTTATAATACATTATTTGCATTCAAATATAATACATTACGTTGACTCAGTTGTAGATCTTTACAACGAATGATTAGTAGTGTTCAACTTTCATATCGTTCAGTCCAAGTTCGTCGTTCTGCTCGAAACTCCTTTCGTATTTGGTAATCACCAAGCCGCTGTCGAGTCCATCGTCCGAGAGACTCTGCGCGTAACTGTTACCCGCTGGATCGTCTAATACCAACGTCACTTTCCGTCTTCCTTCTAACACCTCGCTCAATTCAGATATGAAGACTTCCATTCTCTTCACAATTTCGGGATCGCTACTGTCGCCGGTAAAGGCGGTCGAGCTCGACAACTGTTCCTTAATCGCCACTAAAATACCCTCCACCGTGGTGAATCGTCCGCCTAGAGCGGAAGGACCAATCTCCAGTTCCAATTCGGGTATTTCCAAGTAACAAGTCTCGGACTTCAATAAATCGCGACTGAAGTCGTATTTCCCTGCTACTGTTACTTCGATTTTCATTCCCTCGGGTTCGATACCTCCGCCACTTTTAACTTCGTTAGTTCTGTGGCCGCAGGATTCGCAAACTGTCGCCATGATTACCACTTCCTTAAAGTGCGGAATGTCTGTGTATTAAATTAAAGAAAAAAAACAATGACATGTAATCGAGTGTTAGAAAGAAAATTTGAACGAGCGAGAAATCGGAAGTAGGTCTAAAGGTTGGCAGCCTTTTTTGCGCGTGCGCCATGCTGGGGTAACTATTGTCCACCTTAGTTCCTAATCTCAATTTCGACCTTGATCGTAAGCTTTAGCCCAAGGTAGTAGTTTTCACTTCTTCTATTCAATCCGTTTCTACAAATTCACCTACGTCAAACCTAATAAAATCTACGTTGCAATTAAAAGTAGTCTCGATAGTCCCTAGATTCACCGTGTGGGACAATAATTTCCCCGCTGCATCGGCGCGAAAGTACCCCAATTTCCGGCACAGTTTTAATACTGTAGAAAAGGATACTGGTCATTTTCATATTAGTTTCGCATGGTGAATTGCATTCCGGGCAATTTGTTCTGAAAGAAAGAACTTCACCCTCAATTTGCTCCAATGTATATTCCCCTTCCTTTATAGGTTTCAGCAAAACATCTTCCGAATTTTCCGCATAAATTCCTAAAATATGATCTTGCTCTGTTGTCCTCCTAAATCTTGTTATTGTACATCCCTCATCCTTCAAAGGTGCATTCGGATTTTCCAAGTGAGATTCTCCTGACATGTCCTCAAGTATCATTGTGAAAGGCTCGTCTAAAGATTTAAGCTTCCTCAATTTCTCAAGAAACTCGTCAATTTGAGCTGCGGCAGTGGGATGCTCTTTCCTACGTTCGGACTGATCCTGTTCTAATCCATTGATGGTTCTTTCTATTATTCCTTCGATCGTAGTGATCTCCCCTTTCTGTGATTCAGAGGGTATTTCAAAGTCCAAGGACGGAATTTGAACGCTAGTGTAATCAGATTTAATGACTTGACGATTCAAGTCTGCGGGCGTTGTAACTTGGAGTATTATTTTAATCCCTCTGTCCGCGATTCTTCCACTATTCTGTATCTCATTGTTCTGATAGCCGCAGTGTTCACAGTCAAAGGACATTACTACGATCTCCTTGTAATGGGGAATCTTCGTTAGCAGCAACCTGGTGACACCCTGTACGTACAAATGAAGAAAATTAAACACAAGTTTTTTTTGAACGTTGAATTATAAAATACGTTACATTCTGTCCACAATTCACGCAGAGACTTTCTATCTCCGTTGTTTCAGGTTCCGGATCATCCGCTGTTAAGCTGCGAAATATTGGTTTCATCTTTTCCCCGGTTATTTTTTTTTGAATCTCCGACATTTCTAGGTTATGTATATTTTGCACACTTGGTCGCCGCTGAGAATCTATTTTCAAAGGGACCAAGCTTAGTTATTGCTTCATAATTATACACGCCTCTGATTTATTATATTAGAGGCGCTTATACCTGCTAAATATCAAATTATAAACAAAAACAAGCATCCCTCAATTTCTTCGAAAACACAATGATCAAAATGGATCAAAACACACGATTCAAGGGCAAAAAGAATTCAATATAGGGTCCCTAGGTGTGGAAAATCACTAAACCTTATAACATTAAATTCCTAGATTTCAGTAAACGCATACGGACCAATACGAATTACAGAAAACAGTGAATTGTATAATAATACACTTTGTGATAAACTCCAGAATGAATATTTCCATATAATCACCTTATATTAAAACATTTTAAAACGCGGAACACCTGTGCCATTGATCGCAAGTTGTGGCGCCAACTCACCGTTATCTCACTTCATGCCTGTCATTTTGAACGCCATTCAACCTAAAGTTGCGTTCATTACATCAAATAAGAATTTTGTACGTAACGGGGTAAGGAATGGTAAAAAATTCCTCTTTGTTTATAAAATTTCCTCATCGTAGTTTTTCGGCGCGCAGAATAATTCGTCAGTTTACCCGCCGATTAATGTTCATCAGTGCTACCATAACATGCCAAGCTACCACAAGCATGGTTCCAATTATGCCAGCACATAACTTTCATAATATCCGTTCGCAGGTCGCATTGCGTGCGCAATGCCAGCGGCAGGCGGTATTTTCGCGTTTAAAATAACATTAGCCGTGGGAAAAGGGGCCTGCGGTGGTGGTTTGAGATGCTAGGGAAAAAAAAAAGGGGGAAGCTCGGGAGCGTTCGCGGCGAGTGGCGCGAATCGCTGGCCAAAAGGTTCAATCGCTAAGCGTAGCCAATGGCCGCCAGCGAATGAGTGTCTCGTGTCGGCTCCTCGTTTGCTGCTGTGATCGATGTGTTTACTACGTGGCTCCGCGAAGTGTGCAATCCCGCGTACAGCACGATCACGCGTAGCCATTAAACGGGAACGCTAGAACGAACATGTCGGGCCGGCAGTCAAAAAAAGATAAGGTGCGTTTATCTTGTTGCACGGTCACTCTCCTGTGTCTCTGGTCTGGGTCTGAATCGTGCGTCTCTCCTTACGGCGATCGGTACCGCACTTATACACGGAGGGGCACGTACGTGGAAAGCGGAGTTCCTTCGCGACGAGGAGAGATCGCGGGCACGCGCGCGCTTCGGAGAAAGACAGAGAGAGAGAGAGTGAGAGGGGGAGTGTGTGCAGGACAGAGAGAGAGAGTGAGAGAGGGAGGGAGACGATGACAGGGATAGTATAGGAGAGAGAAAGGGAAGAAGGGAGAGTAAAAGAGAGTTCGGGGAAACAACCCCGGTAGCCGAGACACCGAAGGGTGTAGCGTGATTTCCGATTTCTCGATAAGCGTTTCGCTAGCACGTTTTCACGGCCGAGCTGTACCCAGGGACCTGACACCATGGTACATCTCCGCTAATTCTCGTTTCCGTTCGGTGACATTGCGCGAGCGGTGAATTGTTTTTTCTCTCGGAGCCAGCCGTATTATCGAATACGCGGACCCGTGTGCTGCCGTCGTGGCATCGTGGATCGTGCAGCCGGTGATTTAACTCGGTTTTGTTCCAGGATGCGGGCAAGATCGGCAAGGAGAAGGGAAAGAACGGCAAGGACGGCGAGACGGTCGACGAGGTGAGGTTATATCGTCCCTCCTATACGCTCCCGTCCTACCGATCGACATCACTCGATTAGCTCCCGCTAGGAATTCCCGTCGCCTCCTGTCATCCCCCCCGTTCCCTTTTTTTTCTACCGTGGGCTTACTTTCGCTTAATCTTTGCCCGCCCAACGTCTCGACACCTCGATTCATCGAGCATTCCCGTTGGTGTCACACTGTGCGGGCCTCTCGTTCGAAACGATCACACTTCTCCCGAGAATGTGGCGGTGTCCATCTTCGACACCTTCCGCCACCTGAAATCTTTCCCTCCGCTGAGTTCTGTACACACGCATATAGTTGAAACGCCCGCATACGTGTGTGTGTGTCCCGTTATGCAATTGTTCAGCGCGCTTTTTTTGCATGGAAGATCGCCTCGTCCATAGGAATACGCCTCCCGTGACGGTTTTAAAGTCCCCCTTTGAAAAAAAAAAATCTTATTTGGCATAGGTGGCGCTCGAAGCGCCGGGGCTTACTTCATAAATAGAGAACGATGTACACGAGAGGCATGAGAACACCCGAGTTTTCTCGCCGCCGTCTCTTTCACCAGCGTTAAGTAGCTTTGATTAACAATTTCTATCGTTCGTAAAGAAAAATCGTAACGTTTCCTATGATACACTTCCTGATTGTAATTAATGTATACTCCACGCGCGGAATCAATCTCCAAGCGCGATACCAATGGAACGAACTCCCGAGCACGAAATTACCCGCGCAATTATAAATGTACAGTGAGAAATGTTAATTGATCGTTAAGATCAACGTGTTAATCGTTGTATGACGAGTTAAGCCCGACTCTCGTGTTTCTTCTTATTATTTCACGTTATCCGATAAATTCTTTCATAAATCTTTCGTGTAAAATCATACGCGGGGCTTTTACTGTAGGATTTTTATTAAATTTTTGTAACATTATGCTTTATGAAATTCGCGGTTAACGGTGGAGGGATACGAGACCGAGGTGAAATTATAAAATCGCTGGCAAAACGGTAAAACCGTACGGTATTGTTCATCTTACTTACGAAATTCCGTGAATCCACGTTGAATTATAAAACCGCATTCCGCACCAGTTATCGATCGATGATAAATTCAAAAATTGATTAATTTTCGATTAACGATCGCCGATTTTTTTAAAAATATTCTGTACCATGTTGAAATAAATTTTTCGTTTTCCCAAATCGATTATCATGTACCCTCGATTTACTAAATTAATGTTAAGTACGAAATGGATATCCCAACGATTAAAAATTATTTGTTACATTGTATATTGTTGTAGTTGACCACTAACTTATTTAGATTGTGATTAATTATTTAAAAACGATGTAGAAATCGGTAAATACTCCAGAAATACACTACTGCCTTTTATTCGAGGCATGCAAGTTACATATATATCTGTAGTACCACTACATGTTACTAAACTTCCATCGAGTATTAGTATTTTATTTGCGACAGTAATATGGAAAGGTAGAGAATTATGATAAAAAGTGCAGTAGAGAGTGTAAAATATTCATGCATGTATTTACAAGAATATTCAATCAATCACAAAAATATTTAGTGGTGTAAAGATTCCATGAAAGAACGCACGGTGAACGATAATACAGCTCGAGAAGAAATTGATATTAGAATCGCACATGTTAAACAAAATTCGTCACTTACAAACAAGAAGGACAAATACTGTTTCGTCGTTCTGCGACACGCCTCCTCAAAGACTTCGCTAACGGTTAGGGCTCCTCATGACGAAGTTTTGTGATTGGTGTTGAAGTCATTCTTGCGCATCTGTATCACTGTTTTTCATTTGACGAGTTGTGGGTATTTTTTAGTGTGCCAGAATGAAGTAGACCCGAAAGACTAATATAAAACTGTTACATTATCCTGTACATTTGCCGAACGTATCTTCAAGTAACTATCATCTTTTTTGGCCACTAGAAGATGCTCAAAAAGGACATCACCTCAGATGAAGGGTCAAGATCATCAGTGCATAAATGGTTTCAAGATCATCTGCAAAACTTCTCACAATGGAAGCCAGGCATTAATGCAACGTTGGAAGAATTGTGTCGAATGTAATGAGGATTACGCATAGATTGGCATACGCATTCGCTTTTAAAGAATAATTTTTTTTTTCAAACACCTTCGGACTCTGTGTGGATTTCATTGGAAGTGTGTTTAAAAAAAGTGACAGAAGCTTTTTCTGGTTAGCGATCCTTCTGTGTGGTGTGAATACGAGAATAATGCGGATATGCTCGTTTATTTCATGGGGATATCTAATGTACGCGAACTATCGGAGCGAGTGAAAGTATCCCTAGACAGCTTCGGTATTCATTCATTCAGAACGATACGGAATAGTTTGGTCGTCGAGGAAAGTGTATCATTTGAAAAAAAGATTTTCTGTTCTATTGCTTTGTGTATGCTGTTTTCATGCATGTATTGTGTATAGGGACTTCACTCCGTTTAATTGATATTGTATCTCTTTGGATTTTACGATTATATTGCACTGTGACAGTTCTAGAAGGTTTCCAATAAGAAATTGGTGGTGTTTAGGCCGATCGCGCTACAGAATTCTTCTTGTTGTTTCACAGACCAACAAGGTAGCAGGAGGGCCGCCAGCTACGAGCACACCACCGCCGCCAACCTTGATCAACAAGGTCAAGTATCAGCCCGGCGGACCCGTGATAAAGAAGGACAAGCGGCAAAGTAGCTCGAGGTTCAACATATCGAAAAACCGAGAACTTCAAAAGTTGCCGCTGTTGTCTGGTGAGTTAGCGAAATAATTCCTGACGATTATAGAGCTTAAGGTTGGCAACAGTGTGGCAGCATGTAACCTGTTAACCGTTAAACCGTGCGACTGAAAATCCAGCGCACTGCTCGCAGTTAAAAATATTCTGATCGCTAAGAGAAGAACGTAAACGGTTTCCGACAAATTAATAAGGAAGGATGCGCTAGTAATTGTCAGAACTTAATACACGTGGTAGTACAATAACGTACGAAGTATTTCCTGAATTGTACTACACTCATTCGGACTTGCAGTGGCTCCGGCGTTTTCAAGGAAACCTACTTTGCTCCGCAGCAATGATTAATTAGTGTAGCACTACCAAAGTAGGAGCAATAAACTGCAATCTGCTTAATGAATGCAGCGAGGGTAGATCCGAGCGGTTACCTACCGCTGCTTTATGTAAGACAGTGCAGCGCACTCTATTGTTTCAATAACCATTCGTTCAATACATAAGCTGGAAATACATTGCCAATTTTTCGTCCGGTAAAAAGGCGATTCCTTTTCTTCAACGCCGTATCAATGTTTCGTGATTTTTATAGAAAGTGCGATACTAATATCTTTGATAGTCGTTCCTTAACGTAATCGTGTAATAAAAATATTATCCCATACGATCGCGATCTTTATGATTAAAGAAAGAAATGGAACTGCCGCGTCGCGTGCCGTTATTGTGAGAAGTGAATTAATCAGTTACTATTGCCTTTTTAATTCCGGTCAGTCAGGATTGCGAAAGTAGCTACGTCATAGCGTATCGATTGTAAGGCGCGGTGGTTCACGCATGCGCGCTCCCATCGCTCGGGATTCCTGGTTTTCTAACGTAAACAGTCCTTGCTCGTTCAAACGGCCTCTGATATCGGCGGCATTTCCCGAATTTGAATCTGGCCAAGTTTATCCAATTCCTGGACGTGGTAGAAGAGTGACGCGTGCGGCGACGATACACGGATTAATCTCGGCGCGACCTGCGTCGCCGTAGGCAGCAAGATATGTGTAGTTTCTGCTCGAAAGAACGGCCAGTTACGTCTCGAAGCAACAGATTGTTATGTGAATAAGGAAGCCGGTGCGTAATAGGTATGCCGTGCGCGCTCTAATTTATCGGAGGGGGAAATAGAGCCGAGTGCCGGTGATAATATTGGAAACTTAAACGCGGAAAGCTACTGGGAGGGCAGGATGGTTCATGTGGACGGATATATTCCATTCTCGTCCGGCGGCCTGCCGAAAAGCCCGAGCTTCCACCAGGGGCTTGCCCTGGCCACTGTACTATCCCGTGAATCGAACAAATCTTACTTGACCAACTTCACTTCGCCTTACCAACCACTACGGCCCCTGTTAATCGGTAAAGAGACTTCATTGTCGTTAGTCTAGGAATAGCCAAGTAGGAGTGAATATCAGACACGAGACGGGAGAGCTCGGTGAGAAGTGTGGGTGTGAGAGAGTATGCTACACGGTGTAGTAAAATCTGAGGGGAAGAGTCTTTGTCGAGAATTAATGCGTGAGGAAGTCTAAGAATAGGGGGAATAATGTCCAAAGGGTGCTTATAGTGGAATGAGTCTAAAGAGGGAAGAGTTCTTGTTCGTGAAAGTGTTTGGCAGGAGAAGGGAAAGAATCCACGAAGTGGACAAAAGTGCAAAAGCATGTGGGGGCCTAAAAGTGAAAGAATGATAGTCCCTGGAAGAGCCTATAAGGGGAACAGTGTTTAAGAGAGATATACAGAAGTTAAGTGGAGAGAGTCAGAGGGAGAGAGAGAGGAATGGATGAGATTCACAAGAGTGCGCGCGCATTTGTATGCTCCGTGAAGTGTAGTGTACGGAATTTGTGTGCGATGTGAGGTATGTGACATTGTGCGAAGCCGGGTGCGCGCGCAACAGAGACCTTGCGCGCGCACCTTTTGTGCGTTCTGCGAAGTGCGAGGCATGCACTGTTTTTCGAATTGCACGTATCTTGTAGTGCGACGCATGCTTGTGTGCATCTTGTGCGAATGCGTAGGGGGGCAATTTTTGTGAAGCGCGTCACAGACGTCTCCTCCGCGGTAGGAGACAATGTGGAAGAGAGTGTGGCGTCCGTGTGAATGAACCCGAGGGAAAGTGTGCACAAAGGGGTGCTCTCCCCGAGTGCTAACTCTAAGATCTGATACATTCTGTTCGCGCAAGTACCACTTTCTTCCCTTTTGTTACTTTAGAAACGCAACAAGGGAACGAAAGGGAGGAACTTTTTATACAGAAGCTACGACAATGTTGCGTGCTCTTCGATTTCGTGCCCGATCCGCTGTCGGACTTAAAGTGGAAGGAAGTGAAGCGTACCGCTCTGCACGAGATAGTCGAGTACGTTACAAAAAACAAAAACGTAATCACGGAAGCTATATACCCGGAAGCCGTGAACATGGTAAGTGCAGGGCACTTGACTGCTTGCTAGCGAAACGCGCGTCGCCAAGTCGAATACTTGTTTAATAGTTTGGTCAGTAAGAAAGTTGTCGGTTCGGCGACAGATTTATGGATGAATAAGAATTTCATCTAACAAAATCAAGCGTTTGTAGTTCGCAGTGAATCTGTTTCGCACACTGCCGCCCTCGTCGAATCCGAACGGCGCCGAATTCGATCCGGAAGAGGACGAGCCGACGTTGGAAGCAGCCTGGCCTCACTTACAATTTGTTTACGAGTTCTTTCTCCGGTTGCTGGAGTCCCAAGACTTTCAGCCCTCCATCGCCAGACGCTACATAGACCAAAAGTTTGTGCTGCAGCTTTTGGAACTCTTCGACTCGGAGGACCCGCGGGAGAGGGATTTCCTGAAGACAACGCTTCATAGGATTTACGGGAAGTTCTTAGGGCTCAGGGCGTACATCAGGAAGCAAATAAACAACGTTTTTTATCGATTTATATACGAGACCGAGCACCACAACGGTATCGCTGAACTCCTCGAGATTTTGGGGAGGTAGCTGTTGCTCACTTGTCGTAAATAATGCCAGAAAATGGTCCCCGATGCACGCTCAGTGATGGCTTTCACTCTTCTTCCAGTATAATAAACGGGTTCGCTTTGCCATTGAAGGAGGAGCACAAAATCTTCCTACTAAAGGTGCTATTGCCTTTGCACAAAGCCAAATCCTTGTCCGTGTATCACCCGCAGTTGGCGTACTGCGTCGTCCAATTTTTGGAGAAGGATCCGTCGTTGACCGAGCCTGTGATTCGAAGCTTGTTGAAGTTCTGGCCGAAAACACATTCCCCTAAAGAAGTGATGTTCTTGAACGAGCTTGAGGAGATTCTGGACGTGATCGAACCTGCCGAGTTTCAGAAAGTTATGGACCCGCTGTTTAGGCAATTAGCGAAATGCGTCTCGTCCCCACATTTTCAGGTATTGCCACTCTATCCTTCTATTACAGCGATCCGGTGTTAGCGGCACAATTACTTTATTAACTTCCTGACCTTCTTGCTTAGGTGGCTGAAAGAGCTCTCTACTACTGGAACAACGAATACATAATGTCCCTAATATCGGATAACTACTCAGTCATCTTACCCATCATGTATCCAGCATTTTATAGAAATTCGCGGAATCATTGGAACAAGACGATCCACGGCTTGATCTACAACGCGCTGAAGCTTTTCATGGAGATGAACCAGAAGGTGTTCGACGAGTGCACCCAACAGTATTATCAAGTACGTTACACCATTTTGCATGACGTGACAGCGAAAGCCCGAGACTTAGTGCCACGCTTTTAGGACCGTCAGAGGGAGAGGAAGCTGATAAAAGACAGGGATGAAGCGTGGATGCGCGTGGAAGCTTTAGCGATGAGACATCCAAATTACACTATGAACATTAAGGGTCTGACGAACAGCACCGCGAGTAGCACGATATCGCAGCAACAGTTAGACAGCCCTCCGCCCGATGACGACGGCGACACCGATCAAGCGCCGCTCACGTTGGAGAAAATAGAGGCAAAAGCGAACGAGGTACGATCCCCTTTTCTACTCGCTCCCCCCTCACCGGCCCTTAAATGCCGTAAAGTGATCCCCTTCTTTTTGTTATTGTAGGCAAAGAAAATGACAAACACCAATAAAACAAAGCCGCTTTTGCGAAGGAAAAGCGACTTACCCCAAGACACGTACACAATGCGGGCATTGTCCGATCACAAACGCGCGGACGAGTACCTCGTCACGCCACCGGATCCCAACAATTGCTAGTCTCTACCGCAATCTCTTCCCGTGTATCCTCTCTTCTGCTGCAGTGATATTGGGAGTTAGCTTTTTTCGGAGAGAGCAAAAAAGCGTGCACGCCCGGCGGGATCCGTCGAGTCTAATCAAGCGACGATAACCGTCTACAACAGAGATTTTCGTATAGAGGCCACGATGTCGTAATCCCCCCCTTATATCAAAACTGTCAAGATGTATGTAATTGTTATTTCATTGCGGTAAACGAAAAGAAAAAGCTTTCTCTCATTGCACCCAGCACTTTCGGAAGATGTATCCGTGTCCGTAGTAATCTACAAGAAGAAGAAAAAGAAAAAGCTGATAACTTCCTATATATATACATACACACACACACACATATATATATACACATCACACAGACACACACATACACAACATTCTTCGCGTTGATTTACATAAAGTATTGCGAGAATTATTATGCAGATATTACGCGCTCGCTACTGAAACCACGAGATGCGAGAAGAAAACCTAGCGATTAAGGGTCCTAAGTATGTATACATATGTATGCAGAGTATTTTATAAATTGTAGATTTCTTGCGTATGGGGGAACTCTATCGCTGACAATAAGACAGTCTTTTATTCTCACCGGTAAGTACGCGTTCGTCCTTTTAAATTCGTTGCGGAACATGTCCAGGTTAATTCGTAAAAGGGACTGGAGATGGCGTGCCAGTGACGCAGGATGTTGAAAGCCAGATGATTCTCGATCGTTTTTAAGATGTTGTCTTGCTTTTGGCGGGGGATTTTCTTCATATTATAGGAATTTATGGTTTATCGAACACCCTATATATATGCTCTAAGTAAACAAATTTTATACGAACGCGACAAAGGTCTGAAGAAAAATGGCCGCGTGCTTGATGTAATAAGGAGAGAGAGAGAGAGAGAGAGAGAAAGAGGAAAATTGTAGTATGCAAGTTTGAGGCGCTACTCTTCTGAGCGAGATTTCCACTGATGCGCAAAACGGCAGACATTAATGAAACGAGTGATGCATAGTTGCTTCAATGCTACACCAGCTCATAATTTAGCGGCAGAAAGAAACAAAAAGAGACAAAAAAAAAATGGAAAAAAGACAAATGAGAACGTCGTTTTAGAGTTAGATATGAACGTGATAGCACTATTTTAGAATATCGATTGTTATGAAATCTGAATATTCCTGAACGTACTAACTTTTATATCTGTCGTGCCTAGATGCCTGTGGAACGCATTCGCAAGAATCGCCTCTGCCAGAGGCCTATAATTTAAGAATCGTTAAAAATGGAAAGCAACGAGTTATGCGTGACGTTATCAGATGGTATGATGATATTCACATCACGAATTCTTTTTTTTTCCCCCCAGGAACGCTTAAACGTGAACGTTGCACCGTCGCCTCGTCAGTTTCGCGGTTAATCGAAGAAAGAAAGGAGAGAAGTTATTACACTGTTTTGTCGCTCGCAAAAAAAAGGAAGACAGACGAGAAGGCAGAAGAAGCAACCGAAGAATAGAGACGAATGAAATTTAAAAAGCGATCTGAGTAAAAAAGAAAAGAAAACTACGTTTAGTCTTTTGCGCTGCTGGCAGGCTGTTATGTTAAACATTGTGTAAGGGATGGAACTTGTTGAGAATAGATAAACGATTAGCACTTATTATTAAAGTAACGGAAATTAAAGCCAAATGAGATAAATATAAAAATTATTTACTATTTAATCGTCCCTTCAAGAAGGCGAATGGCTGTTTTTGTTAAGGTACATTTAAACCAAAGGAACGAATGCTCGTTCGCCCACTCTCCACATCGGCAATGAAACGTTGCAAGTGAAAATTGCCGTTTACACTAAATGAGCATGTATTTTGTCGGAACGAGGTGCGAACGAGCATTCGTTTGTTTGGTCTAAACGCACCGTTATACGAACCATTTTCGTAACACGATGAGTATTCTTATCGATAATAATCCTTATTATCAAACGCAGTGTAATCTCGAAGGGGCTCTTTGATCGGTGATTTTATTACAGAAGTAAAAAGATATTCTAAGTGGGAAGCTGTTAACAATGAAACTATTTTTAGTTCAACTTTTCATTCACATAGATTATAGTTTTAATGAAACGCCTTATTTAAATAAACAGTTGGTAGATACAGCGATTTTTCTTAATTTGTTTTATTGTTACTATAATCCTGCGGATATAAAGGGGGATTATTGGGATTACAAATGTATGTTTCGATCGTTGAAGTCAATCGTAAAAAGAAACACTAGATAATAATACTCGAGAGAAGCGTCTGTCGAGTAATGCATGTTTCGAGCTATTACTGCGTCTATTCGTTCATACTAGCAACATCTAAGATATGTATATTTTTGAAGTTTGTAAAATTCACAGTAGTCAGGGCGCTCCATTAAACTTCTCGTCCTTGAAACTTCTGAAGACTGTTACTGGCTTGTCGATGGACTATCGAATCCTCGATCATTTCTTCTTGCACAGTGACAGGCGTAAATTGTATGAAAAGAGAAGTGGAAATTTCCTTATTGTACATGATTTTCTTGTGGCACGAATGGGTTAGCTCGGATAAGTTGAAGCATTCATTTTCAACAATGTTTTATACGTTTTTTATGGTAGCGTGGGAATGAGCCAACAATCGAGTACATTTTAAGTGAACATTTAAGTGAGAAATAGTCGAACGTTTTTATGTAAGGGGGAGTAAGGATGTCCTTAGGAGAAAAAAAATTACTAGGCAGCTTGAATCGTGTAGTATTGTCTCTTGTTCTTCCTTACGTAAAATTCGTGAGTTATACGAAAGGCGTTCGACCGAAGAGCAAGCATGTTCGTGAGAGATCTCTAGAAATTTCGTGTACAGTGAATCGCTTCGAAGTTAGAGATACCAGTTACAACAGGTCGCATACAGAACCGTGTATCAATTTTCGATTACGAAATTTTTTTCACGATCGTCTGTCCGATCGATTCAATTCCGTGCATGCGTATATTCCTTTACAATTTGTTGGAAGCATAATTTTATAATAAATATATAATTATAACGAAACGAGAAAGTTTTCCTTCTCAACTTCACGGAAATTCAGCTCTTTGCATTTCTCATTTTCTTATTTCTTATTTTCAGAAATATTTTTCGTACTTCAATAAAATATTGTTCAGATGCAATTATTATTTTGGTCTCTTCTGACATTAAATTTTCTAGAGTCATTTTTATAGAAGACTACTGATCTCTATTACTCGAGGGTTCTCCTTATTTCAGAGTTTATTTCATAGTTTCTCCTCGTTAGTTGAAATTGAATAGGTAGCGTGTAATTCAAATCTTCTGATTTCCTTGAAGTTTAACATAATAATAATATGTAGGTAGCCAGTAGTTACAATCCTCCCACTGTGCTAACTTGGAAATTGACTTTTAGTTCAAATTTCACGCACAGATGGAGACTTCCGAACCTCATAGAACAAACGTCAGCTTGCATAGTTAGAACATAGCTTCGTATTACGTAGATGGCGGTATAAGTGGTTTCCGTTGGGATCGAGATTAAAATCTATTCGAGTCATTTTTATTTCTTTAGAACGCTTACTCATCTCTTTCCAGCATCTGAAAGTCCTCCGTACATATTTGCATCCTCTATATAAATATTTATTAGTACGAAACTGATTCGAGAGTCCATTTTCAGAAAAAACGAATATTGGGTATTTTGAGCTTCCTATTGAAGCACACTATGGCGATTCAAGCGGATGCATCATAAATTCCGGTTACCCGATGTTCGGGACATCGGCTGCGCCAAGGCCTCCATCAGCTTTGTTTTTCTTTCCCGCGTACGTGCCGAGAGAAACCACATAGCCCCAGACTGCGGCTGTTGCAGGGGCAATTGCAAGTTTCAGTTTCCTCGGTTTTTGCCTCGGCGGGTAAATTATGCACCATCGACGCGCCGGGAATATTCCCAGGATGCGTCTGTGCTACAATACCTCGGGAATGCATAAAATTAAATGGGTAATGTTACGCGGATAGTAGGAAGACGGGTTTTGCCAGCGATCGTACATTTGTTTACTATCTCCACTGTTTGAATACCATTCGTTTACGCAGTTGCCGAAGCAAAACAAGTTGGGACGATGCCCATTCCAAAGGTCGGGACATGTATATCCCCCACCCTTGGTGGTATCGCACGTTGCCTCTATTTGCTAGTCAAAGCGACGCGCGGAGCAGGTATGCGGCAGAGGGGACACAGCGTTGGAGAGATTCCGAAAATTTCTCCCTCTCAGTTTTCCGCGTGCCTTGATGGTGGTAGGATGTGCCTGCGCAGTGTAAGTGCCATTACTGCCATCAACTGCCATTCGTGTCTGGCATGATTGACGATGGGGAAAGTGACCTATTGACTCGCAGCGACGGGTCATCAGTGAAATCGAAGTCCAAAGATACTTTCTCTAATATTGTTACGCTCCTTACTGGCATTAACGTCGCAGAAGTTAATAACATCGCGATTGGATCGGGAACAAAGGCTCGGAGCACCTAAAGTGGCGCGCGAGCATGCAGTTTAAACGGCACAGCACAGAGCAGCATAGTAAACAACGCGCTAAGATCAACACCGCTGAAGCAATTGCCAATACTGTCGAACGAGGCGTAACACCCGTCGACATCGATCCAGAGGGCTGCATAACCGGATTAGGAAAGGTTGCTGTACTTTTCACGGGCTCGCTCGTCCCTTCCCGATGCCAGTTGACCACCAACGTGTCGGCGAGCTGGGCATTCAACAGGTATCTATACAATCGATGTGTGCCGCCGTATCCCCCTCGGCGCCGTTGTGTTGGTATCAGTGATCTGCGCCTCCTTCGAAGAGACGAGTGCGCCGGTAAGGCAGACTCTGCTGCTCCATGGCCACCCGCTTCCATAGCAGTACGCCGCCGACCGTCGAAGTAGGACTGTCTTTCGTCGCGGTTCCTACGGTGAGTCGCGTTACTTTTGTTTACTCCCACGACTTCTCTATCAAACACTGCTCGCGAAAGATCGCGCGACGTGTGCCGCAATTACACGCACGCGTGTATGGTGTTGAATGTCAGTGATCTACTTTTTTTTGGATCCGCACCGTGTGGCCGATGACCGTCGATTAAACTGAGGGGTGTTTGATCACCGTAAGTGGGGATCGGTAGCTTGTAAATAATTCGAGATTGTCCAGTATTGTTTAGCGATTAGAATAAAGATGTATTGTGATGGATCGACGGGGATAAGGTTTAATATCTTTTTGAACGATGACTTGTTTGGGAATGGTACCCGCGCGGTATTAAGAGCCCGGAAACGCAGGGCTATCATAACAAATTCGAGCGCCCTGGGTTAAAAGGTTTTTGGCGCCCTAGCCTCCAAGGGTGCAATTTCTCCGGATAGAAATTTTTATCTCCGATATTGAAGAGAAAAAAGCATTTCAGTGTGTTTGATTCTTAAGCGCCCCTGGGCTATAGCCCAGCTAGCCCGTTGGTAAAGGTGGCCCTGCGGAAACGTTGCTCGTGAAAGTGAAATACGGTCACAGCGGCTGTGCGCCGCACGTGTACAAATTTAACGGGGAATCGTAGAAGTTTGCCAAGCGATGTTTCGCAATCGTCGAAGACACCGGCACACGTAGCGCCCGTAAGTGCCTTGGATGTTCCTCGAACGCAAATCCACCGTGTCAGGCACGTCTCCACATTTTCGCCTCTTTGTATTCCCGCGCCTCCTTCGGCCGCGAATCGCTTATTAACTCGCCGCCCCCCATTTCTCTTCGTCGCTCTTTCTGGTCTATGCGTAGGCAGGTTCGCGCGTGCGCGCCAGTCTGGCAGATCTGCAAAGGATGCGATTTCAATTGCAATTGAAGAGAGAGAATCGAAAGAATCCTTTCCCTAGTCGCGCTCAATGAAAATACTTAAACATCAGCAATTTTTCGTTATCGTTTATCTTATCTAGAAAAGTTTACGTCTGTGGGGAGTATAGCCCGACCTTTTGACGCCTTTGTGATATCTCACGATTTGTCAATGAAGTAAATTGCGCAAGCCCACAGTGAGATTAACGTAAAATTATCAAGCGGCTTTAAATAGTTGATTCTGTCTGTTGCCCGGAGCAATTTTCGAATTGCTTGTGGTTTTGTTGGATGCTTTGCCAGGCGCATTAATATTAAATATTTGAAAGCAAGAGATCGGTGTAAATATAAATTCGCGTTATCATCGGTGTAAAGTATTTTACGGGCTGGGAATGCGAAAGCTTGGATTTTAATTATGAATTAGTATTATAAATTATTATTTAATTAAGCTGCCGGGCTGAATGTTCCCTGAAAGCGGCAAAAGTAAGCTGGTTGGAACGAAAATTTTAGGTTTTTAATTAAACCGTTGTGAAAAGAATATCCGTATCTGCTTTATCTGGAAATTGCTCCTCGCCAAAATCAGGATTAACAATATAATCCCACGCATTAGGCCGAACGAAGTTAAAGAACACAATAGTAGCTGGAATTAAAGGGATTTCGATTAAATCCTACCTCGATAAAAACTGCGAACGAGGCGCAATTATCACAGTATTACTTTCATAACATTTGTGGATTTAACAAAGGGCAACGGAAAGTACTTAATCCACCGATCTGAAACGATTTTCAATGACTATCGAGTATTTACAAACGATATTAATCATTTAGTGGCCGATAATTCTTATATCACATTACGATGCGTTGAAAACCGATTCTCTTTAATTATCGAAAAACTTAAAAGGCTAGGGGTAATCCTGACAAAGGAAAAAAAGGTAATTCAGAAGTTCCATGATTAATGAGGTAATTCATTCCGAGTAAGAAGTTGTATTTCATTTCACCTGACTTTCGCTCTGTGGGTCGAAATAATCTCCGGGGAAGGGCAGACTTATGCGAAGTCTACGAGCCTTGCAAAATCCCCAAATCTGCCCAAAATTTCCTAGAAAATAGTCAGAATACATTTACGTGTTTTTGTATCAATGGAAGTACAGACGTAGTGGATTATAAAAGTAGAACGTTATAATCAAATGCATTCTGAAAAAATAATACTATTCCCAAAAAAGTCACTGATCGAAGGGGTCCAATAATTGAGGTTAACCGCTGGGGGGAGGACGGTACAAAAAACGAGAGTGTAGACTGCAATGTGCAAGAAAAAAAGTGTGTGTGTTCCTGTTAACAACGTCTCAAAGGAAACTCGACAACGATGACGGAAGGCGGGCCAAGCATAACTGTAAGCAGGAGATAATTTTCTTGTTTGTAACTAGATAAGATTGTTTTGTCACTGTACCATAAGACCGTCTGTATGCTTAGTAATTAATTATCCGAGCGTGGACGTTGCCTGCACTGGCACCCTATCGTATGACAATTAATTAATTAATGACTAAAGGGTCTAAGATTTTCTACACGAATGGCAACACTCTGAATACTAAAATGGGTTATGGAAAAGTTCTCACCCTTCACTGCAGGATCTATTTAAGTCTAGGTTCCTACCGAAATTTTTCATTGTCCCGCATTATTCTTTCTCTAGGCATTTCTTCTCCCTCCAAGTCTGTCTCTCCCTGGTTCTCGGGCGATCTATTTTATCGTAGTTTTTTCTAAAAAAAACAAGGATCGAACGGATAACTTTTCCTTAAACACCAATTCCTCTGAGTCCAATTATTTAAGGCTCTTTAGGTCTCCATTTCTCTATGTTTCCTTTACCCTAGTTTTTCTAACTCTCAGGTTTCTAGGGATATTCACGTAACTTTCCTTTTCTCCTACATTATTTTCCCGGAACCTATCTGTGTTTCCCCTTTTCGAATTTTCAGAAAATCCAGTAATACTTTATTGGAGATTTAGACACTTGTCTTCCTAAATCTACCGTTTTCAACAACCAACTCTGTGCTTCCTTTTATCTACCTGTCGCTAGGTTTCCCACATTCTTCAGCTAGAATGTTTATTTCCGCAACTTTCCTTTGTCTGTTCTTTAGTAACATTTCTTACCCGTCACCTCTTTATTTCTAGAGTGGTGTTTTCCTAAGATTTTATTGCTTTGGCTACAATTTTGTTAATCTCTATTTTCCCTGGAACAGCGATCTCCAGCTGTTTCTCTTTCACATTTTCCTCACCTTCTAGATCTCTTGATCTCTGAACCTCCTAGGTTTTATGCCTCTAGGTCGCTCGTTCTGCAGAATTTTTCATCTTCAAGTCTTCCTATTCCGAAATCCTCTCCCCCTAGGTCCCCCTTTGTCTCTTGCAAAGATTGAGATTGAATAATTAAGTCGTGTAGCCAGGGCAAGGGTACGGTCTCATTTTTTCAAGTCACTCTGCTCTTCTCCCGTGGAATTAGCTGGGAATTTTGCCTTGAATAAGGCAGTGAATTCGCAAGTGATACGGTGCAATCTTAATTGCGTCGGATTTATTATGTACAAAAAATAAGGCGGCCGCGCGATATATTTCTAGGTGGTATTTCCATTAACTAGGCCGACGGCAGACAGGACGATTAGTTTGTGGGCCTGCGATGCGGTATGGCGGTATACTTTTGGCAGCCCTGTCTGCAGGAATTAGGTCTAGTTCTAATGCAGGCGCTTACGGACGTCAGTGAAGTTTATGCGAGAGCTGGTAAACGCGATGCACCGCGAGTTTGTATCTCCGAAGATTCGTTTGCGAATACGCCCAACTTCAGCCGTCAATAATTCAAAAACTTGATAACTGATAGTCACGCGATAGTGACGCGAAATGTCACGGTGCACCCGCATGAATAATGCCCGCGTTCGGGAAGAGCGGACCTCCCTAACCTCCTTCTCTACTCGATACTTTCCGTTCCATTCATCACGCGAGGGAAGCATCTATTAGCTCCAGCCTGGTCTAGGAAAAAATTTGCACCCTGTCAAAGTCCGCGAGGCATTCGATTCCGTCGAAAACGAGGCTTTAATGCACCCATCTTGGTTAACCGCGATCGGCACGCCGGCGGCGGCCAATAGAAAGTTAAACGGGCGAAACGCGTAATTGTAATTACGCCCGAGCACCGGCAGTTTTGTAACTAGCAGCTTTCATTAGGGATAAACAGTATCTGGTGCCATTTATTATCGCTTTATCTAAACCTCGTACCAGTGGAGAGCACTTCGCACCGCATGCCCTCTTGCACAATAGAACTGGTACGCAATTAGCCAAGTGTCGCTCTAATAAGGATTTGTAGGATAGGTTAGGTCAGGCTAAATCGGTCTGTTTACCGTTAAACAGGTGGACAGGACGCTAGTGCTTCGTGTTTCGACTGTTGCCCTGGAGAGTTCGCATTATGATGGAGAGCGACCAATAGGGCATTCTCAGCGTTCAAAATTAATTAAATCGTTCAATGATTCGAGCATTTAGAACAGTCACTTGGGAGTAACATCAGCGGCATTCGCATATGTTATTTTAACGAACAAAATGAATCTAATTTGTGCAAATTATCACGTGCTCGGTCTAGTTACTTTATAAGGGCAAACAAGCACCGCTGGCTTCGATCAAGCGGAAGTTGACCCACCTTTCAAAGGGGATATTTGAATTGAGAATTATATAAATATACATATATGATACTTTATTAATTGCACAAACAGGATAGTATTATTTCGAGCCGCGGGCAGAGATACGCGTCGCCTGGAACAATAGCGTTTAATGAATCGAGATAAAAGTTACCAGGCGCGAGAGCAAGCGGAAGCATTGAATTTCATCCAGCGTGTAATCGTGCCTCGGAAATTCAAGGAATTCGGATATTTCATCTTACTTCGTAGTTAGCGCGGCAGCAACGGGGTCACCGGTTACCCGGCGCCGTGAATCTAGGATTAAAATATGTAGCGAGTTGCTGAAACTGGACTGATTATGGAAAGGAATTTCCTTTGTAAATTCTGTTTATCTTAACTTGCGAGTTTTCTCACTCGCGTCACTCTCGCGTGGGAAACAGCCCGGCCAGCGCTGCTTGTAGGTTATCTTCCGGTTCTTGCGTTTCGTTTACTTTATGCAACACGCGCGATACGCGTTCGGGGTGATAGAATGCGAAAGTTCAACGAGGGAAGTGGCTGTAAGCGGGGAAGGAAAAAACTAGAGAAACAAGAACAGAGGCGTACAATTCATCGTCCACTAATTTTTCCTTGAGGAGCCGACCTGTTTTGTGCATGACGCCGCGTTTCCATGCGCCCGTGTCTCCGCACGAGGCGGCGTAGCCGGCAACAAAGCTGTCATCAGCCGAGCTAGTTGAAATCTTGGTATTTCGGACCGTTTGAAGTTAACTCGCGTCACGAGCAGACTTTGTACTTTCGTCTTCCTTGAGTTTAACATCTTGTGTAGCTGCACGACAGACTCTCGAAGCTCGCCTACACGGCTGGGTATATATCTGTGCCGTAAAGTCGGAGGCAGGGATTATTTACTGAACTGTCTATCAGTGAAATGTCTGGAATGTTTGCCGGCAAAAGGGAGTTTCGGGACGGCCGACGATTAGAAACGTGAGGCGTGAATTACGCGATCTTTTCCCTCGAATAAAATCTAAATACACGGCGTGTAAATTGGCTGGGAATTCTCTATGCAGTTTCTTACATTCCGCATTAAAACTCAAGAACTGTATACTGGAATTAATAGTGAAAGACGATGTCCCATTTCAATCCCTCTCTGACATTAACCTGGGAAATGTTGGCGCTTTATCTGGGAATTGGAAACGGCGCTTAATGCCCCCAATTTTCAACCGAAACATTACGTAATAGAAACGTAGAACGCATTGACATCGCTCGGAACGTTATTTTTCCCAGAGAAATTCACCCTGGGTGCTTGAGAGAGGAGGCGAAGAGGAGGCGGTTGGAAACCTTCCCCAAAGTATGCAGGGGCGCATGGGGGAAAACTTTTCAGATGAAAATAGTATCACTTCGAAAGATTTATCTACGTATAAAAGTAAAAAATTTCGATGGAACTCAAAAGGTACGAGTCCACCAACTTCGTGGATTGATTCTATCTTCCTGATATAAATCCTCGGCAGGTCTGGGGGGGGGGGGGGGAATAAGGGGATACCACAAAATTCCCTGCAATCCAGAATTTTCATGGGTACATTCACTGTTAGTGGGTTAGGAGCGATTAAAGATTAGCGGAGGGATAGAAGAAGTTCCGTTAGGGAAAGGGAGTCGTGAATCGAGAGGAGAACCATTTTAAGGCCAAAGTCAGTGGTACCAATAGTATTATAGTCCGGGAAGCCCCCGGTTGAAATTGAACGCTACGCCACTGAATGTCTTACATAAAAGCCGACGTGTACGAGTACATACATATATGCGGCACTATTTCTTCGAATTTTGGGGTTCGTCCAAATTGGATCTCGCGTATTTAGTGGAACGACCACGGCTCCGGAAGGAATTCGTTGGTTACGCGCGTACACGTACACGCCGGTAATGCGTGTACGTACACCCGGGGACCGGCTCCCCACCACAATAACGGCGAAAACGAACGACGATCCTGCCGTTTTCTTCTCGCCAACGTCGCCCATCCCCCGACGCTGTCCTCTTTCCGCGGTGATCTCAGTCCGGCCGCAAAGTAATTCCGAGTTATTCGGCGTATTCCATCGAATTACGCTTTCTTGTAATAATCCCCGCGAACCGCTTTTGCCGGTGAAAGCGCGCTGGTCAGGTAATTCCCGGACGTACGGGGGGGGGGGGGGGAAAGGGGGATAACGGTGATGGAGGTCGAGCGGATGAAGAGGCCTGCGGTTCGCAACTTTCCGCGCAACGGACAAACGATTAGACTTCGGGCAATTGAGTGAACCCCCCGCATGAAGACAACCATTCTTTGTCCGAGATTGGTGGTTCGTATTGTTTTGCGGGGATTTCCGAATGATGGTGCCCAAGGATGAACCTTGAAAGTGCATTTCTATGAGCATTTACTGTTCTTAACTAATTGTGTCTTATTAGAGGATGATTTGATGCTGCAAGTGTCTAGTATCTTGTTGTCTTTCGCACCTTTGAAAGGAATAAATGATAATACTTTCTACCGGTAAGTAACTTGAAACTACTTCACCAATGTGAGCCTATTATTCGCTTGACTTGAAATATTCAAAAATAAAATATATCACGATATCTCCACAAAAGCGAGGTGCCAAATTTCTCTCCGCTTGCCATTTTTATTCCCGACGTGCGATGGGGAAGTCGGACGCTAAGGACCACGGCCAGCCCTAGAAAGGGGGATGATAATCATACGGATGCTGAAAAGGCGGTTACCACGTAGCGTTAAGCCGATTCGCGTGTATTGGAAACCGATGGGCAAAAAATATATTTGCACGTTCCTTTGTACCGGCTGACCTAATTCCGCAGTCCAATTCGCGATACGGGGAATGGAGTTGCACACGATCGCCTATACCTGTTATTTGTTCACCCTCGCCTGGCTGCCGGTGTGCCCCGACCCCTGGATGACTTTTCCCTTTTCAAATGAATCTTTTAGCCCGTCTTTTGACCGTGCAGCTTCTTTGTTGCGCGTTACTAGAGCCCGATCCTACCCCGCCGTAATCACGTACTGTTTAATGCTATTACCCCCGTCGGATCCGACCTGGCATTTTCAATCGCCCGTTGAACGCCGGCAGCGGACTTCTATCCCAAGCAACAATAGGGACGTGAAATTGATTGCGTTTGAATGGGAATCTGATACAAGCGTGAGCGGCAAGTTTTCGTTGCAAATTAGGGTAGGAAAAGCCGCATCGATATTTCAATATCGCTGAGGAGGGATCATTGGAACGTCCGGAGACAGAGAACACACGCTCCAGTAAGGATCGCTAGTCGCCAGCCAAGTTCCCTCCTTTTGTATAAAGTCCAATCGAAATACCACAGCCAGCGCTGAAACGGCGCGATCGGCTCTGAAGATTCCGACGGTCTCGGCATTTTTCGGGGCGGCTCTTAGCGGCTCGTAAAACTCGGTGGGGCCGCCCCGCCTCGGGCCCTCATTTAACTTCTCATAGAGTAATCGGGCAATTCGAACGTAATAAAAAACCGGCAACTTTTCGCCCAAGTTGAAAGCGAAACGGGGTGCTAACTGGAACGCGGGGGGGGGGGGGAGGGGGGGAGAAAGGGAAGGAAGAAGGGGCGAAAGGAGGCTGAACGTGATCACCGGGCGGGGAGAGGACCGCGTCGGGATAAGAGGTGGAGGTTGGATCAAAGTGGGGAGTTGGCGAGCGAGGCAACTAATAGCGTAGGAGCAAAATATGTTGAGGCCAATTTAACTTGAAGCCAAGGGTGGTGAAATCGTATTGTCGTTTGCAAGGCTAGAACACGATAAATCCTCCCAAAGTTGCTTTTTTCTCTTACGCCCGGCAGAAAGCCCGCGGAAGAAAAATGGTTTCCTGCCCTGAACATGACGTAAAAGAGCAACTTAATCCCGTAATATCCGCGGTAACCGGCTGGGAATTAATCTTATAAGTAATTAGCGGCCATCCCCTTTCTCTGTGAGAAGGCAATGAAACCAACGGAACAGATTACCATTAAGGTAGGGTGGGAGGTCCAGGTGTTTATGAAGAATTTCGAGTTGGAACGTGCTAATTGTTCCGCGCGATTCTGAATATCCGCAAGCAAATAGGATCGGCACTTTACTCCGAGATATTTTATTCAAGATTTGCAGAGTGTGCCCATAGTGGTTTTATTAGAGGTTGGCAAGCCTCGATCGTGCGCGCGTTTCCATTTCAATCTTTCCCTTTCGGTGCACCTTTTTCGCAGTCGGATCGGTAGATTGACACGGCGCAACCCGTTTACATTAAAACGGTTTGATGCGAAGCGATAACATTTTGATTGAACGGGTCGGGTCTAAACGAATCAAATTGAAGCGGCACGACAAACCCGGGACGTGTTCGCAAACGCGACAATTCTCGTCGATTGGCAGCAAATTCGGCATAAATGATTTGATGAAATAGTAGTTACATACTGCAGCTGTGTACCGCGTATGGAGGCTTTGCTTCCGATACATAATCGCCATAGTGGTGCTTTTATTAGATATTTTAACGCGCGAAGTTTTTTCCAGATTAATCGATATCGCCCGCGCGCTGCCCGCGAAGTGTCTTTCGCCGGCAATGTTGAGGTTATCCGTGGCCGAGGGAAAATCACGTTGAATCAGGTCGAAGAGAAAATTATTCTTTCCCATGCATTCGAAACAGCGGAGCTCGCGTCGATACGTGGCGAATCGGTCGTCGAGTATTTTTTTACCGGCCAATGTTTTAACAGAGGAATTCCTTTCTCTCCCCCAAACAAATCGAAATAGTTGAAAGACAATATGGTGGTTCATTGGAAATGAAAAGAGATGGTTATTAATTTTGCCGGTAAATAAAGGTAATTAATTTCGGTGACGCTACCTTTAATTAACGTGTCTCGTTAAATTAATTGGAAATACCTCCCTCTCTTCTACGATGTATTTACGTTGCTCGTATTGACGCTTTTAAAGAATACCTTGGCGAGCCTAGAATGCACACTGGAGCATTTTATGGAAGCCTTGCAGTCGATACGTCGCCATTACGAATCGATTTATTCGCCTTGGTTAAATGGAAAGGGCCTTAAGGTCGCCTCATAAAAATATTTGGTCGGAACGGATACTATGGCTGCGCGATTCTTTTTGCCTCGCTTCATTTCACCTGGATTCGATTCGATTCCATTACAGCCGCGCGTGTTCCGCCCCTACGTTATTTAAATGTACGGAAAAAAATCATTTTCCCCTCGCTTTGGCTCTATTCAATTGGATTCTGTTAACAAGGACCTATGGCGGAAACGTTCGACTTCTTTGCAACGCATGGAAATAATAGTAAATAGCGGTAGAAGCCGTGGAAACAATTTCGCTGGAACCCCTTAGGGAATTTCAATTTTTGCCACCATAACCTCAACTCCTTAAGCCACACAAATTCTCCTGTGTTACTGCAACCGCGCCATTGCTTAATGATTAAACTGCGGAACATTGCTGATGGAAGAGTGGCTGATGCAACTCTCCATGCCTACGTAATTCTAACGTTATCTCTTTGCCAAACCTAGTGGTTCTTGCACAACAATGCGGGGCCCATATTCCTTGTCAATGGCACATCCAGAGGGGGGCCAAGGGGCCCTAGAGACCCTTATAGGTGGGGCTTTGCAAAAAAGGGAAGGAAACACGATTTTATTCTTCAAAATAAAGTTTTATAAATTTTATTGAACTTGTATTAAAATTTTGCACGGCTCCCCCTAAGATTAAATCTTGACTGCGCTGCTGTTCCTTCTATCGTTCCACCTGTTACATGACAGTTTCTATTATTAAAGTAAATGGGACACACGTGAATACAGGCAGAATCACACAATGCGCCCGAACAGCAAACAAAATACAATAAGATAGCAGGAGAATACCGAATGAAGTCTGGCATAGGTTATCCGAACGTAATGACGTAGGCGCTGTGTTCCATTTTTAAAATGTTAATCGGCTTCCGTCACCTCTTAAGAATAAAGGCGAATTTGTATATACCGCCTAGGGCGGCAACCTAAATATTTGCTTATCTCCTTAATATGTGAATTAAAAATTAGACATAATTTAATAGAAAGGACCATTTTTTTATTTCGGCTACTCTGACCGGGTGATCTTTAAACGCAGAGGCTTGAGATGATTTTAAAAAGAATTCACTTCTTTTCATGTAACCTCTTAGCAATAACTTTCGTGAGTAGTCATATTTAATTAACATTAAAATTATCTCAAGTCTTTTAAATTAAAATATTTAATAATATTCCACGGAAAGAGCGGTAACCGCTTGTTAAAAATCCGTCCCTGGTTAAGAAGGCGCATTTACTAACGCTCATACTAGTATTTATCGCTTTATTTTATGTACAATAAAAGGTAACGTTTGAATCCGTCTGTGGCAGTAAAAATGCAATAATTCAAAATGCTTCGTGATGCAAAATGGTGCGATACGTGGCAGAGAAATTCATCCCAGTCACATTGCTGGAAAATAGCCATTACGCAATTTCTTATCCCGTTAAAGTGCCTCCAACTTTTTGCCAGAATTTTATCTCAGAATACTCCTCTAGATCCGAAGTATCCAAAGTGACGGATTTATCCCGTGACTTTGAGAGATCTCAGCTGAAATTCGTTTCTTCAAAGGATTCCGCTGCAGCCGGTCGGCGGGTAACCTCGATTTCGAAGTCGAAGGTCGCGTCGCGACCGAAATTTACACACGGGGGATACCCAGGAGGACCACTGTTCGTGCATACGGCGCAAACTTCTCCTTTCTACGAGTCCCAGGCGCGACAGTTACTTACCGAGGCGGGCCGAGGGTAACCGACAGTCGGCGAAGAAACAAGTCACGTGGGAAAGACTGAGAAAGAAGTAGTGGCGCGGCGTACGGGCGTGCGATAGTACGCGCGCATTCGATCGCGGGGATTTTTATCCAGCTGTGAGGGATAAATCTCGACCGATTCATCCGGAGGATCCGGTTCCGCGACGAAAAACGCGCTCGGCAAGGCCTGGACTGACCGTGAGAACTGACCGAGCCCCGTGAATGTCGTTCTCCGCCCGATATTTTCGCCACGTGAGCGTTCACTTCTGTTACTTTCTACGAACACGGCTCACCGCGTCCTGTCAGATCACCTTCTCCTCTAGGTCACGTTAATGGCTCCACTTTCCCCGCTGTTAAAAAGTACAAGACCTGCCTTTGTCTGCCTGCTTTACCCAGATGCACGCTCGTGCTCCTCGCCGCTCCAGCACTCTTATCGCAAATTATTTTCATAACATCGAACCAGGTTCGAGCGTCCATGTATCTGTGCAGTGGGAATTTGGGGCAGGTGACTGTAATTAAAAACACGTTGTTATCGTGCCGCTTCGTATCAAGAGACACTCGATATGCAACCTTTTACTCCGGCATTCGCGCGGAGACGTAACGGACTCGCAATAAGTGCAACGGGGAAGATGCATTCTAATTTCACGCGGAGTTCGAATTTCGCTTTCGTACGGTCACTAGTCAGGGAATTCCGTGCCGCGCGGGCATGCGCGCTTGTCTTCGTGCATATACATATATATCGAACTCGCTAATAGGTAAACGTTGCGAATTATCGCGGTGCGCAAATGAACTGCCTTATCGGGGCTGTGCAAATATTCGTTACTGTTTTTTAGCTGAATCACCGGTTGAAATAGTTGTTGAAAGTAGTCGTGAGGTTCAAATACCACTTTGATCGTGTCTCAGAAATTATGTTCCGAGCGAAGACAATCGACAGTATTTTCCTGCTGCTTTGTCCCTGGCCGTTATTTCATAATTGTGCAATGCGTTTGTTTCTTGGGAGTACTTAAAGTGAACGGACATATGACTCGCCATGTTTCCTCTATTTACTTGTAAATGTGAATAGTGATAAATTGACTGGCTGATTACATATCGATTTTACGCCACATTTCGATTAGGAATTACCTTCGTAATCGATAATTACAAATTTTGGGGAAATAATATTACTAGCGGGTTGCGGTGTCGTAGACTGCGTAGTTATAGATTAAAAGTTATTAAAGGAATAATTGCGTGCAATTATCATCGACGGTGTTTAGATGGCTCGTCGTTCCGTGAAATACAAGAGAGTTGTCGAATATACGTGACCAGCTCGCGTTCAAAACCAATTACCAATCGCGGACCGTGAACATTCGCGTTGAAACTTCTACCATGCATCAGTTGAATGACCTGGTTCGCCTCAGTGTGAAAGGGGCATTAATCTTCGAAGGGTGAGCAGATCTCTCCGCATCTTCATTCGCCTGGCTGGCTTTCACTGGAAGATAGGCATAGGTACTTAATTGCATCCTTTTCTCTTCTCGATGCTGAATACCGAAGCACCCACTTACCCTTTCTTAATACGACAGCTCCGCGACGGTACACGTGTGCCCCTGCCCACCCTTGCGCCAACCCTAGTGATTTTTTCAAACGCGAATTTCTCACAAAGAATCTTCAATGCGTCGAATATTCATGCGAATAAATGCTTTCCTCGCGGATCTCGAAATCGAATCGATTGATTTTTGAAATTGAAGAGCACGTTAGATTCGAATTTTCGACACGAAACTGATAAATAAATTCGTATGAATGAAATATCCTCGGAAGGTCGTGTTTTTTAAAAATCCGAGATAAATGTGCCCGCATCTTTTGAAGCTCCCTGTATAAAATAAGACTTCCCCCGGGCTGGGCTCTTCCAAATTGACTTGCTCAGATAATATTTTTTCTAAGTGGGGATATTTTAATGAATTTTGATTTGCAGTCAGAGTTCTGCCACTCGTGCTATAACTTCGCCGCTGGGGAAAGTCCAATTAAAATTCTGTAATTACGGTAACTCCGCGTTCGTTCATAATGATGTGCCGCGTATCGCGCGGATTACTACTCATTTTCTCCCTTTTAGCCCTCGCGCCTGAATAATTCTTTTCTTTAAACACACAGACGTGCACATTGTCACTGTCATTGTCAATCTATTTCCACTCACCTGTTAAGCATTATTAGAATAAAGCCTGCCACGCGAAATATATATACAGGGACATGGGAGGAAGATACCCCCCCCCTCAGCGTGAATATTGGAGAATCGTTTAAATCGATAGGAATTGGTAGCTGATCCCATCACGCGTCAAATTAAGAGAAACCTGATACGAGCTGAAATTCGAGACATTTCTATGGACAAAAGGGCAGGTAGTGATTTATTGCAAACTGGCATTATGTTGTCCGGGCCCTACTCTAAATTGATGGTTTTGGCACCGGCCTGCCCTATGCCCTTTGTTCGCGAAATTCGATCCTCAGCGTTTGTTCTGTCACCGAGCACCATGCGGAAATTAAAATGATGCGTAGGTACCTTTTTGGGCCCCAGCTGTATAAACGACGATATCCGTTATCCTGCAATGTTTATTCGTTTGCTAAACTTCGCCCCATAGATTATTTCGTTTATTCAGTGGAGCAGGTAGCATAGTAATTGTTGGCCCCCAGTAACTTACGCCTCCTTTTCTCCGTATTCGAGTCCAGTTACGCTTCCAGACGACGGCCCGATAAATCCTGGCGGCCGGTGCTCTCGCGTAAATCAGAAAAAATGGTTGGAACCACTTTAAAGGTGGCGGCGCCCGTTCGGCCCTCGTATCGACCGGTCAACGGTCGATTTTCTTGAAGGGTCGAAGAGTGTAGTTTCATCAATTTAGATAAATGAAATTACCGTCGGGGACGTTTCCCTCGCACTGCGCTTTTCGCGCCCTCCACGAATCATTGCCGCTAGTCAAATCTTCTTGCCAAATCGAGGCACACCTGTGCCACCCCCCACCCCCCCCCTCCTCCTTGACGTTTTAAGACATTTTTAGTGGTGGAAGTGTTTGAAGGGCAATACACATTTGGAAGCCGAAAAAGTATCTAGGTATTTCAAGATTTTTTTTCGGTGGAGAAATGTTTTTACCAGAGAAACATTATATACATTTGTCTGTAAAATGTGAAATTTTTTATTACAAATCATAGCATCATATCTTTGCTGTTTTTCATTTCAAACAAAATAGGAAAAAATATTTTTAAAGTAGACAGAAAAAAGTTGGAGTGAAAAGTTCTAGTGAATGAACAATATTATAAAATTATGTTTGCAGCGCGATTGATTCCACGTGCTGCACAAATTGTTTAGATACGAAGCAAGAAATTAAAATAAGTCTCTAATTAATTAGTTGCTTATGTTAATAACTTATTTTACTCATTTTAATAAAAAATAGCCATTCACTGGTACGTGTTCATATACTGGTGCATCCACCCTAGTACTTGTCGTAGCCGATTTGGTTTATTTTCAAGTTTTCGCAAAAAGGCGGGCATTTGAACATAGAAGTCGACTTTATGATTTTTCTGAAAGACCCGTTGTACGGAAACAGCTACCACGCAGCCTCCTCTCCGAATTGTTTAACGATAATTTCACAATTTATAGACAAACGTATGACCTTTCCAATGTCTATAATGTTTCTTTGATAAAACCGAAAAAAGATTCTTCAAACCCATCCTACTGAAGTATATCGCCCCTTAAAACGACGAACAAATTCATTGTCAACAGTATTTTAAAAAAAATTTCAAGTAGAGGTTAATATTGTCACTAGCCGTCTGGTGTTATTAAACCGACAAAGGGGCGCTAAACTAGTTTCCTTTGTGACACTCGCGTATTGCACGCCGGCGAGGCCGATGAAAAGGTTGAAGTTTTCCGATGAACCATGGGCATCCAGTATCATTATTCTTCACAAGGAGTATACTCGATATAAAGTACCCTTTAAAAATAATTATTTCGTTAAATGTAACTACGTAACGAGGCTCCTTCGTCGCCCCCCTCATCCCCCCTTGCCCTGTAATAGGCTTTCGTTGAGAATGGATGCGTCCATCGGGAGCCAAATTTAATTTTGATAGAAGAGGCTTACAACGAAAAGTGCACACCTTTGAGGATCGTTTAAGTTGCACCGCTGAGAACACACGGAGGGAAGGAACACTACCTCTCCAAGAATATGGAATCCAAGGGCCAGGATAAGATTCACCAGATATTACCTCACGTCTCGCCCATATATCCCTTATCGCTCCTACAGAGTACCTTGCGAATCCTCAATTACGGCTGTAAGGAGGTTTGCCGGTCTATCCGTGGTGATCCATTCACTGCTTTAAAAGATAATCGTTAATGGGATTTTCCTAACAGCGTATTATCTCGCTGATTATCTGCAGCAACGTTCCCTTAACGCCGGGCATTGGTCAAGTCTGACGCAATGCTTGTCCACGAAACATATTCCCGCAAGGATATCTTCTAAAAGTAACTGCAGTGGGTTAAGGGCGTCCTAACCTCAAATTCATGAAGATAGTCGTGTTACTAAATGTGCTTGGTTCTGAAATGTTAGTGTGGTAAAAGGTTAATGTAGGGCGAATTCCACTTATGCACAAATCGCCCGTGATTTTCATTAAGGTAGGTTATTCCTATACACGACTGAACGCAACGCCAAGAATTTCAAAATCGATTTTCTCGAAAATGAAGCGAAATATCAAAAAATGGTATTCCTCTTCTTTAACTTATTTACTTTTTATAAGTCGAAAAGGAAGAGTAACTTTTTTTGATATCGCGCTCCATTTTCGAGAAAATCGACTTTGAAATTCTTGACGTTTCGTCCAGTCGTGTGTGAACCAACTTTAATGAAAATTTACCAAAGTGAAAAGAAGAGAAAGGGGAGAGGAAGGGGATGTTAATGGTTGAGTGAGGGAGGGTAAATGGTGTACAGAGATGGATATACTCGGTTGGATAAGAAGTTTTTTTAGAACTTATATCTGAGTAATGTGAACCAAAGAAAAAAATAAACCTAACCTAAATCTGTTTGAAATGCATGGGATGCAGTGAGTGTCTAGCAGTGGCATACTCTTTTATCTTGGGGGGAGGCGAGTTGAACGGACAAAAACATAATTATTTAAATAAAATTCATTAGTTGACTATAAAAATTGATTTAATCAATAAAATCGAATTTTCTTTTCTTTTTACAAAACTCTTGAATTACTTCAGTCGTGATTACATTAATCTCATTTTCCCCTTTTATTTGGGGGGCGCAAGGGCCTTTGGCCCCGCCTCTGAGGGCGCCACTGGTGTCTAGTGCAAACCTAGACTACGGTGGACTTAACCAAGAACTTGGCATAACCAAATATCTTGGTATCTGTCTACATGGGCTTGTAGCACTAGCCCAGCAGCGTCTATTTTGCCAGCCCGATTGAAGTTACGCGGTGATCGATGGCAGATTTATCCTGCACGATGAATCACGCGAACGGCTCGCGGAATTACAGTATTTCCCAGCTCGCGTCCGTTAAAAGAAGCTGAGGGATCATTCGAGAATTTACGGGTACCGAAGGAAAATGAAATTGTGCAGGGGCGCTTTGGTGTGCTCGCCCGCCTGGAAACCACGTGTAATAAAACGGTACAATAAAATGGCGCGATCTCCAGAAATCTCGTGGCTGTTGCAGCTTCCCCGGCTATCCGAGATACGTCCCCCTTAGAAAATTCTCCGGTTCCGTTCGAACATAACGTAATCGACGAAGAAAAATGTGTCTCGCGCTCACGCCCCTCACTGCCGGGGGCTCCCGATGGTCCCGCCCTTCTGATAATTGAAAAGCCTCCTCTCCCAGCTGATTCTTGTTTGAAGACGATTTCCAATCCCATCGGGCGTCTAATCCGATATTTGTTTAAGTTTTCCCGGGCAAGAGCCGATTTTAAACGGCGATTATTCCCGGCGGATCCTCCCCCGCTCTTTGAGTCTTGCCGCATTCAAACCTGATCGCGCGTGGCGAGCCTAAGGCTGCTTTCACACAGATGCGATCGTGATTGGAATTTAATGAGCACCGGAGGATGACGATGGAAGCCCCGCGATCGTGGATGGAATGGTATTAGAGGGGACGGAATCGAAATGAAAATCGGGCAGATCGAAGCGTTGTCCACGGGCTTATCCCCCTCGCCTTTCAGACACATTTCAGTCACGACTCGGATTCGGGGATTCCCGTCCCTCGGACAGCCATCTTTTATATTAAAGTGCCCGCGGCCTCCGCTCCGCCCTCTCCGCCTAGCCACTTTAAGGAAGTTTTCCGTTCGATGTAAGGCATAAACACCCTTAACTCTTAAAACCATTAGCACCTCACGCGAAAAGTATGGCACTGCGTCTAGCAGTTTGCTAAAGTTGGGACACGCTGACGTAACGCTACGCCTCTTCATAAGCTAAAGTCCAGAGCACCTAACGAAGTACGAGGTCTGTTGTTACACACTTTAGTTTAAAAGCAAAGTGCTTGATTATGCCGCTGTTGCTCCTTTTCATTGAGGGGGGAACTCCCAAGAAATTTGACTTCCAATCGTGAAGTTTCATTCATGCCAATAGTTGTTGAGTACATATTAACGGAGTTTAATACTTTTCCTAGCTAGGGAGGGTGAGCGCGCGGAGTTCTCATCAGGGAAGTTAAACGTGGCGTTAAAAAGATTTCGAAAGTAAACGCGAAGGGAACTTGGCGGGTTGCTGCGGGACTAAACGAAGCGCTCGGAGAGTTCTTGCTGGAGCAAAAATCGACAGAGCTGTGTAGATAATAAACAGTTTAACCTAGACGAATCGCGGGGAATGTTCCGGGACGGTAAGAAACTCGAGAGTTTCCGACACCATATTACAACTTATAGTTGCCCTAGTCATAAAAGTTCGTAGAATTAGTTTGCTCAAAAAACAGCGGAACTGCCGCGGCGGTGTTATAAAGTTGCATTTCATTTGCGTCCCCAGCATCTGGGGCCTTTCTAACTCTACTTTGTCTGGCGGAAGTAACACGTGGCGCTCGCTGCGAGGGTCGCGGCAGGTCTGGCAGCAGATCCTAACCTAGTTTTGTTTCAATGTTGCAGGACCTGATGACGAAGAACAAGCAGAGAAATTGGCGGCGTTTCCTGGTCGGCGGCATGGTCATCGTGGTCGTGCTGGGCCTGATTGTCGCGGCGACCATTCTTTTAACCGGGAGCCCGAATTCCTCCGCAACGAAGGCGACAGACGCGCCCAGTATTTCCCTCGAGGAATGGTTGGCGGGCTCGTTATCGCCAAAGAGTTTCAATGGCACGTGGATCAGTGGTAAATATCCCATATTCTTCTCGATCTAGATCGATCTCCGCTTTGCGGGATCCCGTTGGCTGATAAGTTTTGGATTGACTAACAAAGGAAGTTAGCAACTCGAAAATTCAGAAAATTGTGCAAAACGGTGTGCAAGTAGAGAAGTTCGTCCGTAACACAAATCTATTATTTAGGGGGTGAACTCACCCCTCGAGGAAACTGCAGAATTTTCTTTATCGTGGTATATCTCGAGAACGGTGAGAGATATCGAAAAGAAGTTTAAACAAAAGTTGCACCCTTCTTTATATATACACAACCGCGTAAAAATAATTATCGAAAAATCCATACTTTTCAAGTTACCCCCATCACCAATTCTGAATTCGATAATTATTTTTCGATGTCTGCTTTGTCAGTGGCGGATTTAACAGGGCCGCTGATGAGCAGTTGCCGCCTGGGCCCCTGCTCGAAAGGCCCCCTCTAGGGCCCCATCCTTAAAAATAATTATAATTTTAGCCAAACTATATTTTTTTCTGTATTATTACACTGACCCCGTTTTCAGTAAACTACCGCTTTAGTTTCTCGAAAAATGGGCCCGCTCAGAAGGCCCCCCTAGGGCCCTGTCTTCAGAAATAATTTATGATTTTGTCCAAGCATTTGTTCTATACATTTCTGTACATTTACCCCCTTTTAGTAAACTACCTCTTCATTTTCCCCAAAAAATGGGACCCTCAATGTTTGCCACCTGGGCCTTTTTTCTTAAATCCGCCACTGTGCTTTGTACGTCTTAGAAACCATATATAAAAATCTTGATCGTTCAACGAATCCAAAGAGGTATTAGCCGCAGTTTGAGCGTAACCCCAAAGCAGTCGCCTGTTCATCAAGATTCGTCGACCGAAATCCCGATTAATCGGCGAAATCTTTATTGCGGTTGTCCGACGCAGCGGTTTGCAATCGAGGGAATTTGACGTAGGCAGTAATTAGCAAGCGCTAGGGATCATGGGCCTGCGCGAGTAGTCGCGTCCCTAGTTACGAGAGGTCCAGGCTATTGCCGCAAATTGAGGGTTTCGATGCCGGCTGTATCTACCGTACACGTCCTGTGTACCGGATGGCACGACGTTAATTTCCCTCTGCTTATACGAGCTATCGATTTGCGCCATTACGTACGGCAAACATCATTTTCAACAATCATCGAATTACGCCTTGATGACCTGGCCGGTCATCAGTAACAGCATTCAGCCGCCCGCCGGTTTTTTCTTTTCCAATCGTGGTTGACAGTGAATTGGAATGTTTGCCGGATAGAGGAGGCCTGGGTGACGTCTCGTTGATGAGAAATCAGTGGCACAAAGAAACGCAATCGTTGACGAGAGAAAGAGCAGGGGATTTCCCCGCCGTGTTTTGGTGACTCATGAGTTCCAGGGGAAATGAAGTTCCCCTTTGCGAAGGGCGGCCGTATTCTGTCGTTTGCTGGCAAATAACGTTTCACAGGCAACTCTTTATATTTCACGCGCAAGTGAAACCCTCGAGCACCGGGCTCCTAACCTCTCGCGTGGTAATCCTGATTTATCTCTCGAGTAGCGAGCCTGACTTATTATATCATTCAGTTTACTACGAATGGAGATTTGTCAAATAAATTTGCCCCTTGAACATTCACGGCGACCGTTCGAACTATTCAAGCATCCCCGGGAACTTCACTTTCGCCGCGCCTTTCGGGCCGCGTTTGTTCGTGAAACAAAAGACGCCATTTGCTGAATAAATCCCGCCTAGCCATGCGGCGAACTTCCAGGTTTGCGCTTTGCATTTCGACGATTGTGCTCGGGATACTTAATCCCCATCAGTTCCCGGAACTCTACGCATACGGCACTCCGAGATGTATAACGCAGAGATTCTTAAAAGCGAGCATCGAGGGACGTGGAATCACGCGAGGGACGTTGCAATTAATTGGAACAGTTCTGGAACCTAACGCTCGGGAGTTTATCGGCTGCCGGTCGGCGAAGCAACTTGAACCATAATTGTAACCGCCCGGTCTATCCTGGGAGGGTAAAACGAGAAGGGTAGCGTGGCTTGTTCAGCGTTGCATAATCGATCTGCAAAGGCTGCTGCATCCCTACAGAGGTGCAGTTGCGACTGTCACGTGGTACGGTCCGCATGCCACCACGTAACAAGTGATACGAATCGTTCTGGACAGAATTTTCTGCCTGGGAAGAAGACGAGCACAAGCGACCAGGCCCTGGCAGGTCGCCAGCAGGCTCGAGAGGCAATCATGACGAGGGACTGAGGCCATCAGCTATTGGCCAGAGGGAGGCTGATCATTTTAGAGAGCGAAGACTTCTTGAAAGTTAAGTGTCAGCTGGAGATATCTCTCGGTATCTTTTTTCCAAGAGAATTCCCTTATCAGATTACTCTTAGCCAGCCCGGCTCCAAGCTTCGTGGAACTCAATCAGATCAGTTAATTGATGTGGCATTTGTTTTTAGAGATACCATCACCGGGATGAAGAATTATTAGGACCTCCCGCTCCAACGGTGTCGCTGTTTAGTAATAATTAGAAACGGCAGATCCAGGAACTAACGGCAGACTTAATCCGCACCTAAGTGCGTTTAAGTTGCCAGTTGAATCGTCGCTTTCCAACCAATCCTTCAAGTCGCGTAACACCTGTCGCGGGGGCGTTTAGCGTGACAAGTTTCGTGAAAGGTATCAAACTAAGTTGGCTTTCGTTCGTGCCAGGGGGGAGACGTTTTTCTAGGCCCTTCAGCCTCGTGATAAGATCAAAGAAATTGTTTGCAAATGTCTTCTTTGTGCGGGCCAAGGAGCTGCGAGGCTGCATGCACGGCTATGACGAACAGTTCGCCAACTGCTTCCGAGCTGTTTACGAACTTCCTTGTTTTACGTTTTTGCGTATCCACACTGGGGTCTTGGAAACTTGGCCGCTCCATCGGTTAACTTATACTACAGCCATACTTGTGCATGCATTCCCGACTTCTTTCTCCCGTGTATGATGAAGTTGCTCGTACAGTTCTCGAGTCTTTAAGGTACGAATCAATCTTGTCGGTGGTCACAAGAACTGCGAGGCATTGTGCGCAATATCAGCGTAAGTGGAGTGGAGGAATAAAGGAGCTTCTTGCCCCATTGAAGAACGCGTGATTCGAAGCATGTTCTATGGTATTGTTTTTGAGGTTATTCGCGAGAACGAATAGCTGGAATCGGTGGGATTTGTGTGCGAATAGAATAACAAACGAGGTATCTTCACAAGTGGATCAGGCAGAATGATTACTGACAACAGAATGCATTGGGAATGAAGTGTTTCATTAAAGTGCCCTCATCACAATCGGAAACGGCAAGTGGCGCCACTTGCGGCGAACTACCGAAGCATCCCAGTCGAATGCACCTATGCCTCAAGGATATTCAATGTACATTTCCACAGAAGAGGCGACTCGCACGAAAAATATTTATTCCACAGTTTTAACTTAACTTTAAACAAATAATCGCCCGGCCGTCGCCAGCGCCACCTATTCGCGGAGGTTAGGCAAACGTTTACAGGAATTTCCCCCTGCAAATAGACTTTTTGGCTCGCTGCAGATGCGAAATGTAAGCAAACGTTTGAACTCTGTCGACCGAATAAAGCCTCTTAACGGCAACGCGGGGGTGGGCAAACGAGAAACAGATTTCCAAAAGATAAATTGCTACATTTGTCGGTTTTATGGCTTCGCGCCCGCGCCCGCAACAGGGCTGGCGGTGTCGACATTCGATCGGCGTCGGAGCAATCTTTTCCCAAAAAATATTCGCTCTGCATCGCGACCCAATCACGCCGGGCGTACACGGGGAAATTTCACCGGCGCGGCGGTGTTCACGGTTTACCGGGGAAACGCGCACAGAACTAAATACTCATTCGCCTCGATTTCGCGACGTGGGTCGATGGTGGCTGCGGTTCAGCCTAGCGTGAAACTCTCATCAACCACCATAATTACCGCCATAGAGCACACCTTTCTCCTTCTCTTTCGCCCGCAAACTGGTGCACCGCTGCAACTTCCACAGCCCCTAACTCTGCGTCTCTTCTCTTCTTTTTTTTCTTCTGCGTCCTGCTTCTCCTGTTGCAATCGCCCCGCTTTTCCAACCTCCATTCCCCGCCGCTACCACCTCCCCCCCCCCGGCGTGTCTTAAGAAAAACCGACAGGAATGGACTTGTCGTCGTTAATTTTTGAGACCGGTCAGCCCGCCTTGACGGGGAATCCATGACTCCCGCGAAATCGGTTGGCATTAATTTCGCGTCCGTTCTTCCTGTAATTGCATCCACTGCGACGTTTCTTCTACCGCTGTACCGACAATGGGGGATATCTGTTTTCGCTGTCCGAGCAGAAACCGGGTCGATCTAATACATCTGAGTGGTATGCCCAGGTCTGGCTAACTTAATTCTACGCAAAAATGTATTTCCTCAGGAGCCGGAAGTGGGCGCTTCGTGGAAGTTCTCAGACGAGCATTGATTCCCGGAAATTCGCCATTTGCAATGCGATTATATGGCAGTGGCGTCCCCAATTAAGTAAACATCCGCGCAATTGCTGGCCAATCGAACGTTACTGTCAGATTAAGGGATAATCCTACAATTAGTCTGTATCGATCGAATGCGGTAAATACTTCACACTGCTCAATGCGGGAGCCTTCTATTGCACGCAAATAGGCAGCGGCTAATGTCTCTGATAACTACCATCACCTGCGGCTGCGTATCCTCCCTGCTAACAGTATCTCTTAGATATTACGCAGTAGATAGGCGCGACAGAGAGCGCGGGAAATCCCCCGGAACCTCGCTCTAATCATCCCAATCGCAGCCGCGGCACCAAGTTGTTACCCCAAGTGAAGCGCATCTGTAGAACTTCTTCCAGCAGCTGGGAGCGCGGCTCGCATTCCCTGACAAAACCTATTCAGAGGGTGGGGAGCGAAACAGTGGGCTAGAATTCAATAACACCCGGGACACAGACGCGGCTGGATGACAGGGGAATCATACAGGCAAAGTTGCCGGGGCGTCGTCGAAAGTGAAGTCACGGTTTGTCCGTCGGGCGTGTCTCTTCAGGCCGGGTGCCGTTAATTAAGACGCGATAGATGGGCAGGAAGAACGGGAGAGGTGGGGCGGTGAAAAACCGGGCCCGGGATAAGTTTCCAGGTGGTAATTGGTAACCTGCAGCACGGATAGCTCCTCTTTCAGAGCCGTCGGCGCGAAAAGTCCCGAAGAAACTCGAACAAAACTGTATCATTCCAGCGAGAGCGCGCATAATGGCCGTTGATTAAATCCGCTCCTAGCGGGACACCCACTCTTGGATTAAAATACCGTGAAGCTTTTCTTTTGCTCCTCTGCTCTTGGCCTCAACTCCTCCTCCTACCTTTATCCACCCCCCCCCCCCCCGCTTGGTGGCCCAAACTTTTCCCACCCGCCGATCTTCCTCCTATCCGTTCTGCTTCCTCTACCTCTGGCCTGTCTTTTGGCCAACGAAACCCCTAATTCTTCGCGCTGGCTGCTTTCACTTGGCGCGTCTCCTTTTTTCTCATTCACACACACTTAGCACCCTGCCATTATAACTGACCTACGCGGGGGGGGGGGGGGGGGCAAGAAAGCGTCGCGTTCTGACTCCACCGACGGAACTTGAAGCCTCCCCACCTACGTTGGAGTGCAGCCACGGAGGGGTTGAAGAACTTAACGAGGTTCACACCGACCGACCAACAAATCAGAAATGTTCCCCGCGTCGTGAATGGGCGATAGTGTTTTGCCTGTTTTCTGACGAAGTTGGTCGTTTTTCTAGTCACTGGGACGGACTCGGGTCTGTTTAGTTCAGGCGTGGCATTGTTCGAGTAAATTTTGAATAAATTCAAATAAAAAATTATTCGCTATTATCGAGTAACTTCATTTTATTCGAAATTATTCGAATAGACATTTATTCGGATAATGCTCAAAGCTGGCCACGTATCTGGACACTGATAGCCTGCCGAGTTCTAAGTAGTTACGCCCGAGTTTTCTCGGACGCTGAGGATTCAGGGATGCGATGACGGATTAGTCGGACGCAAGGGATTTCACCGTTACTGATCAGACGCCGGCAATTTGCAGCTCCCTAGCTTTGCACGCGGTGTAAATTGCACATTTCTCTATGCACGGGTGAATGTATCTTTCTAAAATTTTGCTCCCTTTTAAATATTTTGATTTGTTCGTTCCTTTTAGTCAAAAGATCGGTGGAGATTTTCATAGAAGTTTTGCAATGGTGTTTGCAAGTGCGCTAATGAGAAACTTAACGAGGTCTCGATAATCGAAAATTTCTTTACCCCTGGGGTTGAAATGTAATAAAATGGCTTCGTTTAATTCAGCTACAAGGTACAGGGGCTCGATGGTGATCCGCGTTGGAAGGAAGAGGCGGTGGAAAATAAGCTCAATTAACGATGAAATAACGCTAGTTGCAGTCGACAAATAGTCTCATTAATCCGACCAGGGGAATATTCTTGTGACATATTGATTAGAGAGCAGGTGCATTGGATGAATAATAAAAACTTCGATGTCATTTCTATGGCAAATAATTGTATCGTTGAGTTGAGTCAGTTTACGTACGTATTACAATTTTTTTTTTTAAATTAACACCTAAATGTTGGTTTAATTGAAGTCCAATTCTTTACATTTCGCTCCTGGAGTACCTAAATCCTCACTTGAATATTCAAACGCTTTAGCGGTAAAGGATCTTCGATTATTGATTTCGCAAACAATTTTGCGCGGCATCGTGTTGCGTGTAATGAAATAACTGCAGCTCATTACAGACACGCGATCTAAATACTAAATAGGTATCAACCCGAACCGTCATGAAAAGTGGTCACCTGATATTCTGTTGACGCTGTTGGGCATTGTCATGATTAGTGCAATTAACTATGGATCGCTTGATAATTGGTCATTCGTGGAATAGAATATCCTCGGCAATCTACGAACACGCAATTGAAAAAAACTGCATTCATTGGTTCTCGTTGTTTTTTTTTAGTGATTATTTCAATTGTCATAGGAATTGCACACGCGATGAAAATATCTATTCACTTGCGCGTACAACTTTTGTTTCATTAGCACTTTATGGTTATGATTCACTTCTCTTTTTTAGCGCTCGCTTTGCGCGCAATTATTCATATCATTAAAAAATGTCCCTCGAAATTGTACGAATTTATAAATTACCAATTATCTCTCGTACTTTAGAAAGTCAAAGGAAAGTACCCACAAAGAGGTAGACAAATTTCACGGTGAGTAGATAGGAAATATGAAAGATCAAACGCACAGGGGGGAAGCCAGGGGAAAGGTCGATCGCGCAATCAGATCGCAATTAACCTCGGAGTGGCCACGTTTATCAAGGAAACGAAATTTCTGCGGCGGAACAACCGCTCGCAAGGACCCTGCTGCGAACAATCTGTTCGTTTGAAAGGCTCGTTAAAAGTATCGGTTCCTCGGGAGAGATTAGACTCTCGAGGGCTTTTTATTGGCTGAGAACGGATTCCTTAAACGCTTTCCGCGGTATTCGAGATATTAAAGATTAAGATGATTTAATGGACAGGGAGGCTGGAAGTTTCGCGTGCCGGCAATTACGCCGATAAAAATTGTTATCGCCCCCTTAAGCCGAGGAGGCCTTAAAATCCTTTATAATCTTCGCGATGATAAAGCGTCCCTATGAGCCTCGTAATTGGCCGGCTCAGTTGTAGGGGGCGCCACGAGCGCACGTTTCGACAGTAATTTCATTACACTCGCCTGGACAAGATGAAGCATCGTTTCCTAATACTTGTACATACCTCGGCAGAAGCGAAACTAACAAGGGAACACCGAGAGTCCGCACTCACCGATTGGAACGCAACTGTGTGGGTTTATAGAGTGACTCAAGACAAGAACAACGGTATGTTTCGTTCCTGCCTAATGATCCTTTAAGCCTGTGAAAAAATAATCTGCAAGTGTGAAAACTAACCCCAAAGTCGAATAAACACTTTCACTTTTTCGCGTATAACTTCTAAAGTACAAGAGACAGAAAAAAATGTTTCAAACAAAAGTTTAGTGGTACAGTAAGCGCTGCAAACTTGCGTTAACGAAATTTTGGAAAGATTTTTTTCGTCCGGTATCTTCTATCTCTATGGCTTTAAGAAACCATGTTATTAATGGAAACTGCCAAAATGAACTTCAAATTCGGTAATAGAGGCTTTATTCGTTTGCAAAAAAAAATATAACACATAAATCACTTATATCTATGAAAAGAGATTATCCAGAGGTATTTCAGCTTATATTTAAAAAATACAAAAACTTAATTTTAAAGGTTGGGGTGGGGGTAACTTGAAAAATATGAATTTTTCGAAAATTATTTTTCCGCGGTTTTGTAGATATAAAAGAAGGATGCAACTTTTGTTGAAACTTCTTTTCGATATCTCTTACCATTCTCAAGGTATTCCACGGAAAAGAAAATTCTGAATTATTTTCAAAAATTGCATTATGGCACCAACAAAAAATAGGGTTGTGTTAATGATGAACTACTCCACTTGCACACCGAGTTTCATAATTTTCTGAATTTTCGGGTTACCGAACGTCCCTTGTTAGTCAGGCGGTCGAAAAGAGGCGAATGTTTGCGAATTTTTTTGAAAAAGTTTAAGCATATACTTTTACAGACCAACATTTAAAGACCATTGAGTAATTTTTTCGTAGAGAAATATTTACGTTTGTAATAAAGTAACAACCGACATCCAAGAAGCCTTTTTAAAAATTTGGTTTCGCGGTGAGCACTGCCATTAAAAAAAAAAGATTTCAAAAATATTTAAAACATTTTTAAGGGCGATTGGGCAGGAATAAAACATATCGTGGTTCCTGTCTTGATTCACTCTATAAACCCACAAAGTTGCGTTCCAATCGGGTTCGCGGTGTTCCCTTGCAAGTAGCATCCTTATGGTAACCGACAATGACTAGAGTACCTGCTCCCCAACTTTTCGCATTCCCCGACATTGACATCCCCTCGATACAAGTACCCTCCACACACACCTGCACTCGTTAATTCCAACGTACATCCCCATTTCACTTGGACTCTTAATCCAATAGCCTGCTCCCACTTCCCCCCTCCTGCCTTCGTTAGGCATTCAACCCGCGGCATCCGACTCGCACGACTTCGAACAGCAGAGAAACAATCCGCCCAGGCCTCGGATAAGAGCAAAGATATAAATTTCCGCGGGGGGGTTCCCGTCGACAAGGCAAAGTGCGAAATTTATTCACCCCAATCGTTGTAATATTAATACCCATATTCGTGACACGCAGCTCCCGGTGGAGCGCGATCGAGGGACGAATACATAAATATCGAGCTAGCAGATTTTACGGCCGGCATAAAGCGTGCCCCATTATATCCGTGCTACCCGTTGTATCCGTGGCGCGGCAGGGGGGGGAGAGGGTCGACTAACACGCCACGCTCGGGGAATGTAGCATGCTCCTGGGATGTACCCATAGAGGGCCGCGCGCGATTCGCCCAGATGTTCGTAATGGCGAGAAACAGCACGTCATCCGAAACGACCGCTCGACGGCTAACATTCCTGGCTGGCTGTACTCCGCGAGGATCATCGTTATCTTTCGGTAACAGGTCCCGCGGGGCGGCACTCATGTGCTCGCCGCTCGTTGCCCCGATAACTCTTTTTTTTCCGGCTTCGCCACTCCATCGTTACGTCGTGACACGGCCGCCCCCTTTTTGCCCACCCGGCTGGCCCGGTCCCCTCTGAGGATCGCATCAAGTATTTGGCAGTTCTCGTTTACACCCCCTCTTCGGCGAGGATGATGACGTACGCGTAATGCCCCCCGCTGGATACAAGCCGCTTCTGTTTCTCGGCAACGAGGTTTTGTACCGACGTGGCCGGCTCCGAGGTACTTACAGGTCGATGCAATTAGGAGTGTGCCGGCTCTGTAGTGGACACCAGCGAAATTTTGATGAGGTACATGCCGGGCCGTAATGTACGGGGTAATATACGAGGCTGCCTTTATTTGATCAGTAGCAGCAATTTCACGATCCGCCTCGGCGGGTTGATAAATGCCACCGGGATCCCCCCGTGACGGACGTTCCCAGTTCCTAATGCTGGAACTTTGACCCTTAGAAATGGCACTTCGATCACGGCAACTCCGAGCTCTCCCCTCCTTGGTAATTTGGGTTTAGTTATTTTGTTGCCAATAAAGCTTCGCCCCCTATCCCGCCGCTTGTTGCCAGCAGCCTTGTCCTAAGCGTTTTCTTCAGTTTACAGCACGTCGTTGAGAGCTCCTTATAAAAGCATGCACGCGCCGGCAACGGCCAAGAGATCGTTCCTCTTTGTAAGTGGCATCGTTCAGTTTAAACACTCGAGCCATAAGCTGGACGCAGCCGCCCGCACTTTTTCCCGCTTGGTAAGGGCCATTTCGACTTGCAGGGTTGCCAACATCAATCCGAGACATGATCGATTGTCATTCGCGTTGCAAGACGGGGACTTATAAAACGCGAACTAACGCCGGAAAGATTTGTAGGCAGGGTGGAGGGAGGCTGTTAATTTTCCCTTCGTTTCGTATCTCGTTTATCTTTATCTCTGATGGGAGGCGCTATCAATTCTGTCGCAGACTGTAACAGGCGATTTTTCATCCTATCACACGAACATCGGCCCTCGATTTTCCGTAACCAATCGCGCTCGAAAAATTGCCTGCAGCTTTGATGAATTTGAGATTCCCGCCTCACCCTCCGACCGTGCACGTGCCGGCTATTACCCGCAATTCAATAAGTCAGGTGTGAAGGGAAGGCAGAGGGCGGAACGTGAATTCGGAAATTTTCAAATGGATTAAAATACAAATTCTTGGAGGTATGTTAATAGCGTCGAAGTGGATTTTGTGATTTCTCAGACCCTCCAGGGCCGAGCGGATTTGCGTCAGCGGCTTCGAAACGACTCCGCTCAACACTCCGCGTCCGAAAGCCCCAATTTCGAGCGTTTCCATACATTTTCCCGAGCACAGCCGGATTAATTAATTAATCTTCGGGGAGCGGGTGCTCGATTTATGAAGAAATTTTTCCACGACTCGGGCGAGCTACAGGGGAGAACAATTACCCAGCGAGCTATATTTACACGGGGCTCGATTTATTTACAGAAAAACCACGGGCGGAAAGTCTCTGTCGTGTGTGATTATTCACGCGCGGCGCGCCTACGTGGCCTGCCACTTATAAAACACACTGTGCGCCCGTACCGGGCGAACTCGATTAATACGCGATGCTGGGGGAGGGGGGGGGGGAACGATAGGGAAAGGGTGAGAGACGCGTGGATTCGTCGAGGGTTGCGAGTGGTATAGGTGCAAGCACTTTGCAGCGGTGACGCAAATTAGAAGCTAACACGGCTATCGGTGTGTCAGCGTTTTTTCAACACCATTCCGCTATTATGCTTAGCACGGGCGGCTAGCCTTCGTTAAAATCGAGGGTGGCATGGTGGATGGTCCTCGGGGAATCTTGGCTACCGAAGTGAAACTGGAGTCTTCATCACAAAAATCGGTTAATACCCTCGGATCTTACCATTTCGGCCTTTTAATCCGATTGAAGCAGACTGGGCAAGATTCCGGCATTTGCATATACTAGCCGGGCGGGTTCACGCGTTGAGAGAATAAATCGTGCATTCGATGGGGATTCTACAAACTGCATCGCAGCCGAAATTCAATGCAACCCGACGCCCTGCCGACGCAGGGCAGAGCTTGGCATTCTCATATTTGGGAATGATGCTTTGTAATGGCGCGTGCGTGTAAATCGATAGACCTATTGGCCTGTGAAATCTGAAACGATCGTACGGATCTATGGAAATGGGCGAAGCAGGCTCGCTCACCTGTAACGCGGACTATAGGGTGGACGTATGGTGTGCTTCTACATTCTGTCAGGCTTAAATTCGGAGCGACAAAAATTCCCGTTCAGAATGAACGACAGTGCGACAAAAGGACTCTATAATATTCTGCAGTTTCTGAGTAAATGTTGTTTTAGCTTCTGTAGTTTTTGAATGCTATTAGATCGTCTTGAATGTAAACCTCGGTTGTCATTGATCGACAACTCTCTCGAGACCCGGACGGATATTAAAAGCCCCTGTGAGCATAGTTTTATGTAACGAAAAAGCACTCGGAGAATGTCCACAGGCAGGCGCCGTCACTGCGCGTTTACTTACATGCTATCGAATTCGGCAACCGAATATTGGTTACAGGCGGAACCTCGCGTCAGATGTGCACCAGGCCGAAGTCTGGTTAATCTGGATAAATTGGAAACAGAGGTGGTTAATGGGTAAAGGATAGTGCGGAATATTGCGGCTTGATATTGTTGTCTCCAAAACTTCGGCAATTCGAGTTAATTACGGGTAGCGGTAATGGTTAAAGGGATTAGAAGGATTTGATCAGGATCAATGGCACGACACCAGGCTGACGATCAATACCGTCTTCAGAAGTTTTATCCTTACGTAGCAGTGATGCTTGCGGTTGCAGAACTCAACGCCGAATTTGGTATGGGGGCATTATCCGCGATTTTAGAATCCACTGACTTGGTTGATAGATATCTCGCGGGACAACTGTGAAATCGTTTTTTTTTTTTAAGACTTAGGGGTTTTAAAAATCATGGGGTATTTTACAAAATGTTTTTATCTTAACCCTTCGTGGTCACACCTTCTTATAATCACAAATTGGTCACACGGGGTTCATTGTACCCCAGCAACACTTTTTCAGTTACCATTTTCGTATTTCGAATCTTTTAACTTTTCAGTGATAATTGTACATTCATAATACTTATACAATCATGGTCTAATAATCTTTTTCTAGAAATGTAAATTTTTATATGATAAAATTTGTAGTTGAAAATGAGCGATTTTCCATGGTTGTGGGAAAAACCCGATTTTAAATTTTTTTTTATTTTCTTTTTTGCGATAAATCCCATTTGAAAGACGTAAAGGTGCGAAATTTCAAATCGAAAATTGCTCTTGGGGTACAATACACCCCGTGTGACCACGAAGGGCTAATTAGGGTGTGACTTGTAAGGGAAGACCCCGAACCCGGATATTCAAACAATTCTGAAACTTTGTGAATATGTAGGGGATTATTCTCCCGATTACAACCCAATTTTTGTTTGCTGTCTAAATTCGCTCGAAGGGGATGAAATTAACCCCTGAAAATTCGGCTATTTTCTGATCTTGTGGTGTAACTCGCGAACTGTGAGAGATAGAAAAAATGTTTCAAGATAACAGTTACTTCCTTTAATTACATAGATCTATCATTTGGTAAAAAATTATTTTACTCGCCTCTCCTTTAAATTTTGGAATAGGGGTTTGGTATGTATGAGGTCCAATTTTGCGTTTCTAATTTTGATACACTGATTTTTTTCAGTGTCTGTACTTACCTCAGCATTTATTAAAGAAGAAATATTGTCCGTGTTGCAGGAAACGAGATACTGTATCGCGATGAAAGCGGAAATCTTGTGATCTACAATGTTACGTCGAAGCAGCCGAAGATAATCCTGAGCTCAAGTAATGCTGTAAGTACCACTTATATCTATCGACGACTGGGATTCTGATAAAACAAAAAAGTATATTCAGTAATCATTTACCTGGTTTGGAATTTCCTAAAAAAATACAGGCCGTCTAAATAATATTGAAATATTGAAAGAAAAAAATACTTTAATCTCGAACAGTGCCCTTTGCACATTAGAAAGAAAAGTGATTAATTTTGAATACTCCTTTTAATTTTTAGGCGTTGCTATCGAGTTTTGACCACCAACTGTCCGCCGATCGGAGGTACCTCCTGCTCGCCATCGATTACCAGAAGGTAAGGTGCCATATACGTAGATATAAAAATGGAATCCCCTTTTGCCAAAACCAGAAGCAACAAAAAATAAAAATTTACGAGGTACCAGTACATACATTTGGACCTGGCTGACCACGAAATTATCCGCTGCGATAAGTTTCGATCAATAGCCGCACACGCTGCCATTTACATTGGGTCACAAAATCTGACTGATAACTCGCAGCTGAAGCACACGCAAATTGCATTGCGCCGCGGCTCTCAAAAATGAGATGTCATATTTCATCTGCAGACTGTACGAGGTCTGTACACGCCCAGAGATGGGTCGCTGCCGAAGTTAGTAATGCTCAGTTTTAATTACTTTTCAATGCCCCTCGAGTAATATACCATCGGTCGACAGGTCCCTCTTAATTTCTCCAATTTCCATGATGCAGCCCGCGCACGTGCTTGCAGGGCACAGCGCCCATCAGCCGAAAGCAAACCAATTTTCCGATGTTTTCATACGGGCATGGATTATCAAGTTTCGAAACTATGCCGGCGCTGGAAGTTGGCCGCGCTGAAGCATATCGCGAGAAATATACGCACAGAAGAAGCACTCCCCTATACGAGTTGATTTTAAGGGCATATCGAGCGTATCGGTGGCCTAGTTCGAGGCAGCAACGCCGCGAAAAAGTGGTGGGAATTATGGGATACAAATTCTTCGACAGCGCTGGATGCCACTGCCATAGAATCTGGTTATCGCGCGCGTAAGTAGGCGACGTAATATTCCCCCGCGGTATGATCCTGATACTCCACATTTCGCGGGAGGGGGAGGCTTTCAGCACTTGAGGCGGATTTCACGTACGCAGGAATCCCGGGCGGTGCCACACGCACGGTATTCTTGGGACACGTGTTTCGTCGTAATTCCAGCTGCAGAACGTTAACAACGGTGTGCGTGGGGCAGCAGATTCGCGTTAAATACCATATAATACCTGACATGCATAGCCAGCGCACAGGTTGCCGGCATTGCAGTCCTCCGTGCTCAGCTTCCTCGGCTCCTCGCCATTCAGCACCACGCATAATCGACCACAGGCTACCAGGTTACACACTGCTCGTCCCAATTCCATATATTATGGCCAATGTATCTCAAACCTCTTCTAGCTTTCACTAGTGGCTGGCAATTGCCTCTTACACTTATCTTTTCACGGGGGCGGCTGACTGCAACTTTTTCCCAACCGTGACGCCATCGGCACATTTACCAGTTGTCATCGGTGTTTTAGGTGTATTTAAATTATGTTGATTTACTTCATCATTTCTATTTGTATGATGAGTGCATGTGTCTATAACTAGCATGCCCCGTGTCGGCTTCGCCCGAATTAGTAACGTGACTGATTCATGTTTATTAAAATTAATATCTTTTAACGAAAGTAAGTATTTTGATAAAAAAAAGTATTTCGTTTATTCTTAAAAAAGAAGAACGTCTAGCATTAGCGGATGTTCTGGAAAGGTTTTGTTTTGTTTTGGCATTTTTATTAAAATTAACCCGTTAACCTGAAAGTATAAACTTTCGGAATGGGTAACTGGTGGTACTCGAAAGTGACAATACACGATCTGCCCGGCTCTGATATGGGCATGACTGCTTTATTCCAAGTACGAGAATTCCTGGCGGTCGCGTCGCGTACTATTCTTAGCAGACGTGCCGCGTCGTGACTTCTTTTATGTACATAAAATTACACAGATTAATTATATTTTACGTGATTAAACATAGCCTATGTCAATTCTTGTTGTTCAAGGATGCTGTAGTTAAAATTTCGTAGTTGGTTCAGTACTTTTTGAGACTTTCGTGTGCATAAAAATAAACGCTGTAGCTTTATTATAATAGTATAAATTATTAGGTATTATTATGTAGATATCAAAAACGAATGTGCGTATTTTAGGTTATAAAGACAAACCTGGTAAAACGAAAAAAGATATTAGAAGTCAACTTTAGCATAAAAATTTTCAAGCTTTTTATAATTTTAATATATAAAGCAGAAAGTGTTTATGTGTTTGTCTGTCGCCTAAGATCTGTCCAACGGTAAACTCAGGGGTCACGAAATGTGTCCCTTGCTCAATATGCCTACCCTAATCCAGATGAATGTTCACAAAAAAAAAAATATAAAATCAGAATCTAAATTTCGGGCGAAGCCGAGAAGTAAAGCTAGTATTTTTATAATAATAACAGTTAGCAAAGGTACATACATGCGCTAGTGGCGCTCTCTGCGCAGAGCTATGCGTCAGCTTCCCCATCAATTTCCCAATCGACGCGCTGTTGCGCATTAGATTTTTGTTGATGTCGCTTTAAGAACGCCACCTATCCGCGCTCCGCTGTACCAACGTCTTGCGATAGGCGCGTTTCCAATAGCCCCATTTCGGCCTCCCCCGTAATAAAACATTCGCCATCGTCGCGTCTCGTATTCAAATACAGAATCCAATAGATTTATTTTAGGATCGCGTTGCGCCACGTCCTCGTTTCACCCCGGTGTCGTTTTATCCTCCCCCGTTCTTTTTTCATCGTTTTGTCACCAGCCCGCTTCTATGTCAGCTCCCCCCCCCCCCCCCTCCCACGCCTTCACCCGGCCTGTACTCTTACTTTTCTATTTGCACGAATTTCGCTGGCGTTCCAGTCTTCATCCCCGTGTTTGGCTACATTTGTATGTGCACAAACCCTTCTAGCCAGGTCTCCCCCAGTGCGTGTAGCGCCAACGAACCGCAGCGGACCCTGTCACCGTTGTACGGAAAATCCTGAGTTGTGTGTGCCCAACTTACCCCGGGGCGGATTTTCAAAGGGAGGATTTGCTCGCATTGTGTCCTCACGCGGTAGGCGCTTCGCAAATATTATTATTTGGGCCTTGAATTGCAATTTCAGAGATTGCCATGTCACATCTATTTAGAGCAGGAACCCTTGGAATAGTAGCTAGATCTAGTAGGCGGATTTGTGGAAAAGTTTCACGTCAGCAGCGGGACATCTGGGGCGTCCTTTCTTCCTCGTTCAGACAAGAGCACTCCTCCTCATTGAGATTTGCCTTTGCACCCAGGACACCGTTCCGCCGCCATCTTTCTCGCGCCAATCATCCCCCAAGCGGAATCATCCCTCCACTCTTCTCCACTGCTCCCTGGTTAGGTCTTTTATTTATCGAACTAGGCGGCCGGTACACGAATAATTTCCAAGTATTTTAAACTTCTATATTTATGATGTCGGCCGCGGCCGGATGAACTTTTCGTATGAAAAGAAGCGCGACGAGTATGCAGGATGGGGGCTGGTTCGGCGGGCGGCCGCAGTTGTGGCGGAGGCAATATTAGTTAAAGGAATTTTAAGGATCATATTTACGATATTGGTGCACGATCGTGAGAAGCAGCTATCGTCGGAAGCTGTTGGTTCCTAATACGGAGCAGCTGGCGTTGATATGCACGAATGGGAGGCAGCGGTTCGCAACCGTGGAACGCGGGAATACTGGGAGCCTTCGATGAACCAGCCGACTTCACTTTGTATGCATGAGCCCAGGCAGTGGCGGAACCGATTTTTAGAACACTCGCCCCTTAAGAACTCAATACGACGCGGGGAACGCTCTCTACGCTTGCGTATAAAGATGCAAAATAAATGTAACGCCGTGGCGTAGCGAGTGATAATAATACTAATCGCCGCGAGCATCGCGCACAATGGCCGCCTAATGAATTTCCGGTTGCGAGTGCTGCGCTAGAGTTTGCTGATTATTGGGATTTTCGGCGCGACGTCACAGCAGCTGGGGGGGGGGGGGCGTAGGGGGTTTAAAAAGGAGAGCTACGAAAGAGAATGTTGCTGCGCCGCCATCCGGTCCCTGCATCATTAGGGGAACCCCGCTTGTACGATAGCATGTCGCTTTGCACGCCGCATAATGTGTACCTTCTGCGTCGAGTTTTATCTGCCGACGAACGTTAGGTCGTGTTTCATGCGTTTAATGAAGTCACGTGGCCATTCATAGCGGAAAATCGGCCACGTCGCGGTCCCAGTTTCCCTAACGCCGAGCTTGTTACTTTCCCTCCAGTACCAAACCCAGTACCCCCCCTTTTGTTTTCGAGTGCAATGAAAAATACCGGGGAATATTCTTGAGAATGTTGCTTTTAGGACTATTTTTCTACAAGCAGCGATTCGCTCGCGGGCTCCGGGCAGATATCGGGATCCCAGTATTTGGGATGGTTATCCGCGATTTTTATTTACATAATAGTTCGATCGCAATTGCTGCGCTTCATGTTGTTTTGAATAAACGCGATGGCAAACGTCGGATACAGCGATAATGCAGTCTGGTGGTTATCAGCGCGCACATCCACGCTGCGATATTTGCACAATGCATACCGCTTTTTACGTGTCCAATAAACGGTGCCACGCGAAATATTAATCATAGCGGGGACCATATTACTGCGGTCGTGCAGAGGCGGATTAAGGTCGGCTGGGGCCCCAGATGCGAAAGAAAATATTGGGCCCCTTACAAAAAAAGGGAAAGACAGGAAGAATAAAATCACGTTAACCATATTTTTAAACACATAAACAGATTATGTACTCATGAGGTTTTAATTTCAATTATAATTTGAATGAAGTGTATAATACAGAAAAGTGGAAAGCTGGATTTTGTGGGGCCCCTCCGGTAAATCCGCCTCTGCGGTCGTAGGAGATAGGAGCTGAGTGGTTCGATAAAATTCACATTTGTGTGCCATTTTTGCCGAGGAAGATCCAGGTGTTTTGAAAAATCCCCACACCGGGTAGCGTTGCCCCCAACTGTCCCCGCAGCGTTGAGACATTGCACGTGATCTGTGACACCGCCATCTACCGAACAAACGACTCCGAAGATGACCTCATCGGGCAGGTTTGTAAAGATCGCTATCAAGAGCAGAACCACCAGTTCATGAGTGGTCGAGGCCATAAAGCACCGTGCTCCTCGTTTTCAACCGACGAGCGTGAAGATTTAATACCGATGGTCATCATCGGCGGCGCAACGGCGAAGCCTGGCGTTATTTATTCAGCGCTCGCCGTCGATAAAACACCCGGCACCATTCGATACAGCGCCCCTCCTCCCCCCCCCCCCCCAACACACCTGTCCAGCCGTTATCGCGAATACGCAAAATCGGTCGCAAATGACAGTGGCAATTACCGTGCCGTTTTTTTTTTCGCGCGGAGGAGTAAGAGGATTCCAGCGATCGCGGTTGAAGGATAAACCTTTACACCCCCACTCCGCCGAGCGCAAGAAGCTTCATCCAAGTTTTACGATTTCGAAAGTTTACGCGAACCGTCCTCCGTCCCCAGGGGGGCGGTTCGATCGCGGCTAGGGAAACGGTGAAATTGAAGGGATATGCTTCATCTTGACGACGTCTTTGTTGATCCCGCCGCCGCGGCCGGTTTCTAATTAAAAACCGGCATTTTCCTGGCCGACTTCGCTCTTTACGCAATGAGGACTTTGCGGAGGCCAGAGAAAGATTACGATATGCCAGGGACATCTAGCTGCGACTGATGAGTGGTCATTGGATCCAAGGATTTTTATCTACCTCGTGGAAAGATAATTGAAACACGCCACTACAATTAGTGAAGATTTAATAGATGGAGGAAAAGATAGCGTAAAGAAGAGGAATGCGGTACGACCAGGAGGTACAGGCAACCTGAACGCATCCTGTTTTGCCCCTCTCGGCACCTCGCTTCGGATAACCACGATTCTACCAGCCGCACCAGCGGGAAAAAACCATCGCATTAATTCACCGCGATCCGGCTCATTAATTAATCATTACGTTTGCGGGGGACGTCAGATGAATGAATGCCCCTCGGAGATTGGGAGCGCGCGCACGCGCGCAACAAGAATGAACTATAGGAAACGGATGACCGATCAATTACCACGGAGAGCCTTTGACACCGGCCACAAAGAACAGCGAACGCGCGGTAGCCTGTAGACCGGCGGCACCAACAAGGAGCCTTTAGCAAAATTCCTGCACGGTTCGCCCCCCATTAAAATGTCAACGCGATCGAGTCGATGGTTGTATCGATTTTGCGCCGATCTCGAATGCTCCACTCGTCCCGTCGGCCGCCAGCAATAAGCGTTCCAACGATTGAAGCCGCAGGGATCCTCGTTCTTCTCTTTTTTTTTTCCTCTCCCCCCCCCCCTCTCCCATTCTGCCGCCTGATATTGGAATTATTTGACCCTGGTTATTTATGATCCGCTGCTGCTTTGCCCCCGGAACCGATTTTCAATAATCGCCAGCTGGTGAATTATGCATGGGGCCAATGAGATTTCGTATAATTTCAGGCGTGCTCTGATTCGCGATCCGCGTCGATGGATTTCGATTCAATGGCCAGCTCCATATTTATGTTGGGAAAAGTGAAGGAGGTTGTTCGTTACGTGATTCTGTACACAGAGTGCAAACAGAAAGCTGGGAATATTGATAGATATTGTGTATGCGTGATCAGAGGGTGTATTTTTTTATTGCTGCGACAAATGTTATATATCTTTAGAGGCCCCACCTCTGTCCACTGTGCTTATACGTGAAGTGTTCTCGTTAAGAGTGTAGTAGGCCCCTCCACCAGAAGGGTCGAGACTGGAGCCATTCTAGCCTGGATGCTAGAGGAAGGCCCAACTTAGTGTTGTATAAAGATCGAGTCTTCAAAGATTTAAACCTTAACCTTAAAGACTCAGCCTTTATGGCTAATATCATATGAAGCTCGAGCTCTCGAAGCTCGAGACTCAAATCGAGGCTTAGGCCTCGAAGCTGGAGGCTTTTGTGTTTAATAGTAATGAAGTTAACTCCAAGTCCTTGATATAATATTTGATGGTTCCACCAATTGTACATCACTTCACTATATACAATTTATACGACTCGAGCTAGCTACGAGGTTCGAGCCTTCAAGCTTGAAGACTCGAGCTTTAAAGGCTCGAGCTTTCAAGGCTACAAGCTTCGAGCCTTAAGGGTTTGAGCCGCGACTCGAAGCTCATTTTTACAACACTAGCCCAACTAACTAGGAAGGAAAAGCGATAGGAGTGTTTTTGCACATCTTACGATTTCGATTATTTAAGGGGTAACACCACTGTAACAGCTTGAAAAAAAGCGTTTTTCTGGCAATGTTTTTGGATGGAAGGAAAGGTAATAGAATAACAATACTGGTTATTAAAAAAAAAGGTTATTGAGATATATTAAAAAATGGCGGCACTGAAGCCATTTTCGTGAGGCATGTTGAAATTTTAGTACTCTACGGCACGCAGTGTACCTGGTGCAAATTTGAATCTGGAAAGAAGAAAAAAATATCACTTAAATCTACATGTTTATAGCTAGAGAAATACGTAGGGGATTTTAAAAATATTGATTTTTGTGTGATTGGTAAGTATTTGAATAAAAGACGTTCAATTTTCTTTAAAAAGAGGGCAATCATTTGTTAATGGCCCGTATGCATAAAAGCAAGTTTAAGCTTTTACTAGTGATTTTTCAAGCTAATACTCAGTTTCGTATGCAATAAAGTATAAAGTATTTATTAGAAATAGTTTTTACTTAATTTCCAGTAAATACGCAAAACACGTATACATAATACAAAGTACTTAATGAAAACTGCAAGTAAATGCTAGTGTTATCTTAAGTCTGCCAGTCGTCTGCCTTAAAATGTCTGCTCAATCGCAATCATGGCGTTGTTCATGCAATTTCGTGCCCACAAGGTTTACAATAATCGAAGAAACCATACCTGACAGTACCGTGCCCTGTTCGGATTCTCTATTTGTTATTTATACTATTTTTTAGTGGAGGTACGATTTTGAAAAAAAGAGTTGTCTGAATCGTGCCTTTGACAGTATATGACAAAAAGATTAATAACAAATTAATTTGTTCTGAACAGAAGGCTAAGCATATAATAGTAGGTGCCTAAAAGATCAAGCTACAATATCCAATAGTTATTTGCGTTCATATGAGTACCAAATATGAAATATAACGTAAAATGTCTTAAGTGGTACGATATTGGCAACTCTCCCCTAATTTTGTAGCGATTAGATGTAGATCCCAATTGGCAGTTTTAAAAGAACTGAAGCTCTCTCCGTTACCACAAAGTATATACTGGCAGTATTTACTTAAAATTTTCCATCATTTACTATCTAGTACTAATAGAAGATTATGCATACGAAATCTAGTAGTTGCTGTTACTTATACTTATTACTTTCAAGCATTTCCTTATTTTTATGCATACGGGCCATTAAGTAATGTCTAAATTAACTTATCGAAAATCCCGTACGTATTTCTCTTCAAAATGTTATTTTAAAGATATTGTTAAAATTTCAAATGAAATGAATGAAAATTGTTGGAGTTACGCTGCGTGCCGTGTTGAAAATCGTGTTTCGAGAAAAACGCGTTTAAAGTTTTGAAATGTGTTATACACATGAAGAAATGATAAATTCGACAGTTTACAATTTTTCTATGTTGAAATATTCTTCCTCATTCTCTTTCCTCGAAGATTTTAATGTAGATCGTGCCTCTTTTACTACATCTACTTCAAGATAAAAATTGTATGATTGGACATCAATATCCATCTCCAAAGCTTTCACAATTCGCAGAATACTTGTCAGGCCATCATTAAAATTGCACACAGCAATGTCAGTCGCTATATTCAAGATTTTTTTGCCGCTTGAATAAGATTTTGGAGCCAAATTCCAAACGGTAGAATTAAAGCTTTCGTTGCTATTTTGGGTGTAGCCTCCCAAGCAAGGGTTTAGCAAATCGTCTCGGCTCAGCTCCTCATAAATTGGTTTGATTGCTTCAAAAATTTCCTTAGAAAGCGGCGGCTTATGATGGAAGGTGTCCAAGGAATCCGCTGCTCGCGCCTTCTTCCAGTTACACCAAGACTCTGAGCACTTCTCGTGCTGTGGATTTTCATTGGTAGATAACTTATGGAATTCACTGCTCACACAGTCTATCACTATCATAAACCGTGCGAAAGCAAAATTGCGGAGGGGCTAATGCCTTCGACGACCCTCAAAAATACGTTGCCGCTAACATACTTTTATTTGGAAATGCTTCTAACTGAACATAAAAACTTTCTAACGACATCCGTTGTGTATTAGAGAAGTTAGAAATCAAAAGGTAGGACATTAGGTTGTACCTTCCAAGCAGTTTTTTCGAAGCAGTCCGATGTGCTTGGGGAAGAGCTCGAAATTTCAAGGATAAAAATTTATTTCAAGTAATACAGTTTTTGCCCCATATTCTAAAAGCTTCAAAGGCATCTTTTAAGCCAATAAAAAAGAAATCAATTTTCCGAAAAATTTACAGTGCCTTAAACATGAAAATATAACGAGGAGGAAAAGAAGAGGTGTGCTTTCCCCGTCTTAGATTCCCCGTATCCCGCCCTACTCGCACGGGGACCGTCAGGACAGAACTTGGAAATTGTATATATACTAACGAGACTGGAGCATAGGACTTGCGAGAAAGGGTTAGGAAGATTAGACCCCTGGCGGCGCTGGCGAACACTAAGTCGCGATCCCATGGTGGGGCCGGGAGGTTACGAGAAAACCTCCTGTAAAATGGTAACACTTTTAATATCCTCAGCTGCCTTGCAACTCCCAACGGTGTTTGAAACATATTAGAATTGCTGATTGCGCGCAAGGCTCGAGTGGCGTCTAACGCGTTTCGTTGACCCCATCCTCCCCGTGAGTTCTCGCTAATCATCTTCACGCTCTTGTTTACTCTGCCTCCCCGCTCTATTCCTTTGTCAGCATACCTGAGCCACTGCACGGGCTTTCCAATCACCCCGTCGATCAATGTTCGAGAACCTTACACGCCACATCATTAGGTGATGTCGATGCATGCCGCGCCTCATGAATGTCAACTAATTGAACTCGCGCGTTATGCTACTCGTTAACAGTTGCCGCTGGAGCGTGTAAGAAATAGATAGGGTAGCGAGCGGTGCGCGTATCGCGCCCTGGTCGCAAGATAAATTACAGTTTCAGTGCCCCTACCCAGCCAGTTAATATATTCAGTCACTAAAAGGAAAGTTTATGGAATTAAAGAAGTTGCTCCGTCGCGGCGGCCCGAAGCAGCCGAAAGGATTAAACTTGGAAGCACCAAACGTTACAATGCAATCAGAAAGTTTCCGCTTTTATTTGCGATTAGCGAAGTCGCTGGATGAATCGAACGGCAGCCCGTTTCAGCTACCACTCTGCTTCACGCACGCCACCGTGACACGTCCCACCAGCGACACGCGAACCGACTCGTACAGATTACTTATCTTAACTACGAGGTGTAATTTATCCAGCACAGAAACTGAGCCTCTCGGGGACTAATATTCCTATAAATAATTCAACCGAAATGAAAAATAGGGCCCCGCGAGGGCCAAGAGCTAAATTGCAGGACCTCGCCTGCCCTAACTCTAAATAATCGAACTTCGCCACGCGATATCCATTCAGAAATACGTGTTTAATCATGTAACGGTTAATACAGCAGACGTAGAAGAGGGTGGCTGATAATTTCGTTGGCTGTGCACACGTGTCAGCGGCGACGGGTGCGAAGAACGTTTGAAAAATTGCTGATGATTCAAGTGCGAGGGTAGCCTGAACGCGAAGAAATTAATCCGGGACTTAAACGCACGTCACGAGTCCGATGCACGTCCGATAGCCAATTTTCGTGATGCATTGCGGCCCACAACGCCCTAATTGCGCGCCACGTGCGGAACTCTCGCGTGATACAACCGGGATATTGCCGCAAACACAGAATAGGTAGTTAGAATAATGAAATACAGACCAAATCTCATGTAAAGTTCGAACTAATCGCAATTCCCTGGTCGACCCAGGTTGTGTCTTACAAGGGGGCCGCATAGGTTATGTAATCGATTCTGGAATGAGACTGGGTGGACATTGTAGTGCACACCTAGTGTTAAGAAACCGTAAAGGGATTTTGCAAAATGGGCCTTCGTTTTCGAGAAATTTGAGTTCAAAGTTTTGCGAGACAGTAGTATTTCAGGTGCGCAAACATTCTTACCAAGCAATGGTCGTAGCTGCGATAATAAGGCGTTCGGCTACGGTGCTGGAGGTCTCTTCGGTTCGATTCCTGGTGCTTGGTAAGAATGTTTGCGCAACTGAAATACTACTGTCCCGCAAAACTTTGAACTCAAATTTCTCGAAAACGAAGGCCCATTTTGCAAAATCCCTTTACGGTTTTTTAACACTAGGTGTGCACTACAATGTCCACCCAGTCTCATTCCAGAACCGATTACATAACCAATGCGGCCCCCTTGTTAACCCAAACCTAATTATTATTATTATTAATATATTGACGAGGAGGTGTGGCCGGGCTGGGATTCATTGCCCCTCGATATCAGAGGCCATTGAGGCAGTGACAGGGCCTGTCGGTCCTGCTTTACTCCTCGCTATATTGAATCATCCCTGTCTCCGGAATGCTCCCCCAAACTTTTAAGGAGGATCCTGCTGATCAAGGCTCGTCGCATCAACGAGGTCATGCCTATTTCTAACTCTCCGGTACAAGCGGGCCCAACCGCATAAGTTTCTTTCATCATTGTATCTTTTTCCTTATTTATCTTGCGAAAAAGTTCCCTCGCAGCCATTGGTCATCGGCGTTGAATTTAACCTAGGTTCCGGACTCCCGGAACCGGTTGTTCCCCGAGTTAAGCATATCATAACAAGGAAATGTTGTTACAGTGAGTAAACTCGAGCGCAGTAACCCAGACCTAGCTGACCTAATTGGCCCAACTGACCCACCCAATACCTAATCGAGCTAACTCAGATCTGTTCGAAGTAATCGGCTTAAAAGCACCAGCGTCTATTTAATGGCGACTGGACGGACTTACAGTTTTATCAGATTCGATGACAGCTCCCATTGGCTACAAGAAATCTCCCCGACGCGTAGTCCCGCTCGATCCATTGACGGCAGACTTAGCGGGCGAGTAATTCTCTCTTTGTTCCACGCTTACAGATTAACAATGGGACTCCTGCGCACAGGCGCGCTTGGTCGTGAAAGGATTAAGATGCCCGTGATGCAGCGTGCGTGTGTCGGAGGGGGGAAGCACAAATTACAGGCATTTTCGAGCATTTACGAGCATTTGATGAAGAGCCAGACGTGTAGCGCGGCGTGTATTACGTTCGTTAGTTAACACGGGCATTGAAGGGCGCGCGAGCGAAAAATGTGCCGGCGGATCCACGAAAACTGTGGCTTGTAATTTGCTTACGTGAAGCTGGAATAATTCCCCGCTGATGAAATTCCGCTGTTCCCTCGTCTGGGCCGTTTGATGTCTGGGCCACGTATTTATCGAATAGCATTAAATGGAAAAATCGCCACTTCTCCGGCCAGCTGTATGTGATGATTAAAAGTTGGTGGAAAGGCTGGCAAAAATGTTTCAACGGTTTCGGTTCTATCTATCTATTTCTATATAGGGGTAGGTGGGGTAAAACGAACGCTTAACTTTGGAGGATGATAACTTAAAATCGGGAGGAGAAAAAGACACGAGACTTCAACAGGAGTCTTCAGTGGACCTTAGACTATAAGCAATTCAAAGTCATTGTTAAGAAAAATTTTTGGGAACGACGGAAAATGAAATTTACCGGAGGTATTGAAATTTTTGTCTCGCTCAAATGGTGGGGTAAAACGGAACACCCACTCGAAGACCGTGTAAACGTACAAAATCTTTATTTTTATGATTTAAAATGTATTAATTTATGTTGAAATCTGTAAATATATGATTTAGGTATAACTATTGCAAATAAAATATAACAGAAATATATATTATACATATAAGAGAAAATATTTTATTAAATAACATGAAAATTACGGAAAATAATCAAATATAAATGTAATATCGTAAAAGAACGATAGATTAATACAGTTTGTTTATTATTTTATGAACAATAGGCGGTCCGGAATCACCCGCTGGCTGGAATTGAATAATTAGTATTGGGAAGTGACATGGGGGCGGGGCCTAGCCAAGATGGCGCCGATATGGGTACAAAATTTATGCGATATTGTAGTTATTTGCGAAAATGTTCCTTTCTATGCAAAGTATATGTGATTGGGCAGGTTTAAACCCTGCCCGAAGGAATTTTATAGAAGGTGAACGTGTATTTGGATGGATTGATGTGTACCAATGTGTACCCAACGAGCGCTTTTACTTTTGCCACCAGATGTCATGGTGACGGATGTCACTTCCCAATTCGAGATAAAAATTATAAACAAAAAAATTTCTTCGACCAAAATCATTATTTCTTTAAACATAAATAGCGCATTATACGTGGCGGTTGACTGATAGTGGCGCGCGAGATTTATATATATCGTCATATCTTCTACAATTATTTATTAATCAGTATGAAAATTTGTGAAAAACTTCCTTGTATATTAAGGAAAAACTTTGTCGCTGTAAGTTATATGTACCTCAAAATTGCCTCGATACTTTTTAACGGCGAACGTTTAAAAACATGGGTTATGTCCAGTGTTACTTTTTAATTAAATATTATTACATTTTTTAACATAAGGGTTTTGTGCATACATTTTACGGCTTCGCTAGAGTTTTATGTTTAAAGTTTCATAACGATCCGTTAATATTTACTCAAGTTATCGCAATTTATGTTTAAAGAAATAATGATTTTGGTCGAAGAAATTTTTTTGTTTGTAATTTTTATCTCGAATATTAATTATTCGATAAAAAAAAGTGTAAATAGAAAAAATATGTGCCGTGACGAGCTTTACATGACTATATTTTTTAAAAGACAGTTTAACAACATTTAATTTTCCAATTTTTCTTAGCGATTGGACAATACTTTTTCACAGTTTCGAGCGCTAGTCCCCTTATTGCATCCAGCCCCGCTTTCCCCTACACGCGGTTTTTACATGAATATCAATACTTTCATGGAGAACACATCTGCATTAAATGATTATGTTATTTATTATAATTAAAACTAACAGTTTGATCGAATGAAAGATGTATCTCATACATCATAATTTTCTATCTAAAATCAATTTTTTTGGAAACAAGTATAGTAATTAAAAGTTTAATCTACAATCTAATAATTAAAAGAGATAATAAACACGTACTAAGAGAACTTTTTATATACGTCAAAATGTAGCGTAAGGACTATAGAATCCAACGGCGTACTTGCCGTTATTAATTTTCAAAATCCAAGTACCGAAAAGTGGTCGAAACTCGAACGCAATATTGAAACGTCGATATCGGAAATTTTTCAAACTCTCTTAATGGAAGAATAACTTGTGCAGGGGTCTATGGTCTATCACAAAATCCTATGAGGACTCATTGGTTCCATGTCACGCGATACCAACTCATTCGCAGCTCACCCGTTCCGTTTTACCCCACTTTCCCCTGTATAAAGGAAGAAGTCCTGATTGATTGATTTACTCACATCAACGCTCAGCTCAAACTGTTTAACCTAGGGACGTCAAATTTGGAAGGCATACCTACTGTTTTTATGACGTAGGCACTCACTAAGGAAGGATTTTTGGAAATTCCATCCCCAAGAGGGTGGAAAGTGGTAAAATATATTTTCTTGCGCACCTGAATATTTCTTAGGCCCGATTCGATATTAACTTGGTTTTTACTTACAAAGGTTATCCACGCAAATGCCCAAAAACAAATTTCATGAATTTGCCCCAACCAACCCCCAAAGGGGGTGAAATGTGTTTTTACGGGTTCCTCAAAATCTCGCCCAATCTAGGCCCAATTCGATATCGATACTTGCTTTTATCCTAACAACAAAAATACCTAAAAACTGATTTCTACATTTCGCCGAATCAACCCTTAAAGCGTCAAATCTGGATCTTTATGTAACATTTATTCTACCGAATCGAAGCACGTGTATTTTCCTAGTTATCAATAATAGGTACTAATTGAAATGGTAAGTCGACGTTTCTCTTTCTTCATATGACAGACAAAAAAATTTCATTAAAGTACTCCAAGCACGCATTAAATTACACATAGTTGGTGGCGCGCGCCTCGTTCCAGCTAGTTCTTCATCCTTTGTGCCGGTGAAATCACGTTTAATTTTACATCTGCCCTTTCTGCCTGCGCATTTTTAATATCCCCATTGTTGGGCGCATCTCGATTACGAGTGAGAGGCGTGCAGAAAATTGGAGCGAGCGCGAAGTGGAAAGAAATTCACCTCGCGATGAGGGAAACTTTTCAAAATTTACTGTTGCGCGGAATAGAGCGTATAACGCAAACAGGATATGGAGTCACAAAGGATTCAGCAGCTTAGTGTGTTGCACTGTAATGTCGGGAACGCCGCAGAGATTAATTTGAGTGTGGAAGTGTTTGATGCAGGACAATATGCAAATGTCTTCAACTTCGATCAGATATTCTTCGTTCGGACAAATGCCCAACCACCTTCGAGTTCCGTTCGGAATCGGTAACCTCAAGTACGTGTCTTCCAGCTTCAGCCACGCTCCGGGAACCTGATAAACTAACTTCAGATTCGATTCTGGGGCGTCCAGCCGCGAGTATCCGCTGGATGTACAGATCCCGTACAAGCGCTGTTGCCTCGATAACTTTGAATTGCGCTTGGATGATTCGAAAAGCGCTGTGAATAAAATTTTTCCGCAGATTAAGCTCTTCTTTCACTTTTTAATAAGAGACCATCAGTGGGTTTGTTCTTCGTGAAAGCTTTGAAATCAAAAAGCTTCGAAGGTGGTAATGCAATTTTTATATACTTCAATGTTTCCATTGCACGGAACTGAGACATTGAGGGAGACGAAAGCATGCTCTCGGTAAATATGCAGGTCCCCAATTTTCCTGTATCTACATGTACGCATTAAAAATGTATAGGACCTGGATGCCCTGATCTCACCGTGGGGAAGAAATTCTTGACGTCATTCGACAGGAATAAATTATACAAATGGATACACTCTAGGTAAAAGTGTGGAATTTTAGTTATCTTTCAACGATTCTTAACCCTCCATGGTCACACATTCTTATAATCCCAAATTTAAGTTTCGATCAAATTTGTAGGTTAAGAACAACCATTTTCGACGTTTGTGGAATTTTTTTTTCATTGCAATAAATCTTCTTTGGAAGTCGCAGATGTGCGACATTTGAACTCGAATATTGCTGTTGGGGTGCGATACACCCCGCGTGACCACGAAAGGTTAATATAAAGTAACACGGCAATTCAATTACTCGCTAAAATTCCTCCAATTTGTCGTTCACAACTTAAAAAGTTTCATTGTAATTTAATTGAGGATGCTATTTGAATTTCACTCACCCCTTGTACTTTTTGCCTGGCAAAGAGGTGATACTCTAATCAGGAGTTATCAACGGGAACCGCGCTACACGCGAAACCAATTACCTTCGTCATGCAAGCCTTTTATTGTACGGTTCACTCCGTATCCTTTGAAATACACGCTACTGTGTGCCATGCAAAGCTAATTACTTCCCTTATGCAATTCGTTCCTCTTTTAATCTCTAGTATTCCCAGCCGAACAGTGGAAATACATTTTCTAGTAATCTCTCGCTGAACATGGGTTCAAAGGTAATGGAGACATCAGCGTGCGATCGGGTAGCATTCTGTTTGTATTCGTCTGTCGCACAATTAAAAAAATCCCAAATTTTTTTTTAGAAAATCAGAATTTAAATTATATAAGATTCACGGAACCACGAAGTCTGTAGGCACATGTTCAAAGGACAGGTTTCTTATTCCCCATATTTGTCGAAACTAATTTTCGTTAGACTGCTGCATCGAATCGGATTCGTCTGCTCATCTCTAGTATTCCCAGCCGAACAGTGGAAATACATTTTCTAGTAATCTCTCGCTGAACATGGGTTCAAGGGTAATGGAGACATCAGCGTGCGATCGGGTAGCATTCAATCTCAATATTTACAACAGAAAATTTCTCTGTTTGTATTTGCACTATTAAAAAACATCCCAAATTTTTTTAGAAAATCAGAATTTAAAGTATATAAGGTTCACCGAACCACGAAGTCTGTAGGCACATGTTCAAAGGGCCAGGTTTCTTATTCCCCATATTTGTCGGAACTAATTTTCGTTAGACTGCTGCATCGAATCGGATTCGTCTGCTCATCTGTAGGCAACGAATACGCAAACTATTCGACTTGCTGCAGGAACTGGGAAGGTAGCAATTCCAAATGACAGAAGCAGCTTCGGTCGCGTTCCTTCAGACACCCCCGATGCTGCTTGCATTAATCTCGAATGCGGCGGGGAGCCCATTAGCGCATGCACTGTTCAGGGAATCGGATTGGCGAACGCATGGCGAGCTGATTATGATAATGAATCGCTTCGGGCAATTTCTAGTGCACAGTCGCGATCTTGCGACAGATGCTTCGTTAGCCATCGAATGAGAATGGTAACGATAACGACTGGCACCGCGCGGAGCACACCTGGGAAGTAGTCGGTGCGAAGCTGAAAACTACCTAACAGGTTCACTTCCGATTCTTTCCATTTCCGCGAGAAGCAATTATTGTAAACGGGCATTAAGGTATTTCAGCGTTTATTAACTCTTCAGCTAACCGGACGTAATATTGCTAACGAGGCTAAATTATTCTCACGCGTGTAGAAATATCTGGCGGCCCAATAGCTCGCTCTCCTGACATTCCGCGAAAACCGCCAAATTTTCACGATATTTCACGCGCTCCGTAATTAAACGGGCACGTTTTTGGCAGAACGGTACGTTTTTCCGATCCCCTCCGATCGAAATACGTGCTCAAAACCGAGAGTCGACCGTCCGTGCAGAATTTTGAAGTAATTGGGGACACCGCAGTTAACCTGATAAAGCTCGCGTTTCATCCTATCGCCGGGAGTTTCGTTGGTATTGTCACGCTCTACGGTGTAAATTGAGGCACGACCACGCGTTACATTTCATTTCTCTTCTAGATCAAACCTAACCCTGTGGAACATGAACGTGACATAGTTTAAATTGAGGTGCCGAAACAAATCCACGTCTATCTCACTTAATTAGAGCTAACCCAGACTTAAATCACCCAACTAAGACCTAAAAGGCCTGATCAATACCTAAATGACCTAATCGTGACCTAAACGACCTAACTAAAGATGTAAATAATGACTTAAGGGGGAACCACTGTGACGGCCGGAAAAGTAAGAGGTTTTTGAAGTTTTTTCAAGAATAATTTACAGTTTTCATATAAAAATTTTATTACCTACCTTTCGTCACAAGATACTCTAAAAGAAGATAAATAGAAAAACATTCATAAATTTTAATACATTAATATTAATCTTCTAGATCCCGCCACGCGCACTGGTCGGCAGGTCCGAAACCAAGTTTAATTTTTATTTTACGAACTATATGCGTGTACAGTAGCGGACAAAAAAGTTACCACATTTTCGAACCACTCTACTTCTATTACTTTTCAATATCAATTCAAAACTGCAGTATGTGCGTAATATACATATTCTGAAAGAGAATTAAAAGCTGTATAAAATCCAGTTACAGTAAAAGTTTTCGTTCAAACACTAGTTTATTGTTCCTACAGTAAGCTTGTAAAATTTGAAGTAAATCAATTGAATAGTTTTTTAAATATTTTGGTCACCGCAGAAGCCTTTTATTTGACAGAACCTTCGAGTGATGGACAATAACTTAGTTAGTGATAAATATTTTTAAATAAAAAAATTACGTTGCACGGTACTAGATGCAATCCTTAAAAGGAAAAAAAATTTTTTGAGAAATGTGTTATAGTTTTTGAGTAACAAAATTTCCAAAGACCACCCTTTTTTCGGCCTCCTGACTGAGCATGACCCCTTAAGACACTGTGCTAAACGTAGGTAAGAAAATTTTTCCATGAAAACTGTAAATTGTTCCCGAAGAAATTCTTAAAAAATAATGTCGTAAGTAACATTTAATGAGGTAATGACGAGTGGGGCTGCAATCTCCCTTATTTTATTCCACCAGAAGTACTTCTACTCTATTCTTCTGATGTGTCCCGTTATTCCATGCATATACCTACCACCAGGAGCCTCGGGAAGAAGGGCCCTGTAGCGTCAGAATGATCGTTAGCTTGATTTATTTTGCCCTACCGCAGCTGGCACCCCGATCCCCCGAATAACTCTAAAATAATAGCCAACGATGCAAATTTCCAAGACAGCTGCCGAACCCCGGGCTGAAAAACGCGGCCGGAATCTCCACGGTACTGATAAGGGTCCGTGCGCCGGGCGCTTCCCTGATTTACATTGGTCCACTTCGTCCGAATTTCTGACCAGCCGCCCTCAAATCATGTCGAACTATAAGTGCACCGACCGCAATTCTCGTGACCCTCGTGTATCGCCCCTAATCCACGGTAATTCCAACTGCATTAGGATTAATTCTTAACGTATTGGAATCGATAGGGCCACGGCGGATGTGGAAATTTACTCGTTTGCTTGGCCATGCATTCTGCAGGCAGCTTGTAACCAGAGAACTCGCGTGATAACCACCGATACCCGGGGAAGACAAGGGTCTCGGGGCTCAAATTGCGCGCCGCCTATCGGCAGAGAAGCACCGACAGTGCGGCAAGTGGACGAAACAAAAATTCCCCGGGATTTATCTGCCCTCGTCCCCTTCGATTTATACAATCAAATCAATTACTCTTATTCGAGAAAAAAAACAACCCCATTGGTGCGGCTGTCAAGCTCGTGGAACGCTCGTCAACGATATCATGGCGCTATTGTCTACAACAAAGGGAAACAATTTGCACGCGTCTAGCAAGACAAAACGAGTTCGCAGAGGGCAGGTCGATCGCGGCCGATCTGTCGCGAGTGGTTTACGTGTAAACTGTTAACCCCCGATCGCCGCAGTTTCGTTCGAATTGCTGAATTCATCGCTTCGCACTGGCCACGGTTATCGTGTACCGGTCGATCCCCGCTTTGCCTATGAAAACGGCACCATAGAATGTGGCGCGCGGCAGATGCCCGGGCCATTCTGTGCCAAATCATCGCGGCCCGCTGCTGGGGCGCCCGTCGATTTTTATAAAATCCTGCGGACTCTTATATTTTACGCGGAAATTCAATCTCGAGGAATTTTCCCGAGGAATTCCACTGACCTGGATCTTTATGGAATTCGATGGATCCTTAAATCTCGGGCGGAGGAATTTTCGTCTGACGGAATTTTAACGTAACTAGACTGCCTGCCTCGTGGTAGCTAAAAACGCTCGTGAAAATTGACGAACTGGAACGCGTTCGTGCAGGGACGTTAATACAATGGCACCCATTGGTCCCCGAATGGAATTGCCGGGTCCTACTAATTTCATTCTTGCCGCGGAATGGCAGTAATTGAATAATTATTTGCGCCAACCGGGCGGATGTTTAAACCGCGCGTAGATTATAGGAACTGATAAATAAATCTTCCTCAGGCGGACACAAATATACGAAATGTTATTGGGGGTGTAATTTATGCGCCGTATAAATTTGAAGTTTTGACGCGTAAAGGAAAGGCAGTGACGCGGATCGATCGCCGCAAAAATCGAGCAAATAATTAGCGACAGTCGGGTGCGCATTAATATTCAAGTTTCGTTCCTGACGCATTCCGTCTCTCCAGAAACGGTGACAAATAAACAAGTTGCCAACGACGCGCGGCACATTGATCTCCGGTTCCAGTCGATTCAACATACCAACTTCGCTAGGAACGTAAAGCGGCCGGGTAAATAAATTATCGTCGAACAGTGACGCGAATGAAATTCATTATCGATCCGGCGTGAATTCGAAGGAATGCCGGTAGAGTAGTGGCTGGCGAGGTTGCCTACACCGCTTAATTATTCGGACGACTCTGCGCGTCGCGGAAGTGACGTTCACTTCGACGTAACTCCGGGGCTGTCGGTACACCTAAGGTAAAATGGGTGTTAAAGCTAGCGCTGATATTATTTATTTTATCAGAAGAAACCTAGTATGCTCAGGATTTTATGATGGGGGTTTGGCGGGGGATTTTATGATGCCGAGCGAGATTGGGAGTGATGACCCACATGAAAAAAATAACAAAGAACACAGCAAAATTATTTACAACTACAGATTTACTGAAATTTTATTTGTTTACGCTAAACAAGTAAAAATACATCAAACCAAAAGTGAATTACCTACCGGCGATTAACCAAGCAAATGAATGGCGCGAAGTTCGGGAACAAATAAAAAAAAATAAAAAAAAAATAAAAAAGTAATCCCCCGCAAAATATTGTAAATTTAACTGATAGATTAAAAGTTTACAAAGGGGGTCATCCCTCAACCACAATTTGGAAGTGAACCATTTATCCTGAGCATAACTATACCACCTCTCATTTCGGCAGGGAGAGATGGTCCCGTCGTTAACTTTGAACGGAAATGTTAATATGGCCCAATAGTTTCGCTGGTTTGCGACAATTAACTTAGAAGTATATTTTAAATACGACTCTATACACTACTCTTTTATAAAAGAAGATAACTGATACCATAACCTCAAATTACCTTTTATAACCTATAAATCCGGAAAAGGAAGGAAGCAATTGGTCTGCACTTTAACGCGTTTTTACGTATAGAGCCTGAAATACAGAAACTGTACCAACTCCCCTGCCGCACCGACACCTCGGATTTACCCTATTTTTATTATTATTATAATTACACCTTCAGTAATTTGGCGATGCAAACCGAAGGCAGGTGCACCATCTTTGAATCGTCCTATACAAGCGATGCATTAAAATCTCGGAGAACGCTGGCAGGTTGTAAGGCCAGCACGGCACCCGTCAATGCGTCAATAAACAACGAACACGCGGAGCGGGTTTGCAGGACAACGGGGGGGGGGATTCCCTATGTCAAACCCGCGCCAGAGTTGGATGGCAAAACGCAAACGCGAAAACACACAATAACCACCGGCGGCTGTATTTATCGCGTAGCCCCAATTTCATCGTCCCGGGCTATGAATTCCGCAGGCTGAATACGCCCATGCATTATGTATCCTGAGAATGTGTAAACTCGCCCAACAGAATTGCCTGCATTTATTGCGATTTAACACGCCGCCTTTGAATAAAACATCGCCGTCTAACGACCGCCATTGCTCGCGTTTTTCCGCCGCCCGGAGGATGGCGGCCTCGTTTTGTCACGAATTATCGCTAGAAGCGCCGATTGAAATAGCGACCTCGCGGGGCGAGCCCGCTACCATCGCCGGCTGCCGGCAAGTTTCTTTGGCAAAGCGTGATTTTCTGGATTCGGGTATCAGAGATGCCCTCGGTCGTTTCGTTCGCTGCATTGTTCTTGGTGCTTTTCCAGAGCTACATGTAGAGGAGAATGCTTCTTATGGCGGTGGTCTTGATTTCTCTATGTAGACGCGAGAAATCGCTGGGAGATTTTGGTAAACAAAGTTTCGAGTTGCAAGAGGGCATTTTTCTGCGATGCTTTGAAAAATCGATTTTTTTTATTTTTCGAAAATATATGTGTTTCACAATGAAGCATGCTGATTAAGATTTTTCTGATTTTTTTTACTTAAATAAAGCAAATAAAAAATATTTTTGTGCGTATCGCTTAAAAAAATGCTGAAAATTGATGAATTTTGCAACATTCGCAGAAGAATGACCCCTTAAAGTTGCATTGGATACAATTCCTGAAAATGCTCAGTTGCCCAAATTGTTCAGCAATATATACCAGCCGGAACCCGAGCGGAACAGCCACGAAACGTCAAACACGGCGCCTATTGAATCAATTATCCCCCAAATGTATTCGATGATCTATACGTAGCATGTCTCGAAGGCGAATGGAATGAACGATGGGATTCGTTTCCATTTAGTGCCGCGGCTTTATTCGGCCTCGGCGTTTCGAGTCGATTAAAGCCATCCGCAGGCAGACGCGAAGGTAATCGAGTGGCCGCTCTTGGCGAGATGCTAACGCCTTGTGTCGGAGAGCCAGAAGCGGTTGCGGAATAAGCAGAGGGAAAACAGATCTGCCCGAGGTTTTAAGGAAATTTCGTGATCCCTCGCGAAGCGTAGGAAAATTAGCCACGCAAGAAACGACTGACGTCGGCCCCACGGGACCACTGCATATTCCCCCCTGATGAAGTTTGAAAAACTGGACGGCTCTCGGTTAAGATATCCAGCCTCTTCTTCTTCCTCTGTATCGTTCCTTTTAGCGCGGGGCTATCCGCAGATAGCAAGCATTTATGCATGCATGAAGCCACGGTTGTGTATGCTCTTCTTAAGCTTGCATTCAATTAAAGATGGCGAGGTCTGATTAGAAGCCGCAGCGATTGTAACCAGGGCGCACCACTGGGAACTTCCCGGTAGCTGCATTTTTGTTTAAACAGATCTAGGATGTGGTGGGTTTAGGAGCGTTGCACTCTTTTCAGACCTCCTTAAGAGCAGAGATAAACTTGCCCGAGAAATGTAAATTAGATGGGAAAGTATGGGGAAGTACGTAGTTCGCGCGTACACCCGCATTTAGAGCACGCAGTTGGGGCTTTGCCAAAGTGTACGGATTACTTTGTGTTCTCGGGACCTTCTTTTTGCCATCTCGTACAGGGTCTAGAATTAACTCCACCCGATACTACGGCCCGTAACAATGGCGCGTGCTCTCGTCTTCCGCGCTCAACTGTTAATTATCATCAGAAATAGGTAGTAGCCTGTTAATCGCGCAAGACTTGCCCGGAGTCCGAAGAATCCACCATTATTCAGCTGGCCGAATGGTCCATTAGGCGGACGTGGCGGAGACATTCATTCGGGATCGGAATATTTTATTTGTAGGCAGTGTATCGATCATGTCGATAGAAACACCGAGAGCGCCACGGTTTTTGGCGGCGCTTTGATTTATTTCAAGAACTACGTACTATATGAGTCACTACAGCTGGAATGCTGCCAGCTGAACTGAATAGGTGGTCGCGCTCGCCTCTGGGAAATTAAGTGTGTGCAAGCAAAAACGTGCGAAACCAAAAACGCCACGCCGACAACCCCCGACAAGTACACTTAGATCCCTTGTGGGCGCAATCTACTGCATAGCACATGTACAGCTTTCGAGCTGTCGCCACGTGGCAGACGGACATGGCGGCCGCGGTAAGATGCGCATTGAGGTTAGGGACAGAAGATCGGCAGGCGCGGGACGTGAAACGATAGAGCGGCGCATCGATCGCTCTACCGGTTTCGTTTATCGCCGCGTGGAATCCATGTGCATCCCCGTTCTCCATTTTTCGCCAGCGGATCAACTGTTATTATCAATGCAGTGTGCAATTTGCATCTGCTGGCCGCCGGAGCAATTGGCGTTATTAAACGCTGCGGACCAGTGAACTCGATCTAAATCGCTATTCCCGCGACATTACTCATTAAACGAAGTTGGCAGCACGTGAAAATGCAATTCGCCCCGGAAAGTTGGATATGAAAACGCGCGGAACGAAGACACCGGATCGAGGTGGGAAAACCACTGCCTCAAATTAAACGAACTCGTCGCTTGCGTACAGGGCGGTTAAAAAATCAAGTCGCCGAATATTTTTGAGCCTGATTTTTTGGGGAACAAGGCACATAAGATATAAGCAATGTATATAAAGTAGTTAATAAATATAATTCGAAATGTTCGCTTTCTACGAACATTCGTTTTCGCATTTTAGAACCGCACGAGTTTATAGGAATATAGTCGTACATTTTTCTGACACCCAGTGTATTGGCTTGGGAATTGCCACGGGGATTCGCTTATCGTTACGATAAGGATCTGTATTTTCCTGCGAACGAAAATTCCACCGTGATTTTCTCACCGTCGTTTCCTAACCCGAAATGCTGATAAACAAATTTTATCGTTTAATCGCCGCGTGACTGCTCTTTAAAAAGAACGGGGAGGTGAATGAATTTAATCGCAGTTACTGCGTGGAAATTTTTCGGTTAACCCCTGTCGCTGGATTTTCTGGTCAGAAAATTGCTATACAAAATTTCGCTTGCTGTCACGAATTATATTTTAAAATAATTATTTATAATTATGAATATAAATGGCAGCAGAAATCATTTTTGATTATGGTATCTGGGAAAGTTTTGAGATTCCTTCGGTGTTTATGAATATATTCCCAGATGCCAATCTTCCAAAGGGACTTCCCCCGTTAATCCTTAAAGAGCGTCCACCAGCGGCCCACTTAACCTCAAATTAGAAGGGACAAAAGTTGGGACGCACAGACGCCTGTATTACAATAGAATGGAGTAGGATGCTGGTACGTGAAACACGTGAGTTGTGGTTATGCGGTATGCGGGCATGCGAATAACCCGAGGGAAGATTGGCTCGCAAGGCCGCCATCGAATAGAACGTTTGTTGAAACGATCACGCGAAATGAACCGACCGAATTTCCCTGCGACTCGAGCGCCTCCTACGATCATCTTTAATGGCTCTTTCCTCACGATCCCCATGGTTTCCGCCAGTCGAGGGGAATCCCCCGCTAGATGCCTCTCAGCAAATTGAACAGCTATTAATATATCCGGAGTGCATCCATTGCAATACCGAACCGTGCAGCGTATCTTCGGTAAAGGGAATAGCGAGTTTCGAAGCAGGTCAGAGGTTTTCGCCGGACCCCGTGGTGCCGTCTTGTAATTCGAACGCTCGCTCTGTCTGCGCACCGTTAGTGCGACAACCGTCCGCGGGACAGGCAGCGCCATGCATGCATTAACGAGACCGACTCAATATTTTTTTCCCACTGACGCGTGTAATTATGCCCGGCGCGCGTGTCCCTGTCGAGACAATTAAATCTAAAACACGGAACAGGGGAGTTCCCGTGACCCGTGCATAATGGACGGCGGCAGAATCACGAGAATTCTAATCTCTCGCTCGCGCGAACCGTTTAGGCAGGAGCATGTAACGCAATTATCATCTTTGCACATCAAGGTTATTATGCAATTATGTGTGCGCGTGCCTGCGTACACGCGCTTCGGTAACAGTGTTTGATGAAACGTCGGAACGGCTTGGAAATCGCGCAGCAATTTAGCAGAGTACCGCTTCGGGTAATCACGGTAATCGTTTGACACAGGCTCGTTGACAGAAGTAGCAATGCGCGGCACAATTATTTTCACGACGCCAAGTTGTAGCTCGGCGGAACCTACTTTTTTCACAACGTTTCTTGGCGAAATGATCTCTATTTTTTTCAGACTTCTGAGGGTTATTATTTTGACTTAAAAACAAAAGCGTATTATTGCCTCCAATTAGTAATCCCATTAACTACATAACCTACAAATTACATACCGGTATATACGGGCTTCTAGAAGTGGCGATCGAGTCCTTCATACCTCGTGGGGCCATATCTCAAGTGTCACTGTGTCACTACACCCTCCGATATCGTCGAACAAACACGAGGCAAGCTAAAAATCATCCAACAATGCAGCCCCGGCAATCCTGGCCGGATAGTCCCTTCCCATTCCACTCTCCCTGCAGAGGGATTTCCCCGCGCACCGGCAGTCGCAGTCGCGTCTTTGATCCCACGGTCAATCGCGTCCCAAGTTTCCCATCATTCTCCTTTTCTCGGCCGACGAATGGTATATCCGTGGTTTTTGACAAAATTCGGCCATTAGCCGACTGGCCGTGGCATTAGTCGCGCGTGGAATCGCTTTATTCCGCGTCGCCGAGGCGAAGCTAAATTCGCGCGCTGTTGCCGGCAGGGCTGGCTGGCCAGAGGGGTGGAGAGGAGGAGGAGAGAAACGTGAGCAAGCATCGAGGCATTAGGCAATTGAATCGCGGCGGCGTTTAAGGTGGCCGTTTTTGTCGTCGGCAGTGCATAAATATGAACGCGGGATCGAAACGCTCTCCCGATATCTCGGCGAGATTTATTGCCTTCGTTCCTTTGTGCCGCGCGCCGTTGCGGCCGAGAACCTTGCTTGTTGTGTCGCGATATTTTTGCCGGGTGCTCGATTCGAGGAGGAACCTGAGACGGGAGGAGCTCGAAGGAGCGCAGCCAATGGGGTATGGAAATTCTTTTGTTAATGGGCGAAACGTCCTGTGGAGTGTTCGCGACGTCACATTTTATAGGCGCTGTATTGTGCGGAGTGTTTTTTTTTTTATTTTAAACCTCTCTTTCGCGGTGATTAAGAGATTGCGGCGTCTTTGCTTCCAGCAGGTCGCCCCAGTTTGGCGAGACCCAGGTCAAGAAATTACTTTTCCCTCTCTCTCTCGAATGTGACAAAATTAATCCAAGCTCCACGGGCGGGTAATAAAGATACCCCATCCAAATTTAACGGAACAATGCGGATAAATCTGCTGCTACAATTTTATACAGACGAAGAGTCGATGGATTAACACGTTCCTTTTTTTATCTGGAATTATTTGAATACTGGTAATGGAGTGCGCCCTGTTTCCTTCCGTGTGAATTACAAAAGCCTGGCACGCTGGGGGAAAAAAAGGGGGGGGGGAAGAATGAGAACAAAGGAATGGAGCACGAATCACGAAACGCCATCGTTGGTTTTGGTAAATAACAACCGGCACGTAGCGGTGTGCGTTGCACGAAGATCCTTTTTGCATTTCCAGCGCTGCAGTGTTGACACAGCGTTTTCTCCACCGCCAGGGGAAGGATCCAGTTTCGCAGTTTCTCTCCACGCGCGGTGCAGATTATTTCGATAAAAAAAATTCTGCCGCGCGGGATTGGTTGATGGAGATTGAACGTACAAAATCGTCACTCCTCTGTTGATCCCCTTTATTCTAAAAACACACACGCTCCGGTCGTTTTATCTGGGAATATACAATTGTAAATCGAGCAAATCGCTCGGGCAACGTTTGCCAAGATGATCGAATGGGGCCACGTGGTAGGGAGCGCGCGGCACATGGTGATATAATATTCGCAGGGCAAACGAGACGGCACCGAAACTCGTCGACGCCGTCTGGTGCATGCGGACGCCACCGGAACGAATTTCGGAACGCATAATCGAGGACGCTAACGCATTTACGCGAAAATAACCGCAGCGGTGGTTACGTCTTGTGCGTTCACTAGGACAGTATTGATCTTCTGCGTATTTCCCACACCCCCTTCATCACCCCCGTCCCTCCCCGCCCGCGCACCCCTTATCCGCCGCTGCTCTTCTGCGTACATCGCTGCCGACGTATTATCATTCCCATGGCCGTTTCGTTTATATAGGGACCATTTTTCCAGCACCCGCCTGGTCGATTAATTAGCCTAGAGAAATTCGGGTCGGACGGGCTTCTGGCGGATTTAAATTAAAACCTACTCCACGCTAGGGAAATCCCCATCCCCACCCATCTTCCCACCCGCAAACCATGGCTATAGTGGGGGGGGGGGGGGGCTTTTGCTATTCTATTTTCTATTTAAAAAACATTTTTAAGGAATACCTTTCTCACGAAATTGCGAATGCATCGCCTCGGATGTAGGTACTTGACTGTTTCTTCCGTGTCCTTCGCTTTTTAAGCAGGTTGCAGGTGGGAAATATTTGTAAGCAGCATGGAAAGGCGAATGTAGGAAATGAAAAGAGCGCTCAATTATTCATCATCGCTTTTTCCGTTTTTTTTTTTTGGTATTCTTTTTGCATGGCTTCTATTTTTTTTAATGCACTGCTATTCTGGGGGATTGTTTTGGAGGGGGGGATAGATTGTATATTTCGTCTGTCATACATGCTCTCGTTTTAGGAGGTTATTGAAAGCGCGAACTTTCGGCGAATAATGAAATTGCTCGCGGATCGGGGGTTTCGGTCCAGGGCGATTTTGCTGTCTTCTTTGTCCCGTTTTAGCAAGCCGGTGATAACGAGAATTTTTTTCTTTCACCCTTTCGCTTCTGCTTTTTCTCTTATTCTGTCTCGTTGCCATGGATTATTGACAACTCTGGGAATTAATCTGCTGCTGTGTTGCACACTGCAAAATTTAATATCATTAAATTTTTCCATCAGTAAACGCGCGGGCATGTGAATAATTGATGCCGGCTTTTTCACAAATATCGCGCTGCAAGCTTTTTCCCTGAATATTTCACGATAAAAACGATTCTGCCGAAGCTGGGGTTTGTTGCATTCAATTTGTAGTTTTAACCACTGCACTCTGAATTTTATATAATTTCTTTGCGCAATAACCGTGCTTAATATTGTACAGATGGGGAAGTAAGCGGTGATATCTGCATTGACAATAATGTGGTGCGTAAATTAAATTAATTTCTAAAATTCCTGTGGAAGATATACAATCCTGTTGCCTCGTTGACGGTTTGTTTAATGAGAATCTTTGTTCGGTGCCACCCACTCATCTCTGACTATATAATAATTATACTGTTGGTTGGAATTTAACAAAAAACAGTCCCGTTCATTCAAGTTGATTTTATAGTGTATCAGGTTTATACTACATTCGTTTTAAATAAATATTATTTCAATACTCTGAAATATTTGGAATTGGTTTGAGGCATGCAGATTGTTAAAGCTTGCAGTTCTGTGTGCAATGGATCACTACGCTAGCAATTTACGATCTATAATTAACAGCCACATAGTTTCTATGGTTTTCATATCGGACATTACACTTGCAATGTTACATTCACACAGCACAATACACCTACATCAATGCTGCATCATTTTTATACTATTCTTATTACTACACACAATTACAAAAATACACAACTCACGCTAAACAATAGTTATCTAATATTTTCAACATGGGAACCAATCCTATTTCGCACGTGTATCATGTGGTAAGTTTTGAGCGTCTCGCGAAAACGTAACAAAGTTGCAAGGGACAAAATTTTTCAACAATGTTGCAAATGAAATTGCGGTGTTCGGAAGTCAAAATCCCGGTTTCCAACTTTGTGCGATTTCGCCAGATGCCCAATTTCGGTTTGCAACATTGTTGTAGCTCCAAGAATCGTGAACACTAATTCTCTTTTGCAGATGCGGGGCGAAAATTTTCCTCTCTTGCAGGTGCGGCACTTCAAACAGGGGTGTTCAGAAATGCATTGCACGATTCTTGCACCTGCAAGAGAGGCAAAATTTTGAGCTGCACCTGCAAGAGAAGTAGCGGGACCGAATTTTGTGTATTGTGGGAAAAAGGGAGTTCTGTTTGGTTTGTGTTAAAGTTAGAAATCCACAATTCCTGGGAAAACAGAACCCGTGGGTCGTACAGTGTGGGGATTCTTACGATTTTCCTACAAGTCCAGAATTTCTATCTATCCCACAAAACCGATTTTCCCCACAAAATTCTACCGGCGAAAACGCACAAAGTAGCAAACCGGGATTTTGATATCCGAACACCGAAATTTCATTTGCAACATTGTTGGAGAAAATTTGTCATTTGCAACTATGTTACGTATTCGCGAGGCGCTAAATAACTAACCAAAATACTTGCCTACATACTTACCTGAATAGGGGAGACCGGTGCTAGTTAACGAATTGCATTTAATTATTGTATTATAGAATAAATTATGCTGCCATTTGCGATATTGAAGAATATGAATGACCAGCTTGCCATTTAATGTGTCCCCGTGACAAAAACTTGCTTGTTCTGTCAGTGAGATTGAAAAATCTAAAATGGCCGGCCGAATGAAAATATTTTTGTTTCGAGTATTTATGAATTTTTGTCCACTAAGTACTGCTTGATGTTTTTTCATGAATATTTTGTGGAAACGTGATACATTGACTATAATTTACGGTATTTTATTTTATCCGGGGCGTGGAGGTTTTGTACGTATGACCCTTAACATGTTAACAATGTCGGACGGGGTTACTTGACTAAGCATAGGAATACCACTAATAATTACATGTTTTATCCTCAAGATGCAGTCGAGGCAAAGAGTATTTTAGGTGTCCGCCTCCAATCATTTTGAATTTTGGATATGTTATAGAGGACCGAAAAATAAGAAATACATGTTTTTTTATTTTTCCCCGTTTTCATTTGGGGGGGGGGGGGGTGAAAACTGCGTTCAAAGTTAGGGTTGAAAAATCATTTTTGTGGAATATCTCGAGAACTATTAGAGATAGGGGAATAGTGTCAATGGACGAATTTTGTGTCTTTGAATGCGAAATATGACTGACTCACCAGATTTTCAAAAAGTCCCTATGTTTAAATAATACATAATAACTTTGAACGCAGTTTTCACCCCCAAATATGAAAACGGGAAAAAATAAAAAAACACGTATTTCTTATATTTCGGTCCTCTATAACATATCCAAAAATCAAAATGATCGGAGGCGGACACCTAAAATACTCTCCTTGTTAGTAATACGATTAGTTCCCGAGTTCAATGCATTGTATAAGTATTGTTTAGTTTAAGTGTGAAGTGGGATACGTGATGTTCAAGTTTGAAGTGACATACGTGAAATTTAAGTACGAAGTGTAAATTGTGATGTGTGAAGCGTATGTGTGATTTGTAAAGTGTAATGTGTGAAGTGGAAATGTGATGTGGAAAGTGTTGCGTCCTTGTTTGCTGTGTGACTGACTGTGTTATCTCATTTAACAAAGTTGCAGACCTTTGAAGTTTGTGGCATTTGGGCGTCTGCCTGTAGGCAAGGTGTCAGCACAGGGAGTTGTAGCTTGCAGCTCCGAACACAAACTTCGTTATGTGATGCAGCATGGGAAAATGTTGCCAGTCAAAACTGATTCCACGATCGTTCTCCATAACTCATAAAAGTTTCAATAACAATATACCTCCGGCAATGGTTAACAAGTGTCACAAGAAATTTGTGAAATTATTCCATTACATACGAGGGACAAATGTATCCTAAATCCTGTTGCAATTCCGCCCTGATAACAGCCACTGCCGCATCTAGGAGTCCATGTTTCCTGGCATTACCTTCGTCCTTTTGCATTTCACGAATCTCGCGGCCCTGTGTGTGCAGAGAGGCGCCACTGCATTGCAAATTGCGTCCGTGTTGCGCACGATTATGAAGAATTTACAGTCAGCGGGCTTAAGCTTCGTCCTTATGAAATATTCCCGCGCAGTTTGTTTGACGTTTGCCACGGATAAAGGGGATATTCCATTGGTTGCGCGCGAGCAGCGTGTACATTTTAATGACGCTCCCATTATACGTGGACCTTAATGTGACTTAAATGACCGTATTTATGCTGCAACATAAATAAATGGACGCGACCCCAAGACTGTTCCTCGGCCTTTTCTTCTCCTTTGCTGCTGGACCGTGAATGGCACCTGCCATAATAGCAAGGAAACGCAAGCTTCTCCTGGGATTATTAATTATTCGATCTTGTATTGTTAACAAAAATATACGTGTGCGCGAATTACCTAGAAAATTCTTTACTCTCTTTCCCATTTCATTTTATTCCCAATGCAATGTGTGTGTTTCAATTATTGAAATCTCATAAATAGACCAACGTTCTAGCACGTAGAATTTAATTGCGAAATTATCGATTACCATATGTGACGCAGAGCTACCAATTCCGACCTACAAAGATAAGCGACAAGTTTGGACCGCGAACTAAAAAGCCAAATCGACATACAATTGGGTCCAGTTGTGCGGAAAGCTAAAGGCAGAATGGCAAAAAATTAGTTAAGCACAGTACGGATCCCATAATTTTCTGATCGTTGCGATTTCGTGAATAATTCTTACATTATAAAATTATTAAAATTAACAAGCCATTGTTTTAAAAGAGCAAAAGCTACAGAAAATTTAAAATAATATTTTACAATAATATTTTAATACAAAAATTGTTTTATGTGTATTTAATGCCAAAATACTGAAACAATTGTGAAATACCAAATGAACTACACGAAGCGGCTGAAACTAGCGTGAAATTGAATCACCGCTTCCTTGAAGTTGCAAATCGTAACTCGACCGCATATTAAAGCAACAGAATTCGTGGTTTAATAGCAAAATCAAAGCGACCGAGTCCCAAATTGAACGGTACAAGTTGAAGCCGCACGGCCCCGGTTCTTGTCCCATAAAATTGAAGTTCCCTAGTTTCTGATTTAATTACAAAATTCAAGCGTCCGTGCTCCTCCCGGCCGGGCATCAAAACAGAAACCCTCCAAGTTCCGATCGAGCCGCAAATCCGAGGGCGGCGAGCCCTCAAATTCGCCCGCAAAATCGAACCGCCCGAAATCCCGATTCGTCCCGCAGAATTGACCGTACAAAGATTCTGTATCGCCCCGTAAAGCTGACGCCCCGAGCCCCGAAATCCGCTGCGGAAAATCCGCGCCGCTGCCATCCCCCCTACCTCCCGTGGCAAATTAAAAAACAAATTCCACGATATCAAGATTTAACTCCGCCCGTCGCTTTCACGCGGCCATTATCTTGGAACAGTAAATCAATTTTCGTTGCTGCTCAGTCGGCCGAAAAATCCACCGTGCAAAATATTTTGCCAGAATCGTATCTCTTGCCAGCCCGTCGCTGGAAAATCCCGCCCGATTGATCGTTACTGCGCCATTCATGAGGCTGAAACGTAATTAATTAACTTTCGGCAGGCTGCTCCACGGGTCGTCCGTTTTTTCCCACGCCCTTTTTCCCCGCAGGAAATTTCGCCGGATTTGCGATACTCGATTATTAAAAATCACGGGAAGCTGCTTAAATTATCTGCGCCGATGGGAACCGCGAATACCCATCGGCCTGCGGAATTATTTCTGCTACGCCCGACGATAACGTGGACGGAGAAAAATTCTGCGCATTAAACCGAGCAAAAAATGCGGTGTATAGTTTTCGTATACGACGCTTCGTTTTCGAGTAAATCCGATTTGAACGGTTTCTAAGTAGCGTCGAGTTAAACAAGCGCGCCGTTGCGGGGCTCAACTTCAGGCTCAATTTCCGCTAGAACGGCGCGTCCGGTGGAAAAATGTTACTCTACATTTTCGATGCGTTTTTGCTTGTAGAAAAAAGCCCCTGCTCGGTTATACCCGCTCGTCACGAATATTACACATTTATCACCGCTTGTTAGAGTTATTTGTTTACGTCGCCGTAATTTCTTGGGTATAAAAATACAAATATAAATACAAACAAGGCTGACGAACATCAGCGTCGATTTAAATGGGAAACATAAACGGCTTGATGAAGTGGCGCGTGACACGAGAGGGGAGAGTGACAATTGTCCAGCAGAAACGAGCTCCGCAGTCGATAATCAGCCCCGCGCAATACGTTCAAGTGGCGTTATAGCGCTCTTATCGGGGAGGGGGGGTCAGCATGATATACGGGGGCCGTGATTTGAAAGAGTTAATGAAGGCAAAACAGCGTGGCGAGAGTATCGTGAATCCTTTGGTATCGTAGCACGCTATGTCGATGGCATGTTCGATAGTATCGCAAGCCCACGACCTCCTACCCCCGTTTTGTTATTTATCGCCAGAGTCTAGCCGTTTTTCGTTAATCGATGGCCAGAGAATTTTGCGTGCTACCTGCGAGGTACAAGGTGCCTCGGAGCGATCTGCAGTTTTATAATGCATTTACACTGACCGATCGTTTTTTGCCGGGTGCGGCGCGCTTCGAGATGTAAAAGGAACTGCAGGTGGCGTTATTACGTCATGCCTGGAAATCGATAGGGAGGGTAGTATTTGAATTCCCTGCGGGCGAAAAATTACAATGTCCTCGATAAAGGTTCGCCGCACGACCTATGAAACATAAGGGAAGAACGCAGAAGTGCAATAACCACTTACATTCGCAAAGATAAGCACTGCCGAAGCGATCTCAATACTCGTTGCACCGACCTGGCACTTACATACGTTCTTCCCCGAACGATCTCGAGCATACGAGCACGTACTCCGACCGCAAAATTATGATGGTATCTATTAGAATGCAAAAAAAAAAAAAATGGGGGAGAAGTGGAATTGGGGTTCGGAGATACTTCGCAGTTTTAACTCCGTGAAATTTTATTCGTTCGAGAGATACATTTCTCTCGCTGAGCAGCGTTAGGAGAAATTTACACGCGCTTTAAAATGCATCGCAGGGAAGACAAGGATCATCGTCCCACATTTTGAGAATTAAAATTATGGCTGTAATTTTACTTTACGGCGCGCTGTAACTATTATCTTTTTCCATTCGGGAATACAAATTGTGGTCCCGCCGCCTCCCGCCTGTGCCGCTAAATTATATCGCATTTTATGCACGTAAAATAGCGGGGAAATATAAATTCAAAGATCCGCTGTGTCACCATTTTATTAAATTCGGGTTTGGCTTTCTGCGCCAGCGCTTGGGGAAAATGCAAGGGCGCTTCTTGCCCAAGAAGAAGTGCCAATTCGATCTCAGTTTCGCAGGTTCTTGAAATTTGTTGCCTCGCGCAAAATCCACCACCTTCCAGACGCAATCTGCCATTCGGCAAATGGGATTCAAGCCCCCGAAAAGAGTATTAAAAAAAAGAAACGACAGCCGCGTGACGATATAACCCCCGGGGCGTTTATTCAACCCTTAAAAACGCGATGGGCATCCAATTTGCCGGCAAGTCGCCCCGGTAAACACGGCTAATAAACATTCCTCGTTCCTCTTCTTTCTGTTGCAGCTCTATCGGCACACGTACCTGGCCCACTACAGGATCGTGAACCTGAAAACCTTGTAAGTAAACGAGCCACGCGGCCCCGGGGCCATTTAGGATAATCGTATCTCAAACTTATTCCGCGGCCGAGTTTAGATTTGCATTTTAATCTTCGCGCTACGGTGGCCGGGAGCGGCTGGCGGCGTACAAATTACGGGCACTGACGCGAATTTCAGGCTCGTCTTCGCCGCGACACCGCCAACGCCACTGGCGAACTCCGCCTAGCGGCTCTAGGCGTTAATCCTCCGTTTAAGGGTGCTTATATCACGATTAGACCCGACGTCGCCCCTCTCGAATACCATTTGTACTTCTTCGTACTCGGCTCAGCCCATTCGCGCATTAGTTGACAGAGGTTAGGTTGGCGAGCTTGTTTAAAAAACATGGCGGACTGAGGTGCCCCGCGGAGACATAACCTAAAACCCCTAGGCTCGAGTACTTTCATTCTGGCACGTCAGACCTTTTAGATTTATTCGAAAAGGGACGATTGTTCGTGTAAAAGTAAATTCAGAATAAGTGCAGAGATCAGAGATGGGCAAAATTTGTATTTAAATAAATTTCGAATAACGAATCAAAGTTAACAAAATTATTCGTCATGTGTAGAATAAAAAAGTTAGCTTTATTCGTTAAATAATCTAAAGTGTAAGTAACTTTTAGTTTTTATTTAGTTAATGCCCAACTCTGGTAGAGGCTATCGATATGGGAATCCCCCTATGGTGGCGGGAAAGTTTGGTCTGTAGGACGAATGGCGGCTGGCGATGTCTATGTTTCTTTGGGTAGGAATTTGACGAGAAATTTCTGAGGATTTATATTATGTACCGAATGTGTGAGACGAAACTTTGGGGAAGCCCTAACAACCAATATTGTTCGAAGGGTGTTTGTTTCGGGCGAGTTTAAAAATAGTTGCGGAACTTTGCCGCTCTTTATGGTTGTATTTTAAACTTCAGCCCTTCAAGTTGGAGTTATACGGTGGCGGTAGATGAAAGCCGTCTTTCAAACTCGAAGAGAATACCATGCTCTTAAGAAAGCACCGCTTAGGACGACGCGTGATGCTAGCCCGAGCTATTCTTTAATGATTACCGGGGAATATTTAAATTTCTCGCGGCTGTGAACACGGGGGGACCTCGAATATTTTGCTGGACACTGTTTTCTAAATTGTACGCCTGTAATAACTTTTGAGCGACTTAGAATTACGAATAAATTTAGGTCCAGCTAATTACGGAGGCATGAGTCCGGCTTATTTGTGGGGGCATAGGTCCTAATTAACTTTTTAAGAAAAATATAACCGTTTCCAACGTTGCTTCCCAACTTTCCTGCCACTTGAAGCTCAAAAAGCTTTAAAGCCCTGAAAGCTCCACCAACCGAGTGTGGTATAAAAAACTTTGAAGAACATTTCTGTTCAAGGAAAAGTTGAGAGCGATTCCATTCGTGGCTCTCGTAAAATTCTTCATCATACACTCACCCCGGCCGAACAAACGATTCCAATTAGCGATCGGGAACAAAGAAGAGCGACAGTCTTCTCTCCTTTGACATCTGGCGCAATTGCGGCGAAATTGCCTTAGAAGAAAGTGGCCACAATTACAGAGCAAAAGAATGTCAAGCTTCGGACTCATTGAGTTGTAATTGCGAAGCTGGCTTAACACTCCACGGGTTAAGTAATGGCGTCAGCTCGTAGGCGGGGACTTTTAGTGATATGTTAGGTTATGTTACGAGTCTTTGGGTGTTTCGTTGCAATTGTAATACTTGCCACAGTCACGCGTAGAAGTGCAGCTGATTCTGTGACTGTAATTTGTGCTGTGAATATGTCAGCAATTTTCTTATTATGAAAATAATATAATATAACATCAATCACAAATGGCACATGTGATGGTGGGCGTGACGGATGCCAAAAAGTTGCACACAGCTTCCCCTTTGTTTTTGGGATTAATTTGCACGCCCTCGTATTACAATTACCTTCAGTACAATTTCCTTCCTAAATTATTCTATAATTATAATTACTGGAAATATCGGTCTGACGAAACAGTAGCATAAAACGGGCAAAGTGATATCACGAGTTCGCGGAATTAAATAGCCAGGGATTCGCGGAATGAGCTGATAAGTTAGGAACAAAAACTCGTGGCCAGCCGACTAGGGCAGCGCGCATGAATGAGTCTGGTGACGTGACCGGCACAATGAATGAAGTGGCGTGCAAAGAGCCAGGAACATTGTGCGGTGAAATGTTACCACTTCTGCTGGTGACATTTTTCTTAGCCCTCGGAGACACGGGGGCTGCTACGAACGTGGAAATTTCTCGCCGCTCGCATCGAATATAAAATTCGGCCGCCGTTAGTCCAGATATAAATTCCAGACTTTAATTTCCCCATGAACATCCTGACACTGGCGTTCTTTCACGGCCGACATTTTGCAACGCGCAAGACGCGACTAAAACTTCTCGCGAGAATTGGATTTAAAAGTAGTGACAGTAACAATTATTTTCTTTAATTGTTATCGTGTTTAATTTGACTTCCCTATGCCCCAGGACACTTATAGGCCACTTCAGAGAAAACAATAGAAATATTTCTGTTGTTCCAGGCGAAGCAATGAGAATTAATCGAAAAGTTCCAAATGGGACGTAAACCGGCACAAGTGTTTTCGCGATCCCACTAAATTCAATTCCAATATTCTCAGTGTGTCGGAGGTTCTCCTAATTTCGCTTTCACAGAATTTACTAACCATTATGGAGCTTTCAGTAGCCCTCGGTTTATCTTATTGCGTCGTTCACGTAGAAAATTAATTACCAGAACAGCCAGCATGCCGTACAATAAAATTCCCTCGTCGTCGAAGCGGATATATGGTTAATACAGCATCACAAAGCAAATGTAACGTGTAGCCGCATAATAGCCGAAGCAACAATAACATCGTAGAAAGTTCGTAGGGAATGGTATACGGCAGAGTAATGTAGCTTCAAAATTGAATCAATGAATTCCCTCGCTGTTCGCGCGGAATCAAACCGCAGCGATTATTTGTCATATGCGATTAACGAGTCGGCTGGATCTCGATCGTTTTGTTGCCGTTCCGGGTGAATTTATACAGGATCCAGCCGTAGAATCGCTTTAGAAACATTCCAGATTCGACTGAAAAATTCCATTAGGAGCATTGTGGACGGGAAAGAATTCCCCGGTTTTCGACCGCTTTGTGTTTGTTCAATCAAGCTTCCCCCCCCCCCCCCCCCCCAGTACGGATCAAGTCATTTAAACGAATTTGATTACGACCAGATACTCCGCCTGATTTCGCATGCCCATTGAATTCTCTCCATTTTCATTCCACCCGATCAGGCTGTCTGCCTTTCTGATACTCCGTTTGCGGATTATCAGAGGTTTCAGCTCGAAAAGCTGTTTCCAAAAAAATACCCCCAGTGCGGGTTGCGTGTTGTAGGGGAGAGGTGCCATAAAAGGGACAGGTCTTAAAAGGGACAAATTGAATTGCCAAGATTCTAAACGCATTACACATGCAAGTTATTTTCCTGTTTATAACAACACTAATGCCCAGTCATTTGACGTAAACTTCACTGCGGTCTCACTTGCAACAGAGTAGTAATCCGCGGTTGATGTTTTTTCGACAGTAAAAGTAAAATTTTCGTTGATTTTCTGTGTCGTTTTCTGAGAACAAGATATATACAAACTGTTGAACTATTATACCATTAAAACATCCTGTATTCAACTGAAAGGAAAATACTTAGTAAGTAAGCTTAATTGATTGTTTTCTTTGTTTTGAGGTTATATTATGTTAAGCTCACTTATAGTCTTAAAAGGGACAGCATAACAAGTCTTAAATGGGACAACCGTTTCATGACTGTCCCTTCCATACACATGTACTGCTGGACACTTGCCTATTTTAGTACAATTAGTCTCATTTTTGTTCAAGTAGGATTTAATTTTAAACTATTTTATTATTTAAATATTATTTTATTTATTTTATTACTTTATAGATTTTTTATATACTTATATTTACCACTCGTGGGTATTCCTATGTTGAACTTAGTTTGTAAGACATAAATTTTATAAAAAATGTTCCTCTATAACTAAAAAAGCTGCTAAAGCTTTAACGATAAGTCACACTCTATAAAGATAGTCAAAAATATTGATGATTTATGTTACAGAGTTAATTTTTTCATAGATTCCATTGTTTGGAATCATTAAGATTTACAATTATAATTGTAATACTTAATAAGTTTATTTTTATTAACGTGTCCCTTTTATGACTTATGCTGTCCCATTTAAAACCACCTAGTCGTAAAAGGGACATTTATTATACTTTTCTTGAAGGGGAATAAACATGCTTTCTATTGATGTACTTGTTTTTTAAATTCCTATAACGACATTGTCAGAAATGGACGCTGAACAAAAGTGTCCCTTTTATAGCACTTCTCCCCTACAATTCGGCATCAATATGGCTAAGTCTGGTTTAATGGATCCAAGTATTCAGCCGGATGCTTTCGGCAATTTACCCTACTTATCGCGCAAAACGATCGACCACTTGTGTAATTTTCTGCCACGTTATCAATTAGAGTGCTTGCACCGAGGAGTCTCGAATCGGGGATCAGCCCAGTCATGTGTGTCCGTGCACTTTGTAGCGAAACGGACGAGACTGGACCATAAACCCGGTTTGTACGCTACATGAATACCAGCGTCTTTATTTATGAGTTTTCACGAAGAAGTTCCCTTTGAGTGGAGGAGCTGGCCGAAAGAGCCCCGGCATCACGATGGGGCCGAGTCGCAGAACTTTCCATCGATTTTCCCCCGTCGTGGCTGGCATGGTACATTTTATAAATTCTATAAAATCCCACCGTCGAGCGGTGCTCGCCGCTCCTTTTATACCGCCGCGTTTCCTCTTCTCGTGATCCCCCCTTTTTGCACAGACTTCTTCCTTTTCTGCCGCTACAGGTTAACGCTCGTTACGCGGAGCTGCTGTGCGCCGGCAACAGCGGAGTAAAGAATTATTTTCCTCTAGCACCCGGGGTAACATAGCCACGTGCTTCGCGGCGAATCAGCACCCCTTATTAATCGCGACCGTGCCGCAAACGTCACAGAACACAGACGCCACTACATCTGTGACCGAGTTCTGGAAGTACTTACCGTGTAAACGTCAATTCTAACCTAGAATTAAAAGGTGTCTATAAAAGAACTTTTATCTCCACTTCTGAATATCACACGGAGTTGATTTTTCCGGAATTCTAATCGGAAAGTGTTATCTATCCTGAACACATTTACTTTGAAAAAATTATAAATAAGTTTTTCTTTTTCAAAAGAATTTTTCTTATATTTTTTATGCCATAGGAATGAAGTAGGAATGCAAGCACCTCTATCGAGTTAAATAATTCAGCTCACAGAATGGACAAGCATGTAAAGGGCCATAAGCAGCCAGCTATCGATTTTCCCGTTTGAAATAAATATTAATCAAGCTCGGAGGCATGTGATCGGAAAGGGGAATCCCCTGGTCCCCTCCGTAGGGATCGTTTTCTGTAACACGGCAATCTCAACGGGCATAGTGCTTTGGTTTACGTCCGAGCGGCTTTTACTGCTCCTAAAATAAGGATCCTCTGGATCCCGGCGAAAGCATATATGCATTCGTGGTCATCATGCCATCGGGAGCACGCTTGCGGTCTGGATTTACGCGCATGTCTTTGTTCGAATCGAGGAACGCCAGCTTTTTTCCAATAATTCTGGTAGAATTACTCGGCCAGGTGCTCGTGACTGCAGGAACTACTATCCTCATCTATTTATTCCTGGATATTGCATTCGTCGACGTTACAGAATCCCAAACGATACCTACCATCTTTAATTCCCTTCCTTACCCATTCAATCTACCTATTGCGGCCGTTTTATTGTCCCCCAAGCTGTACGGATAACGCGTTCACAGAGTCTAACTAGGTTAAGTGCCCTTAAGCTCAATAAAAATCTGACTGCCGATACTCCTCACTATGCATTGAAACCGGTAAAAATGTTTGTACGCATTCTTTCAGGGTGGAGACGTCACTGATGGCGAACGACTCCATTTCCCTGCAACTGGCGACCTGGGCGCCGCGCGGCAACGCGTTGGTTTACGTTCACCAGAACAACATCTATTACAGACCGGAAGCGGAAGTGGCTGCCGACTATCAAATCACGGACACGGGGGTGTTCGGTACCATTTATAATGGAGTGCCAGACTGGGTGTACGAGGGTAAGCTTCTTTACTGACAATCGTCGCAGAACCCATTTTATTATTCATGAGGCATCCTATGTATCCAAGCGTCTTTCGTGCCACTCCAAGCAAAGTGTCCAACAGAAGGTATCAATTTGGTTAAACGAGTGGGAAAACATGATTTGTAATAATGCTCCCGCGAAGCGCATGCTACGCCAGAATGTGAAGCTCTCCCCCGTTACGTTTGACCTGGATAAGCGATAGCACGATCACGCTAAGCGTCGCATCTACTTTTTGGAGGTTATGTCTTACGTCAGCAGGCGAAACAATAGCGCGAACACCACGCATTCAGCCCCGCGCGGTATCTGTAATAACAGCGAAACCACTGCCTACCACTTCTTCTGGAATAAACAAGCATCACACGGTTGAATTCACAAAGCTCGTAGCGGAAGCGGCGTTATCGCGACGCGGGTAGTTATGCACGGGCCGCTATGTGGCGCGTACTTCAAAATAAACTGGACCGCGTGTAGCGACGGGACGTGCGAGCCAGTCGAATGAAAGGGCGTAGGCGCAATTTCCGAACCGCGAGCTGGCAGTTTTGCGCGCGAGCGGCGTTCAATTTGCCGCGTAATTATTTTTAACGGGACCGCGGCTATTCGAAATTTTTAATTGCCCGTTCCGCCAGCTGCTCGTTGCGTCCGGTTCCGCTTCAACCTAGATTACACGTATTACACCAAACAGGTTTCATCTTTTTTTTTTCTCCAACGTCACCGATATTGCGGGGATGCGGCCGCAAACTTTAGCCTACCGCGCGGGCTATGCCCAGGCCGCCTAAAGGAAGAAGCGCCCCCGGCTCATGAGCAGTTGCCACTTAATCAACTCATCAGAGCCGTTGGAAGTACTTTCCAATTTTAAAAATCTCCCCCCACCACTCGGACAGTATCTCGTCCAGGGTTGAACACTCGGCTACCCCCAAATCTAATCATCCTCTCGTCTCCATCAACAGCTCTCGACGCGGCGAGCCCAGAAGCAATTAACAGGCCGCGAGCAGAGGGAAAAGAAATCCCCGGTCGAATCGTCGTTATCGCGGCCAGGCTAACGCGATTCTTCTGACGAGCCGACGCGCCGCGGAGCAATATTTTTTCGCCGGCCCTTTAGTGACACGTCGGCGCGCTTTGTACGTGTGCCCGGATGAGTTTTCGCCCCGGAACCTGGAACAATAATATGTACCACGGCCGTAATTCACACAGCTGATGCTCGGGGGGACGTTGCACGCGTTTGCATATTTCTGAGCCTTCATCAGCCGTGTCTCTCTTCCCCTATGTCACCCTTCGCCCGGTATTTCGCTAAATCGCGCGAGCGCGCGCGGCGACGGGGGTAACGGATGAGGCATAAAAATTCATCAGAACAGCCCTGCCAGTGAAAGGAGCCGGTAGAGACTTTTTCACCCCTTTCGGGGGCTGGCCTGGTTCGTCGCGGCGCGTTCAATGGAATTTCCTCGGCTTTGTAAATATTTAAAAGCGTTTCGGTATTAATGTTGCCTACGAGTCCTGTCGACAGGGGTCCTTTCAGCGATTCCTCTCAGCCGGTCCGGTCAGGACTCGATTAGACGGCGGGGAGAATCCGGGCGAGCCTCGTTCGATATTAATTGCATGCCGATTGTTGGGGATTGTATAGGATTTCGGGTCCGGGGCTTCTGAATGGCGATCGATAGCGGGTAAACCCGGCGACTTGTTTACTTATGAAACGAATTGGGCGGGCTTTTAACTGCGGCAGCTGGCATGGACACTCCTCGGTGAGGACACTGTCAAACACCATAGGGTGTCCATCGAGACTCTCAAGTGGACAGTTGAAGCAGATCACCCAAGGCGCCTATCCACCCCGGTATGAATGGCCTCACCTTAACGCGCTTCCCTGAAGGGCAACACAAAGAGCCGGTTCATTTGCTATGCCGGGCGGCTCTCTGATTTTCACACCCTGGTCGCAATATCCAGACGCGGCGCGGGTTGCACGAGACATTTCCCTTTAAACAGCCGTTCCTCGAGTGTTTCGCGCGCGTATGGATGCTCGAATGATTTTATAGGAGGGAATATTGCGCCGCGTTCCGATGGGGGACGTCGATAAAGTGTCAAAGCGTCGACGGAAGGCGTGCCAGGAACTTTTCAACAGCCTGTATTTTGTTCCCCGTCAGCCGAGGACTTTCCTGCTGACGACATACTTTATCCAGTTCCCCTGGAGCGCGGCTCCAAGGATTTCGTCGGCAAGAATTTAGGATAAAGGCTGATTTACACAGGCTGCGGGCGTCCCCCCTCCGTGTCTCGCCAAGCCCGAACCCCCCTCCCCTCCCCGCGCCCATCGATTTCCAAGCCCCGCGCGAAACGCGTGTATCTGTTTTTAGAGCGCCTCTATAAACTCAATCTGCCAGCGGACGGACGGGATTCATCGCCAGTAATGCATATGCAAAGTGACTGTAAAATATTGTTTTCCAGCCGGGCGCGATCGCTGCCGTTCTAAAAAATGGCTCCGGCTGTTCGTCGGCCGCGTGCGCGCACCAGTGTAAATATCGGCGATACATCGCCGGGCAAATGTTTGCCCGTGACGGATACCGATTTTTTTTCCTTCCGCGCGGGCAAAAGGAGCAGCTGTTTGCTCGGGGAAATATGTTGCTTGCGGGGATTAATTACCGGGGAGGACCGCGTCGAGCCACTTTCGCAAATGTTGCTTTGGACCTGGCTAATTACAGGGAAACGCGGGCGCATTAACTTCCATTCGGCTGATCCGAGTTTGCTGCGAAATATTCAGAGTAATTTTTAGAGGGGGATGCAGCGTAAAAAGGAGTAAAAGATGTTTACTGTTACGCCACTCTCGGCCGGGCTCATGGAATATTTCAAAAGGTCTGTTAATATTCGTCGCTTTGTTTATGTAGAAACGTGACGTATGCGTGGAGGCATTAGTGCAGAGATCCCGCGACTATGTCCACGCGTCCCTTTAATCCTAGACGGTATTAAATTTGTACGAAGCGGATTTATCTAACGCGGCGTGTACAAGGGGCACGAGTGCCACGAGTTTTGACAAGGGTTAACAGTATTTCATTAGCGGCATTAGGGATATGAAAATGAGCGCGGTCATTTGGAAGCAGTGATAACATTGTGCCGGGTGTTATGCAATCTCTTGACATCTTCGCATGGCTCCCTGAATTGATAATATGACGGACTGAAAATTCGGTAATTATTCAGATGGACGTTGGTAGTTGGTACTTGGCTGATACATCACAGGAAGTACAGTGGGTGGCCAAATTATTATACCCAACAAAAAGGTTTGAGATTTCGTAAGTTTAAGCGATGAAATGACTGTAGTGTGAGTGAACACTTAAGGGGACTAGGCAGTCGAAAAATCGATTTTCTTTATTGCATTTTCCAAAAATACTATCCTTTCTGAATAAAATGCCGCTTGGTTTATAGTAAAATTCGCAAAATTATAGATTTGACAGCTAAAAACGTCAAGCGGCAACCTATAGAGTCGCCTTTGCCCAGAAACTTTAAACGCGTTTTTCTCGAATATTTTTTCTCTTCGTTTTTCCCTGATTGCGAACGAATAGAGATTCAGATCGACTTGAAAAAATTACAGGATGTGTAAAACATGTGCCATTTCGACGCAAACCTCTGATATGGTCCGTAAAAAATCGAGATTTTCATTAAACAATTAAGAAGCCATCGGGTTTTGGTAGCGCACGAACAAGAACGAATTTTTCTCGAAAAAATCGCCGTTTTTCAGCCCCCAATCGCATAATTTTGATTACGTCAGATTTTAAGACTGATATTAAGGCAAAACGACGAAAAACCGTTAAAATGTTTACCTGCCTACAGCGCCATTCTTAAAGCACATATATGATACTGTTTTCTCAAGATGAAGGGCAGGAAACGAATTTTCAGACATTTTTTCCTAGTTTGAACGGATGCACGGGGCCAAAAAAAATTTCCAGCAAATCCAACGAAGAAGAGCTCTTATAGAGCAAACATTTCTCTTTACTTTCGTTTTTTTGGTTTTGTTGTATGATTTTTATTGGCCAAGGTATTCGCGATCAAAGCAACAATGATACTTTTCACTTACACCTATACTGGCGAACACCTATAACTGGCGAACTCATGATCGTAGAAAAATTTTCACGAGTGTTTTGGAAAGCTAAGGAAGTTTCCTTTCAGAGCCTTTAGTTACCAATTTAAGATTTTTTAAAATCCTATTAAATCCATTTTAAAAAGATCCGAAAAATTTACGAAAATATTTTGAGTTTAACCCTTTCGCGACTAGCGCCAGTCGTATCCTGCTTCCACTAAATGCAACACACCAGCTAGTCGCTCCTTGCGCCGCGGCCGACTTTAGTCAGCATCTCCGATAGTTTTAAAAAAAAAACATTAAAAGCACTTTCGCGGAAATGTACACCGTCGCGAAAGGGTTAATAATTTGACCATCCTCTGTATGTCCAAAAAGTCATTTTTGCAAGAATTATAAACAAACTCTTTTACAAAAATTACTTCAAGGTTGCATATCTAAGAACCCCAAAGAAAAGGAGACGTTGTTTGAAGCTCCCTCTATGAAACATAACCTCTTCCATTTGGTAGTTGCCAATTAGAGGTTATGTTATGTTTAGGTTAAGAAACTGCAAACCATGGACCGAATATCACATACATTCAGCGTTGATTCGGTTACCCACAGCCTACACAGCGACATGACGACTTCAGATTACAACTGTATATACCCTAGCCGTGATAACGAGGAAATGAAGAGCGAAAAAGTCGCGGAGTATCTAAATGTCCGGCCGGTGGGATAAAACTTTGTTAATTAGCGAGGCACTGGGAGACTGTTAAATTGAGTTCGTTAACCAAACATACCCAGGGTGTTATCAGCATTTCATCATTTGCCAAGATTTACTCTCGTCGTGGTTCCGAATGGAAATATTATGCTGAGTGGCTCCCGCAATTATACGGCACTGCACAAATAACTCACGTTGTTGAAATGAAACAACATTCGTATCCACTTTCGCGTTCGGATCCAGCCACTGTTTATTAACGTCCCACCAGCAATATGGCCGGAGCACACCTATCCCGGGGACGTTTGTCTATGGAAATCTCAGACTTAGCCGCGTCCCGATCCCTGTACTTTAATTAATCAGACAGGAAGGGCACCGGGATAACTTTAAAAGCCGAGCCCAACCCTCGCAGCCGACGTCACAATATTCCACGGCGGCTGTTTTCAAATGCAAACTGCAAACATTCACTCGGGCACGTTTGTTCCTTGGGAATTTCAGGCCGCGGCGCCCTTTCACCCTGGCGCGGTAATTAATCAGAGGCAACAGATGCAGAAGTAAGTCTGATGGTTTACGCAGTCTTCCCGGTGGCCGCAGCGTCAGGCTTGTCCCACTCGGGGTTGCAGGAAATATCGTTCTTGCTCGATTAGAGCGCAGGGCGTTTTAATGCAAATCGCCGGATATCCAAGGCGCGCTGCGCGGCCATTTTCAGTCGATTCAAGCCGGCGCACGATTTTCTTCAGCCAGGGCATCGCGGAGGAACGACGTTATCTCAAATTCTGGCAATAAATTCTAGGAGGCAACGCAGAGTGATAGCGTGTACAGTTTCGCGAGATATCGAGTAGAGCGTTATAAACGTCAACGCAATTTCTGCATCCGTTGAAGTATACAGGGACGCGATAACAATTCTCCCGTCTGTGCTGCAACTTCGATCCCTCATTGTTTTTCTTCGGAGGGAGCGGAGGGAATATCGCGATCCCGATGCGACTCAATATATCTTCCTCCTTGAGAACGTCGGACCGGTCCGCCGGCATAATGCGCACAGGATATCTCCTTTTATCCTGGCTCCCGCGGAAATTCATTCCTCCAGTCACGAATATCGGGGATGGGAAACGGTGTTTGCTAACGTGTAACACGTCAACCGCCCGGAGCGCTCTCGGTCCCCTTATTATCGCACTTTCTACGTAGAAAATGGCGGACTTATATCGATTTCCAGGTCCCCGCAGTTATTTTCTATGGACATCAACCTTTCCAAAAAAAAGGTATTTTATTTTTTCCAGTTTGACCCGAGGTAACTAAAAAATTCGATGTCCGCGGGGCTCTTCTAAATTGAACATCCCCACCTGGTATGCCTCACAGGAAAAATTGATTTGTTTTCCTTTTTAAAAATGTGATTTTTTAAGGGTTCAATTTTAGCCCCTCGCTTGGAGTGTAATTCTATCTACCCAGTGCGCAGTCGGGACCGGTAAACCAGGACATTTGCATTCCGTTAAATAACCGGCAACCGGTTGCTAGGTGTTAGCTTGTAATCGATAAAGCGTCAGGTCGCATCTCCTCTAATCGAATCAGTTTTATCGGTTTAAAGCGGCGGACCGCAATTGGCCGGAACCGATTGGCAGGATATTTGCTGCTGCTCTCCCTTCCCCGCCGGATACTCCGATAAGCATTAAATGAAAAATAACGGGTGCCACGGGCCAATATTTGTTTACCCGAGCCAGGGAATCGTGTTCCATGAATTACACCCTCCGACGTGTTTCGTTTCTTCTCCACCTCCGCTGCATCCCGCGCTTTTCGCCAGCATTGCCGCTGTTCCCCCTCGTGCGTTCGTTCTCAAGGCCGTATAGAGGGGCCGCCACGCGAGATATTCACGCGGGGCATGGTGCGTTTTTAATAATTCCACGGTCGCTTAAAGCGACCGGGCGCAAGCTGACGTGGTAATTATTACCAGCTTGCAACATTTCCCAGGCTCTTGCAGAGTTCCCCGGCGTCTGCACGCGCGAGAGAGTCGTTTCGCTGAAATGCACCCCCTCTCAAAGTGGCCCTTTCTTTTTGGATTTTATCGTCGAGGCCAGTAGCCGGCGACAGGGTTTAAATGCGCCGCCTCTGAAGCGTATGCTGTCCCCGTTTTTCGCGACTCCGGCCAGTGAGCCTGGGTTAAGGAGTGACTTGTTATTTAATTGTCTTTTCATTCGTTGCGTTAAGACTACCCCAAGTGATATAACCTACTTTCGCCACTTTGGCGAGTGATGTGTCGCTCGATTGGTGTGAGGGAAGCGATAGCCGGTTAATCCGGGTTGAAGAGGAACAAGTAGGAACCAAACGAGATGACAACTGCTTAGGGCGAAGCACAATAATTAAGTTATCTTAGCTAAATGGAAAGCCGAGCAGTAACGAGATCCGACCGTGTTTTAGTGAATGGCTCGTTACCCAACAGAAGCTTGGTCTAACCTTAACAAACAAGTCGTTCTTCAACAGGGCAACGTGTTCCGTCTTGGCAAGTGGGTCATCGTTCAGCGAAAGTTAGTCGCCTTCGGGGCGCGTAGGACGCCATTCACTGAAATGAACGCTAATTATCTCTTCCATTCGTGGAAGCGGCAATGGCAACAGAGCCTCGCGAAAGGAATTAAATCTTTTGAAATCTCGATTATGAAGTTCGGCAACTGGTGGAAGTTGCCGGTAAGCCTCCGCCGCGCGTGGGGCCGAGGTGGTGTAATTGGGGTAAGAGTTTCCATGGCGTCGATACAAGCGGGCCAAGACGAAAATCCATGCTTTCAGCCGCCCCCTCCCCCTTTCTCTTTCCCTTTTTCTCCCATCCCCGACAGGGATGGATGTGACATTAATAGAACGACGAGGATTCAGAGAAATCCTTTTCTCCAAATCCGTTCTCGCTAATGGAACCTCCTTTCCACGGGATTCCGATTTCTGATCGGGTTCCGACGTATTCTCCCCATCTCCTGTCACCAGCCGCACGTGAAAGTACACTCCGTTCAGAAAGATATTTATCAGCCGAGATCCGCCACTCGAAATACATATCTTGCACCGAGGATGGGGCATGAGCAGAGGGAAGGAGAGAGAGAGAGAGAGAGAGAGAGAGAGAGAGAGAGAGAGAGAGGCCAGCCTGGACTTGCAGCAATTTCTTGAATCACTTCTCGAGGTTCAGGTGCGGAAACGTCGTAAGCGATGACGCGTCTTCTTCTGCTGCAAATGTATTTTGTGAAAAGAGAGTAGGGCGGAAAGCGATGATCGAGGAGCTTTGTACTTCCTTGTCGTTGAGATGGTTGCACAGAGCTGCTGTACGCTAGGTGATAACCAGCGGAGTATAAAAATCGATCTGGCCACTGCTTTTGATTACGGTAACTTGACTGTGACGGGCGGAAACGGAGTCGACAATTCTAGTAGAGATATATGGCTCTACAAGCCCGGCTAGCTTCGATGTTGGGTCCAGCCAGGTGCGATATTAGGTCCAGCCAGGTTCGATGTTGGGTCCACTTAGGTTTGATGTTAGCTCCGGGCCCAGTACAGCTTTGTTCTACACGTCCAAGTCATCCTTCAGAAAGGCCACTTTGAAATCCAAATGAACTTGTCTTTTTCTAGCATCCACCGAGCCCAAAGGACTTATCTAAGAATAACAAGCGTAATTTCCTAAACATCCAACCCACCCGTCGAGATATGCGTCCAGCAAAGAATTCACCATTGATTCGCGGACGACGTATCTCCGACGTTCGGCCAGTGGGGGTGCAATATCCCCGTAGTCAATAACATCTTCCGGACATTTATGCAGTGCCCAGAGTTGATATCGGCGCTGGCCGTCCACTGGATGCCCAGTGCAAACGTTGCATGCATACTGAATGGCTACCCGCACAATGGCCACTTTTCCTGCGCGAAACTTAACCTGCATGCAGTGTATGCCGGAAATGTTATCGAGACCGGCGACGTATGGACGCGGTGTCGAGCGTCACCGATATACATACAGCGGAGACCAAGCCAATGGCTGATCGACCAACAAATGGGCCACCAGGGGGAGGGAGATGTTTGTGAATACATTGTTATGGTGGTGGTATTGGTTTCAAAGGAAAGAACCGAGAAGCTTCTGCCGCGGGGAACAAAGAAGGCTTGTAATGAAAATAAATCGAAATTGGTTGAGTGGACAGCCGGGAAGGGTCGAAATGATCAATCTCGCAGGTAATGTACCCTCTAATCTATGGTGTATAGATTACTTTAACGAAGCCGACGTTATAGGCGATTGGTGCATTCACAGGCATCGCATTGAGGGGCTGAAAGCAGAGAAGTGGTCTTTACCTCTGAGTCTGCGCGCGTTAAACATTGGAAAGGAGTTGAGGCTTAGGGAACTCCGCGCAATAGGAGCTAGTTAGAGTGTTCCTATTCAATGGAAATGGCTTGTGTGGGAGTTGGTAGCGATCTCCTGTGAGAGGATCGATTATTAATAAACAGATCGTGATGGGACGTAAGCGAAGTCGTATGCTGTGGAAATGGGTCGTCACGCAGCGGTAGCGAGTCGTATCTTAGCAAACAGGTCGTTACGCAACGGATACAAGTCGCAATGTAGCAAATAGGACGTCACCCAACGGAAGCAAATCGTATCTTAGCGAATAGGGTCGCCGGCGAACGGGGCCGAGTCATATCTCAGCAAATAGGTTGTTATCTGGCGAAGGCGAGTTTGAGTTCTAGTAAATAGGTCGTCGGTGAGTCGAAGCACGTAGTATCTTTGGGACATGATCAGCAGACTTTTAACTTAAAGGCGGGTGCCATCCTAGAAAATAGATCACCCTTTTAATGGGTCAAGTATCCTAACAAGACGAGTTTCATCGCAAAATCGGGTATTATCACATACGGCATTCAGGGAAGCTCACCCAGCTGGGGCTATCGGACTCAACAACCACGGTCCTGACAACTATCGCAACGTAGTTCACCATTTTCTAATTTACCATTTCCTTTGCGTCAAGCGTCTCGATCTTTCACCATCCCGCGACTTCTATCCGCATAGCCTCCTTTAGCTCTCAAACATGTCTCGCTTTGTGCCAGCGTCAGCGTCAGCGCGACGACGCATTGTTCGTCCAAGTTCGTTCATCCGATGCAGTTGTAACATTGTAACTCGGTCTAATTCAGCGTGCAATAGTTTCAACTTCGCGACGACCCTTAGCCTGGCGATAGTTCGGAACGTGAATATTCCGTGATGTGTACCTGTTTCCCATTCTGACTCCTACAGATCCTAAGTCCCTCCATCCGTGACCCGGTCCGTGGCGGTGGAAACTTTCGATCGACAGTGGCGCCATCTCTGACGGAGTGAACCAGAAGCCATAGTAGTTTTTATTACTGATCCGTCGCAGAATGCCTCGAACTGCCGGAAACATTCGGAACGGGGTGAAGAGAGCGTAAGTTAATAAAGAGTTTCGAATCTCGGGTGGGTTTTAGATTTAATGGGTAGCGAATTATGCGGGGACGGTTATGCAGTGTATTGGCATGTTACACGTCAATGACGGCGCGAATCATTCCACGGAGACATGATTACGATGCAGGATAGCAGAACCGTCGGTCAATCAGGATGGCGATTAATTGTCGACACGCAAAAACGGAAATCAGGTAATTGGATTTCTGTCGCGCAGCGGCCCCGGCAACGTATTAACAATCGAATTACGAGACGATTAATAATCATTCAAGGACCATCGATCATTCAAGCACCGAGCGTGGCACTCGTCAAATCAGTTTGATTATTATTAATTGGGTATTCGCGGATTCAAACGTGTTTTCTTCTTTACTGACTCTTTGTGTTGAAATCATTCATGGAATAATTTTAATTCGGTTAGAAAATATTGCCCCGCGAATAATTAAATGTGCTGTTTGGCTCGATAGCGATAATATTCAGTATACCGTGAATCAGGGAGCGGATTATAAATTTATTTCAGAGCTCTAAACGCGTACATTTAAATCGGGCGGGACCAACGACTGTTATTTTTGGAAAATTTACGAGCGGCCGCGTTAAAGAAGAGTGACAAGGTCGGATTGCGTTTGGTAGCGTTCCAGCGAGGCGAGGGTATCCGAATTAAATGAAAATCCGAATTAACGGGATTTTCCAGCATTTGAAACGATTATCCCGACTCGACCTATTTTCCCCTGTGGAAATATGCAAATTTACAAACATCTAAAAAAACGTGGCTGAAGGAGCTGGAAAACACTAAGAGCTGACGATTCAAATGGCTAATTAGTAATAACGAATGAAACTATTACTTGGAAAAGGGGATCGTTGGGGATCATGTAGGATGCTTCAGCGTCAGGCGCTCGAGTGTTGATCGACATGAATCGCGGGATCGTGACCTATTCTTCCATCAAAGTGGCGCTGAAACCCGTGTGTCAAAGGGCGATTATTAAACAAGGACGATTTGCTCGAGCGCCACAAAGGATGTTCAAATGAAAATCCTGCGGGACCAAGTAAAAGCTGTGTTACTCGGGCATTACGTCTCCATTACTGTTCGACCCAGTTCGCCCGCAGCGCTAACTATGGAATTTCTCGAAAGGAAAAAGTTTTGCGGTCGTTGTTGGAGACAGTGGTTCCTCCTCCTCCCCCTTTTTGCGTATTTTATGATGTCACGGCTTGGAAAGTCTTCAGCGGATTCGCCCACCATTCTTAATTAAAAACTCTGCGCTCGGACGCGACGGTGGCGCCGCCATTATTAAACTTAAAGCGATTTAGCCGCTCCTGGCAGGGTTGTCCGCATCGGTTACCCGCCTGCCAACGCGTGTTCCCGACGAGTTCCGTGTAATTTCGTATTCTTTTACTAGCACGAAGAGGGCCAGTCGTGCCACTTCGTTTTACATTTTAATGCCCCCCCCCCCTCTCCCCGCGCTGTTTGATGATTCGACGTCCCGCGATGCTCTTCCTTCGGGCGCGCACTTGGACCGGGGTATTTCGTGTCTCGAGAAATTGGGTTACTGCTTGACTGCCAGCAGACATCCGTCCGTGATTTCCCGGCGCCGGCAACTCCGAAGAGTTCTCGAAGCAGAACGCTGGAAGCATATAAAAAAAAAAAGGGAATTAGAAAGTGTTCGCTTAAAATTATCATAGGTACAGCCTTTCAAGGTTTCGTAGCGGGCTGGGGTCCTTTGTTCGCTTGGAAAAAGGAGCCTGGCCGTGGAACGAGAGTACTGTGTGCGCAAACAGCAGCGGGGATGTTAACAACAGAAGAGGCAGCGCAACAGAATGGGAAGTGAAATAGTTCCTCGTACAAAAGCGATCACTTCACCGGGCAACGGAATCGAGAGAAAGCTGCCTTGTAACACGGTCCGTTTTCCCCGTAATTCAGTTTAAACAAACTTATAAAAGGCGAAGGAATCCAGGCCACGGCGGAGGAGTTTCTGATTGATTCGCATGCATTCCCGCACGAGCCACTGTAGAATCTAGCAACAGCCGTGCGCATCCAGGTCGATGAAGTGACGTGGCGCAGATTCCCGCACGTCCACCTAGTAAGAAAATTCTTCCCTGCACACTTTAAGGACCTACCCTTACTGCAATTAGAGCGAGGGCCCATTTTATGCTTAATTCAGCCTCACGCGGAGTTGGGCAAGTACGCTAGGTTGGATAAAAACACACCCAGTGGCGGATTTAAGAAAAAAGGCCCAGGTGGCAAACGTTACGAGGGGCCCATTTTATCGGGAACATGAAGAGGGAGTTTACTAAAAAACGGGGTCCGCGTAATAATACAGAAAACAAATCTACTTTAGATATAATCATAATTTTTTTAAGGATGGGGCCTTAGGGGGCCTTATGTGCAGGGGCCCAGGTGGCAACTGCTCATCGGCCACTCTGTTAAATCCGCCACTGAACACACCCAACCCAGGCATAGCTGAACTTAACGTGCTTAAGAGGACCTAAAATGGCCTAAACTGACCTAACATACCTACCGATTTAATTTTTTGGCAACGGGTCCTATGACTGTAGCGTCCACTTATTTTCATTTTTGCTACTGTACGTTTTTTCTGTTCCAATCTGCAACTGACATATTTTCCAGAGTCTAGAAGATACGTAGCGCTATCCTCACCATACGCCTCCGCGATTTAACGTTCGCACATTCCGCGTTGAAGCCACCCTTAAGAAGCAATTCTCTGCCGCCTTGAAGCCCTCTAACCCTCGCAATCGTGCTCCTCCCTTCGAACTCGGTCCTCTTGCCCGCGTTATCGAGGAGGTAGATGCCGGCGAGAGACCCCAATTATGACTGCTCTTCTTCAAGACGTTTCATCGACAAGTTTCCCGTAGCAGGGCAATTCGTGCCACGAAAATTCAAAGCGGCTGCGGTTTATTTACTCTCTGATAAATAGGCTGTAAATGGAGAGCAATTTCCCTCGCGCCTTGGCTGGCTTTCTGCGCGACGCTTCAACGCCGCGGAAACACGCCAGTCATTGAAACTGGTGGAAACCGTAAGAATTACTCACAATGAAGGTGAAAATTGGCTACTGCACGTTTTGCGCCGAGAATTCTCCAGCAGCTGTGTCTCGCCGATCTGAATGGCATTCGAAGCCGGGAATTCGCGAGAACCCGGAGGAACGCTGAAGACCTCTTAGATTTCTTTCGGGGGATTATTCTTGCCTCGACTAATTTTCACTCGGTGCTCTGTTCGCGGAGAAGAAACGAGACTGCGCTCTCATTCCTTGTCCTCGAGAAGGAATGACCCGCGGCGCAGGGGGACGTAAATACCGAGCGTTCGAAGAGGGCGTCGCTGGGGAGGGAGTGGTGCGTAGTAGGGGCTGGCATATTTCGCGAACGTCAGGCCCTAGGCGAGCCTTGTAGAGGCTAAATTTTCCTTCGACCCCAGGAACCCCGCGAGCAGAACCGGAAGAGGAAAAGTCGTTGGAGAGAAATGGGGATGAAGAGGGTACGAGGAGAGGATACAGGACGAGAACGAGTTGGGGGTCTGCAAACACAAAAGAAAAGGGACGAAAAAGAACGAGGAATGGGGAGTGGAAGGTGGGATGGGGGCGGTGCACAAAGACACGACACTGCGTTGCGCAGCTCGCTGGACGTGACGAGGGAGAGAAATATCCCGAGGGTGAAATTCAGTGTGGGGGCGGCCGGAGGTATGGTGGGGTCGAAAGGTGAGCAGGGTGACATGGCAAAGGAAAAGAAAATCTCGGGTTACGACGTACTCCCTTTACGTTCGACTAATTATTTATCTCGGGATTGATCCGGAAATCATTTATGCGGCAACTTGCGCGATTTCCGGGCCGCTGTGGTTAGCAGGAGCAGTGGTAGAATGGGCGAGGGGTCCGCGAGTACCGTAGCCCGTATAACCGTCTATTTAGTGGTGGCATAAATGGCCCACGCTTGAAGTGTGAGGTAACTGATTGCAGGAGGCGAACAAGTATAAGATGGGACCCCGGGGGGACAGTGTCCGCGTGTACATGGACCTAGAGCCTAGACACTTGGCCACTCCTCCCGGCCACTTCTAGTTACAAAGACACGTTTTCAACTCCCAAACATTCCTTCATGGCCCTCAAAGGCTCCTTTTCAAGACATAGAGCTGCCGGGACACGATTTCAACTTCCAAAGATACCTCGCTGCAAGTCCAACTCATATTTTCCAACACCTCAAACTGATGGCTATTTTCTAGTGCTGTTCGAGTACTCGGAAAAAGCGAGCCGAGTACTCGAAAGAACCGAGTAGCTCGAATAGAACCGAGTAGCTCGAATCATTTCGAGTAATTCGAATTTTTTCGAGTAACTCGAATTTTTTCGAACAACTCGAATTTTTTCGAGCAACTCGAATAGTAGAACCGAGAACTCGAATTTTTTCGAGCAACTCGAATAGTAGAACCGAGAACTCGAATTATTTCGAGCAACTCGAAGTAAACCGAACGGGTCGAAAGAACCGAGCAGGCTGAAAGTACCTAGTGGGTCAAAAGTACCGAACAATGCGGTGTGTCGAGTAGTTTAAAGTTTAAATGTTTCGAATATTTTAGAATATGTTTATATACAGTATAATGATTCGTAATTATTATTATTAAATAATAAATTGTTAAATAATAAATTATTTAATAATAATTATTAATATTATTAAATAATAATGTACATGATAAAATTGATTTATTTGGGCAAACCCTTGCATCTTTAAGATGCTCTCTTGAAGTTATTCTATAATTAATCAATTTTTTTCTGTAATTTTTTAATCTTTGCTTACTTTTAAATTTTTATATTTTCTGTTCGATTCGTTCTCATAGAAATGTTTATTTGTCTTTTATGGTTTACGTCTCCCCGCATTATATCTCTTTGTACCAAAGGGTTTTTCTCGTGAATAATAATAAAATAAAATAAAAAATGATTACGAATCATTATCCAGTATATAAACATATTCTAAAATATTCGAAACATTCAAACTTCAAACTACTCGACACACCGGATTGTTCGGTACTTTCGGCCCACTAGGTACTTTCAGCCCGCTCGATTCTTTCGGCCCGCTCGGTTTACCTCGAGTCGCTCGACAAAATTCGAGTTCTCGTTTCTATTCGAGTAGCTCGAAAAAATTTGAGTTGCTCGAAAAAATTCGAGCTACTCGGTTTTATTCGAGTACTCGGCTCGGCTCGGTCCGAATTTCAAGCTACTCGAATATTCGAGTACTCGAACAGCCCTACTATTTTCACGCAGATGGGATTCATAAATGAATCTTCATCTCCGGAACTACACCTCACAGGAAGTTGAGTCTGCTTGCGTTTTAATCGGGAGAGGTTGGCCTTCCTGAGAAAATTTGCTTCCGTCCCACTTTTTCAACGCGAAAATTATAAATATTTAAATGTCACTTTAAGGTCTAGTTTCCTCTACGAAGTAAGGCCTTTTTTAGGTCGAGCACTCTCACTTTGACTTCGCGGCCGTTAAACAGTTCCGTATCCGTGTAACTTCTAACAAAGCATGTGCTAGTTTTGTTAAAAGAAATCACGTATTCACCACTTACTCGCCCCAGTCATATTGGTCCGGGTTAGAATAAGAGTATGCGCCGTGGCGGGCTGCCGAGGGAAGAAAGTTTTCTGGGCACGCTTCCGGATGGAGAGGGAGCATCGTCTCCCCTTAGCCGAAGTATTGGAAATGCACGAATGGGCCCTTTTAGCACGTTCGTTAATACCACAACTTTTTCCAATAAAGTTTCTCCAGGCTCGAGCATATCACGAGTTATTTCTTAGTAATACTATCCCCGAAGATTCTCCTTCCATTCCCACGATTTGCACAAAGACGGCAGTGAGCGGACACGCAGCGCAATTTCTCTGCAACATTTACAGTTGCCGGGGCAAATACTTGCGGGGTGTGTTTTCAGCAGAGCAAGCATACCATTTCGGGCGAAAATGGAGGGAAAGTAAACAAAATGGCGTCGCGTTAACCGGGGGGGGGGGGGGGGAATTATGTACGTGCGTTAAAGGGTCCGAGCACTGGCTGGCAATTGTAACAGTACGGAAGGCCTTCCCAAGGAAGTGCATTCTTTGTGAATACATCGCTGTGAATGCGCTTTTTCCTCCGCCTCCCCCTCCTCCCCTTTTAATACATTACTTTACAGCTTAACGCACGAGCATGTATCTCCCAGGAAAAATAATTGTTTCCGACTCTATGCTCTTGAAGAAACGTGTTGTTCAAACTGTTCCTCTAAATAATGACTTTTTCTGAAACAACTTCATGAAGCGGTAATTTCACAGCGGTTGCATATTCTCTTCTAAAAAAAAACACTGTTGTAAAGATGCACTTTCCCACGGAGAAAGCTGTCTGGAAGAAGATAGTTTGCTGCATCGCTCTCACGGCAGTGGTTCTCAACCCTTTTCGATTCACGATCCCCTTTTATAATATTCAAATAACATAAACTTAAGGATTTCAGAATATAAGCCTAACTGAATAATATTAAAAAAAATATCGTGACGCCCGCCTAGAAAACATTTCGCTACCCACAGGTTGGGAATCACTGCTCGGCGGGATTACGTTTCTTATGCTGTGCTCTCTTAGAAGTAGGATTACATTTTCTCATAATTGGTCCCCATGTATTTCGACGACTGATGATATCTCGCGTTTGGGTGGCACGAAATCCGAGCACTTAGGGAAATGCATCTAATCTATCGAACCTCTCATATGAAAGCCTCTTTAATAGCTGCATAACGTCTCTATACGTTTTATTTCAGAGGAGGTGTTCGGCTCAAACAAGGCTATATGGTTCTCGCCCGACGGCACTAAGCTGGCGTTTGGTTACTTCGATGATTCCCACACGCCGATCATAACGATACCGTTTTACGGCTACCCGGGCAGCTTGACGTTCCAGTACACCTCAGCGATCTCGATCCATTACCCCAAGGTAAGCGTTTCACGGAGATCAGCCGATTTTTGTATTCCGTTTGATCTTTCATTCACCGCCTCGCTACCTGAGACGGGCTAAACTTGGAGCACCGTCTCAACGCGATGGCCCGAGAACACGAGATCATTTGAAATTCGACAAGAACCGTGTCCTCTTCACACTTCCAGACAACTGATTTAGGTGGCAAAGGAAGCGGGAGGAAAAATGTGAATCATCATATCCGTAAAGTTGGCGAGACAGTGGGAGTAAAAGAACACTGGGTGGCCGATGAGAAGTTGCCACCTGGGCCCCTGCATATAAGGCCCCCTAGGGCCCCATACTTAAAAAAATTATGATTATATTAAAAGTAGATTTGTTTTCTGTATTATTACGTTGAGCCCGTTTTTAGTAAACTCCCTCTTCATGTTCCCGATAAAATGGGCCCCGCATAACGTTTGCCACCTGGGCCTTTTTTCTTAAATCCGCCACTGACTGATACCATCTGTGTATGACTGCGTGGCTGGCGCGAAATTGCAGCTGCGAACTTCAAATTCGTTACAATCCTGCGCTAGTCATTTATCGCCGGCAAATGTACTGTGTTTTTCACGAAACTATTTTGGAGATAGGGGGAACCGAAATTAATATCGCCCACTCGTGTTCCCAGTTGCGCGGCTGTTTTCCCGCGATCGAGAACGCCGACCAATTTTTGCCTCCCTGCACCTGTTCGCGAAACTGCGGGCTAACTGAAAACAGTATCCATTTAACGCGCTGAATTCGGCCGTCCCCGTCGCAACGAACTTCCGCGAGCCATTCCGGGGACACGTAATTTAAATACTGGTCCGCAACGATATACGTGACAAGCGCCCTTATTCGAACAAAAATTATCCTCGCCAGGGCGCACTTAGAAGTTATTTAATCCCGTTCAGGGCGACTTTTCATTACAACTTCAACGATTTTCCTTCTAGCTCAGTTTAACTTGCACAATCTAACTTATACGCCCGTCCAACCGCCTGTAACGCGGCCTGTAACCCGTTTGTTCAGTCATTAAAACTTACTGACCTATTTAACTGGTTTTAGGGGGCAACACAGTCGAGAGCTAGCAAACATTTTCTAGAGCTTTCCAAGAATTTTAAATATCCCCCTCACATTTTTATATTTCGCCGCATTTGATCCCATCTCCTCAAGTTCCCCCGTTGGATCGCGGAAAATTAAATTGGGCTGACGATAACAGTTTACATAAGTGACCATTTAATTATTATTAAATTTTATCCGAACCTGTAATCTTACAACTACTAATGACCAGCGTAGTTTTCCTACATTCGGAGGGAGTTGTGCCTCTCGTCCGCCACGCGTTCCCAATTGCAAGCCCGCGAAACCTTCTGTGCTAACTCGGTTGTGCTGAAACTCCTTTCGTGTCTCTTAATACGCGAGACAAAGTTAGGAAAAAAGGTGGAATGAAAAACTTCAAAGGAGGCCAAGTCAGCACAGGAAATGAACACGGTTAGCTGCGGAGCTAACGCCCGTCTGACAGAGGGGTAAATGGGAAGAACATTGGGTTCGAGTATGGCCACGGGAAGAATGTAATGCGGCGGGACTAAGTAAATTGAGTCGGAAGCGTTTACCCGCAAAGAAAATTCAACCGTAGAGCCATGACCAATTTATCGATTTACCTATCATTATCACTGGCCGAGTTCGAAATATCGTTTGAGCACTGAGAACCTTTCGGTCTTTGAACGAGTGACTTCCAAATACTACGCCGGCCGACCCTCATCTCACTGGCGTAGGGACGCTGAAAAGATGAAAAGCAACCTGGACCAAGGTTTACAATCTGAAACGGGGGATGCAGAAGGGTGTGGAAGCTGGCACCTGTGCATTTTTTAATGGCTTTTTACGAGCCACGATTGATGCCGCTGGCCAGAAGCAAATATTGCCAAGGGGAAAAAAGACTGCTCTACGAATGTTTACCCAAGCGATGAATAACATAGCCTCCTTTAACGCGGTGCCATGGATCGCAGTTACTATTTTCCACTCGCATTCAGAAGAGCTGCAGACACCGTGAATTTAAGAACTCTTTGGTATTCCCACTTTGATCCGAACTAGTAGACTGAGAATATATTTAGAAAGCAAGAAAATTCGACGTTTAACCTAATGAGTGACCTATTTGACTTAACAAGTGACATGTTTGACTTAACAAGTGACATGTTTGACTTAACAAGTGACCTATTTGACTTAACAAGTGACATGTTTGACTTAACAAGTGACATGTTTGACTTAACAAGTGACCAGTTCGACTTAACAAGTGACCTATTTGACTTAACAAGTAACCTAGTTGACCTAGCATTGATATAAGTGGACCTAAACCAGTTTTCCAGCTATCACAGTGACTCCTTTTCTCACTTTTTACGAGTTCGACGATCAGGGAGTGCGATTTGAAGATCACAGAGATTTTTCAGTAGAGAGGTCCGAAAAAGAAAACCAAAAAGCTGTATGAAAGACCATTTTGACAACTGCGAAGACAAAGAAGCGATTTGTAGCTCCGAAGGGTCTCAGAAAAGCTAGAAATTTCCGGCTTCTCCCACACACCCGAGGAATACGAAGTTTTTCATGAGTATTTCCGAGATGCTTCCATACACGAACATCGGAAGCTCCACAGGAAAACTCAGTTTACCTAGAACAATCGTGGAAGTAATACGAGTCCTCTGATTCTCAGGGACTTCTTTTGGAAATAGTTTAACACACATTTCATTTATCATCGGGTTGGAAAATGCTCAGGTTCGGTGAAGGTATCGTTTAAAGGCATTACGGCGCCACTATTTCACGTTCTGAATATTTCAGAAACATCTGAATTCGGTGGGGAATCTCCCATAATAAATTCCGAACGCATCGAGTCGTTTCACCTCGAACGTTGCACAGTAGCTTCGATTTTTTGCATGCCTGATCTTTTTTCCTGCAGAGAGCTGAGCTTTTTTTTTGCGCCGCCCGATGTAAAGTATCCTCTTTTTTTGCGAAAAAGTCCCCGGACCATTTTTCTTCCCGCTTTTATTTCGCCGTCGTTCCCTATACATTTTTCAACTCTCCACTGCATGCTCCTGTTGATTTGCGGTAAACCACAATATGGCCTGCTCGAGGAAAATATTGCTCACTTAAACCTCTATAAAATGAATTCTTTTGTTCGCCGGAGGAGAAAAGCCCGCCATTTGTAGATGCAAATTTAGAGGTGAAACTCGAAATTCTTTTCACCATGAACGTTGCTTTACAATCCCATTGGCCCATGTAACATTTTCTGGCCAATTCTGTGCTCGGGACTCGTCAGATGTGTTTCGCTTTAATAAGATCGCGGGGCCGGTGTCTTCCGCACAATCCTGCCGACCTGTTAAGCGAAGAAAAAGTGCCGCTTGCTCCTCGGGGGAACGATGGTGTCCCCTTTTAAACTCGAATCGCAGATAGATTTCCGGCGGGGGCCGGAACTAATTACAGCGGGGAGTAATTAAATTTTGATATGACGTTCTGATTAAATTCTCGTCCGCGTGTGCTGAATGAAGAAGAATACTGGCATGCAGAATTTATGTCACTCGGTTCTTAATCTCGTTCCCCAGACAAAGAGATTCCTTTCATTCCTCTTTATTGTATTAATCCGATCCCCGGTTTGTCCGCTAATTAGTAAAATTTCCGCTATGTTCCGGCGAAAACAATATAACACTTTAAACAAGTTTTAATGAAATTGCTGCAGTGAAACACGAAACGACCGTCTAGCGTTATTAATCGATGAACGCGGCAATCGTACAAACCACCCCCACCCTGCTTTCTGTTTCAGAGCGGCACTACCAATCCCACGGTGAAGCTGTTTTACGTCGACTTAAAGAAGGTGGTCCAAGGTAACGTGAGCTTAACTGAAATCGAACATCCAACCGAGTTATCCTCCACGGAGCGGATTTTATCTGCCGTCGCTTTTCCTACGGACAATCTCGTGTACGCGACCTGGATGAACAGAGTGCAGAACAGGACATACTTCCATTTCTGTTACGTCGACGATCTCGTCCCAAATTGCACGACCGTACGTATCCGCTACCCCCTGGCGGCCCCTTCCAAGCCCTTTTCGCTCAGCTAATTTCTAGCTTTGACAAGATAGCCCGATAACTCTTGTCCCGTTGCCCGCGAGCTTAGCAGATTTTTTTCCTCGGCTAATTCACCACCGTCGAAGAAGAATGAGAATCGGGGTGATATACGGCGATCTTCATTAAAATTTCAGGGCCGTTTTATCGTCCATAAAAGGCGGGTCTCTTCTTTAATTAGAGTACGAGGTCGGCCGGAAAATTTTCAGACTGTTTAGCGGAATATGCTGAAAGGGCGCTTCCCACGAGTCGCTCTTTGAGAATCATGTTGGTGCCTCGAGCATCTCCGTGCATGCTAGCTGCTCAAATTTTGTTTTTCTCCGATTCGACTAATTTAAAGTTTCGAGAGTGCCGTCGGTGAAAACTCTGTTTCCTCGCGGGGGTTTTACTTTTCTGAACGCCTGAGAGGTGGGCCATTTTACGCGTCTAATTGACCAATATTTGCTGTCGATTTTTACGATTTTTATGAAACTAACATTGCACACAGTTGACGTGGAATTAGGGAGAGTTTGAGCTATCGATGAAAGACTCCCAGAATTCGGTCAGTCGGTACAGTTCACTGTCGCGAAACGATTACCTAACGCCCTGGGGGCACGGAATGAAATATTCCTCTGTCCAGGGGTGGTCATACTTCGAGAAACACGGATGGGTGGAGCAGTTCGAGCCGCCGGTGTTCAGCAAGGACGGGAATACGTTCCTGACTATTCTGCCGCAGAAGCAAAGCGACACCAGGGACTGGAGGCATGTAGTCGCCATTACGAACGTATCCTCAGGCAAGCCGGCCAGCACTGCGCTAACTTCCGGCCACTTCGTCGTAACAGAGATAGTTTCTTGGGACGAAGAGAATTCGTACCTGTAAGTACATTCGAAAATCTTCTATTCTGTTGCAACGAGCCCGGCTATCGCCTCCTGTAAGTTCACCCTAAGCTAACGCGAACGGGTGGGAATAGCATTGCGATAAGAAGGGTGGAGACCCTGAATGGGAACATTCAATTAGGGCGACTGGGAGCTGTTAAGGTGGTCGGCGACCGGCCATTTTATTAGCGCCTGACTAGGTGGACCTGGAAAAACCTTGATCTCGTCGATTTTTAAGGCAGAACAATGGCGCTGGGATCACTTATCTAAGCCTTTATCTCGCTGCCAATTCTTACATCCCCTACAACCACACCGCTCGCAGTTCTGTTTTACTTATTGAACCAACTAACGGGGGCTTGATAAACGGAACTTCACTAGCCACCCCATGATATAATCCGCGCCATCTATAGTAGACCATAACCTAACAATGGGCAACTCACCAAAAGCGTCTTGGCCATACCATTAGTTATACCCTATGAATTTGCGTTTCTGAGGGGATTTAGAACATTCGCACCCAGCCCCAGATTTAGCATCCTTAGAGCACCACCAATTGCGTGACAATCGTACACAATGCATTAACAGACATTCGGACAAAGACCGCGCGCTTGGTCGTTGCTGCAGTAACGCCCGTCTTGCCGCATTGGCCGAGCCATTCTACAAGGCTGAAGAAGCTTCGCGTCCCCGTTCTACAAAATAATTGTTTCGTATAGAACAAAGGCTCGTATCGACAGGTTCGAAGGGGACTTCTCGGAGTGGAAGGCGCGACCTTAAATCTTCACGGCAATCGAGCAGCCGAGGCGTTCAAATATCGACATTAAGTACACCGACTTACCTACGTACTTTCCATTATTTCTCGATAAAATACGGCTCATAAGGGGCGATATTACGCCGCGGGGACACGATATTGGAGGCCCTCGTAAAATCACGCGCAAACCGTCGTCTGGGGTGGCAGCGCCCATCTAAAGAACGTTATCATTTATCACGTAAACGCACCGTTAGGCATTGATACTGTGCTCGACCCACCTAATTCAATCTCCACGCCGTGGAAGAAGTTAAAATGGTATTCATCATCGATTAAATTGCACGATGAAATATCCCCGGGCCCCCTATATCACGGTGATTCATGCTAACATTTGCTATAAAATTCATTTCACTACGTTATTAAAGTACATACCCGCCTTTAATCGATCTTACATTGTGGCCTTTCGGTTCGCGAGATTGCGGAATTTCAATTATTAACCGGAACAGTTTTCGAACGACTAAACGAATTTCCCTAACATGATATATCAGCCCTCTGTATTTGGGACGGTTCCGTTGAATTTAACTTCACGATTTCATCAGCGATTCGTATTGGAACTTCTCGTCTTCTCTGTCCACATAATAAAAGAGTTTCAATTACATACACTCAGTGAAGCGGGTTTATGAAATGCATTATGCATTAAATTTAACGATCGTCTGATTGCGTTGGGACACATTATAGAAGTACAAAGAACATAGGTCAAACCGATTTTACATAAAGCAATTGCGTGATTCGTGTAATAAAATTGAACATGGTAGGGGTGGGTTGTTCAGTGTTCTTGAGCCGTTAGTCTACTTTGTCGCAACTATAACAGAAAGATATAGCATGGGCGTCTGGAGGGGGGATGCTGTTGCTCTCCTGGTTTTCGAGACGAAAATTGCTTATGTTTAAAAATTGATATTTATTCGTACTAAAAGAGAGAATATTTCTACATTTCGGTTTTCAACTGTTAATTAAATTGCCACTACCAAACGGGTTGAAAAACAACAGGGCGATTCGTCGGTGTCATTGCCAAAGTTGCTCCCACCCCTTTGGAAGAAGTTCTCCAACAGTAAAATGTTCTCATTAGAAATCTTAGTCAAATAGAGGCGTTCCTCATATAACACGGTAATGAGAATGCATTTATCAAGCTAGGAACCGCGATCGTTTAAATTCCTTTTTATTTAACGGTGCGCTGAAGCATAATTCCGGCGAAAATTCTACTTAAACGAGCCAATATTTTCGTTTGTCGGTCGATGGAGAGTTGATTTTCCGTAAGACCTTTCCCCTTACCACCTTTATGCGCGATATCTGTTCGCGAAAACGCTGAAAATCGCCTTAGGGATCCTTTCCCGTGGCAGGCGGGCAAGAAAAATACGGGGAAAAATCGTTCCCGTGGCGTTTTCAAAGGGAAAAGTTAATAAGCAGCGATGCAAATAACGGGCGAGCTGTACGCGACTAACGGGGAACTGTTCAACAAAGCTTGGATACAATTTCCATCAGACGTTCGCGTCGGTGTTCGGTCATGTTTTCATGGTGTGTTAATAATTACGCTAATTGAAGGGGCCCTCTGTTAATGTAGACATTCAAAAAGTACGTTTACAAATATGGGAGAAAGCAGAATTAATCAATAACCGAGCGACTCGCTTCTTAAACAATCTAAAGGTAGATATTTTAAAGCAGGACTTTCGATGAAGTCTGTCTCGATCGATGATTAACCGTTCCGGCTACGGATTAACGTTTCTGAAAATCTTGCTCACCGCTGAAAGCACACGTGGAACTTCACTTACGTTAATTACGATTGAACGTGTCCATTCAGGGCTGTGTAATACGCAACGTCAAGCAGCGACCGTGACGTGAACCCCTTTGCTCTAAATAACAATCGATGCTTTATACACTTTGATGCCACCGACATCTAGTGTTATTAATGATTGTAGAACTTTTTACTCGTTTCATTAATACTACGACCATGATTTACTGCTCCGTTGCTGAGATCACTGAAAAGCGCTCTTGTCCTGCTATAAAATGGACATAAAGGTGGGTCGTGAGGAGATAGATGGCGCCACAGAGGAACATTGAGGTTATGAGAGGAAGGAAGCTACAATAATGGAGAAAAAAGACACAGAGAGACTAGAGAAGATAGGAAGAGAGTAGAACAACCCACGGGTGCAATAAGAGATGGTAGAAAGAAAATGAGGAAGGAAATGTAGCTAACCTATCTGGACATTTGTTACCACGTAGGTGCTGTCCTACCGCCACTTCACAACTTCACTCTTCTGCACCAGCTTCGATAGATCCCTGATGGATCATCGGGTCGTGGGAGAGCTGTTCCGTCTAGCTCAGCTTTTAATCTAATTTATAAACGCGCAATTAAGTCCAGGACTTCTTGCCAAAGGAGGTTCGGCCGGAGCCACTTCCAACCGACGAAGTGGCGCGAGTTCGGCTTTTACTTTGCATATTACTTCCGAGCCATTTCGTGCGCCCACTATCTTTCTGAACATCATTGGGATAAACCACCGTTTGCATTCCAACGGGCTCTGGCGACGTCTTTGCCGCCCGTTCCGCATAGTTCCTCCTCACCCTCACAGGCGACGAGTTACACCACCTTCGACGACACGGTTCTGGCTACGAATTCCGCGGACGCGTCGCGCCCACATCATCCTCACCACCTTCCCAAGGTGTTAATTCAGCCGCTGGGAACCGGAAGTTCCCAATCCACGTCCGTCTAGTATCCACTCCTTGTCGCAGACCTCGCAGGTTCTTAGCTTCTGAATGTTTCGTCGTTAACACTTGATGAGATTAGTCGAGCACGGTTTTCCTGGGGTGTTTCCCACGAGGAACAAAGTAAGGTAGAAACCGACTATTTATAAGTATGCCATTTATGGCCCAACCGTATATGCTTTGGTATAAGATCGTTAATCTAGCGAGTGACATAAGATAGGAACGAGGCTCGCTTCGAGTGCACCAAGTATATTGCTCGTCTGATGTACGCGTTCTAGGTGAACACCTTCATTAAACTGATTAAATCGGGGCCAGGGCAGTTGTGTCTAAGTCTCCTGCATAATTCAGGCCTGCAGAGCAATCGATGTTCCGAGACCATGCAGGCGGACGAAGCACGTGTACATCTTCCTTCGTATTTGGCTTCTATGTTCTACTCAACATTATTCGCACCCTTTGTAGATGTTAATGCGGCATGTGTATCTGGTGTTTCCAGTGGCGTACACAGAGGGGGCCAGGGTGCACTTCACAAAGAGGGGGCTTTGGAAAAAGAAAATTGGATTTTTCTCTTTGAATAAATTTTTATAATCGCCTAATGAATTTTATGGAATTTACGTTGAAAATATTTTTATCCGTCCAACTTGGCTCTCCTCATGATTAAATCCTGAGTACGCCACTGGGCATCTCTGTGTAACAGCTTGCGCAGGAATTGAGGACCTTGCGGCGAAAGGGATGCAACTCTATTTTTGACAGTTTATATAATATTAATATTAATATTTCCATTTTATTAATATTAATAATTCTATTATAGAATATTTTTCGCAAAAGTTATCAACTCAATAAGTACAACTTTTTCTGTGAAAATATATTTTTTTTCACTTAGAGTTCTCTTTCGAATGTTAACTCAAAGCAATAATTTAGCAAGGACATTTTTCTAATTCAGTACTCCAAGTTGATAAAGTCGGAGCTGCACTCCCTCATATCAAGGTCCTCAATTCTGATTCGAGCAGGAGCAGACCGGAGAGAAATGGCGAGTTGTTTCCCCGTCAAATGGCACGTGAGATCGAAAAGAAAGACTCGATTCCTCCGCAGAAATGCATAGTGCATTGAAGCAATGATAGAATGCCCGAGCAGAAATAAATTCCTGTGGAAGGGAGCCGCGAAAGTGAATGTCAAACAACAGCAGAGAAATATCGACGTATCCACGCGGGAACAATTTCTGCAGGCGAAAATCTCATGCGTCGTTAGCATCCGCGAATGTCTCGACCCGGAGTTCCCACTCCAGCCGTTGCATCAAAGAAAGCGCCACCTCCCGGCGCCTGCCGGAAGCTCGAGCCCCGTATAGCTCGTCACAGAGCGCCTCGATCTATTCCGAGTTCTCCGCGACGTTTTGTTGATCCCCACGTCGCGGCGTGGTCCCCACCACCTTGTCACTCCCCTCGAACAACGACAGACGCAACCGCCGCTTCCTATCATTATTCGCACATAGTTAATGAACTTAACGAAGTAACCTCGTTACGCGCTATCCTAGAAGCCCGAGGAATCGAGGGAAGGAAGTAAGGCCGCACCGGCGTGGCGCAGACAGCCGGCTCGCTAACGCTTGCATGAATTAATCATTAGGACGTTGTAAACAGAGCAGCCGGTTCAAACGCAGCTAGTTAGCGATGTGTTTACGCTGCTCGAACGTCTATGCGCCCTGGCCAGGCCACCATCCATTAAGAAAATCCCGCCGCTGCGCGTGCTAATGGCCCGTCAATAATTCGCGACGTTCCGGCAGTTCCCGCGGCCACCAGAGGGGCCATAACCAGCTTGAGGATTCTCCTGCCGCCGATGATTCAGTTAATTTGTTGTGATTCAGCAAACACGGGGGGGGGGGGGTAAAAATAGGGTGGAGGCAGCGGCGAGGAAAGGGACGAGCAAATAAAACCGGTGGTCTCTAGTGGGGAAGTTGTGCCAGTGGCGGAGAGGAGCAATAGCGATGGCGAGGAGTGCAAGTAGAGTGAGTTGAAGGGGAAGCCCCGCGCGGCACCGGCTCCGGCCTTCGAGATCTCCTGCTTCTAGACTGTGGAACTCAAGCTTTTTGAACTATGAGGAGAATTGGGGGAAACGGATGTGCATGGATCCCAGCAAATAGGATGACGTCGGGTCTGATGAAGTTTCAGCCTGCGAGAAGCTCGCGTTTGCGGAGGTTCCGGCGCGAGGGGGACGACTGCGGAACCGAACATTTTTCAGCCACGGTTATCTCGGTTAATTGGATGTGATTGGAGGGAAAAGGGTGGAACTGAAGGTGGAAATGGTCGGAGGGCGAAGAACAAATAGAAGGGCAACGTCCGCAGCAGTGGAGCTGCGGCTTTTGAGGATGATTTGCGGAATCTGTTTCGACGGGGAAAGAAGTGTGAACGTTATTTCGGAAGTTTGATCCGGTATTTGGGGAATTTAATGGACTCGGTTACTTTGGCATACTTGGCGGTTTTGAGTGAATTTAGCGAACTTGCGGAGTTTGTGTAGTTAGCGAATTTCGCGGATTGAGCGAACTTACGGCGCTTGGTACACTTGACGAATTTAAGTACGTCTGGTCAGTTTAAGGAATTACCGTTAGCGTGTGTGGTTCGGTTGAGGCTTTAGTAGGAGCTTCGCGTATTTTAGGAAACCGATGAACTTTATGTACCTGCGCGTATTTAGTAAACTTTGAGAATTTCGTGCGCACGCACGATTTAAGCAAATTTTCTAATAGTAACGGGTTTGCGCGCGTAGGGGATTTCATGGCGTTGGTAAGCAAGCCACGGGTTGAATTAGGCAAATTTTCGGAGGTTAGCACATACAACAAATTAATGTAATTTGCGAGGGCTGATTACATTTAGCAAATGCAGTGCATTTGATAAACTCAATAATTTTACCTAGTTAGCAGCTTAATGGACGCAGTGAGCTTGACCAACTTAACTCGACCAACCCATAAATGCTGTGAATGTGATTAAGATGATGGATTTGATAAACTTTACAGACTGTAGGAAGCGTAGCACATTTATTAGGTTAGATCAACTTTGTATATCCGGGAAATTGAATGAGTTTGGCGGTGCTGCGAAAATTATCACTAGAAATGGACTGTGGCATCGTAGAAATTGTGCTAATGCAAGAAAGAGGTGGGCATTGTTCGAATAAATTTTTATTCGAGTGATCTCGAGTAAGAATTGCAATAAAATGAAGTTATTAGTATATTTTATAAATAAAATAAATAAACTTTTAACGAAAATGGCAATGAAATGAAAATTTTAAATAATTTTTGTGAATAAATTTTATTCGTTCTTCATTTTATTAGATATTTTTATTCTCTGCTGCAAGATATACCTTGAAATGAATAAAGCAACCATGAAAGTTTGCGTAGGTGTCCTTCAAGAATAGGCCCCTTGCCAAAATAATACCGCACTAAATTATTTCTGCTCCCGAATCTTTCTTTCACCCAACCAAAGGGCCAATAACTAATAGGCACCCTTGTTTATCCTTTAACTACGACGTGCAATTAGGAAGGACGTATTTCGCGCCCGCGTCTAACTACTCGCCGACCCATACTACTTGCCGGAGTTAAATGAAATTCCCGCTGGGCAGGCAGTGATTTTTGTAAATAAGCTCAGCGTCGTATGCTTGCCACTTAAAAGCTCCTTCCAGCGTAGGAATCGTAATAAAATTTCAGCCGTCCATTCGTTGAATTCTGCCCGTAGTTGCCGTAGAACTACTCAAGCGGGCAAACAGAGCGATAAGTACTTCGCAACTGTCCCGAACTTCCTGCACAGCGATAAGTAACCGTGGCCGGTCGAATCGAGCACACCATGGTCAAAAATTTCTTCGTTACCGTGAGAAGACTTGATTACTCGTCGAAGACGGTGATCAGCAATTTCCGACCAACGGAGAGCAGACCGGGCGCTTCTTGCAAACCGATGTAGCGAGGGGGGGGGGGGGGGACATCCAGTAATGGCTTGGAAAGAGTCTGTGTGGAACTTTCATCACCGGAACCATTGTAGAGAGATAGCCCACTCCTATGAAGCAGAAATACCGACTAAAAACTGAATTCGCGCGGCTGCTCCGGCGAAAAAGGAGCACCCCGGGAGGACGAGGGAGGAAATACCATCTTCCAGCAATAACATCTCGCAGGGCCTGAGAGATGTTGCCACGAGCGTTTTTCGATGCAGTCGCTGAAATGCCTCCGATAGAAGCCGGTCCATCGAAACGCATCCGCGTTTGATAACGTTTAACGGCATTTAATAATATCCACCTCCCAGTTGCAGAAGTGAAGCCGCACTATCGCATCCAGCAGAATAATTATTACAGAAATTGATATTCCAGGTTCTAGAAGTTCGTTGATAGGCAAACTAAATTTATCTCAACGTCCGAAGGAAAATCGTAACAAATAATAATAATAATGAATTAAAAGTTATATAATTTTAGCCTGTATTCGCTTGTTATTTATAACTTTCCCGTCGCCTCCGGGGTAAATAATTATGGGCGAAATTTTTTTTACCATTTTTACCATTTTCCTTTATTAAAAATACATTGCACATTTTACCTCGCTCGAGTTCATTTACAAGATCCTTGAACAAGAAGGTAACACGTTGGCTTGTGTAACTCACTTTATTCGTGCTGGTTTTTTGCGCATTTCTGTCGTCGCGACGCCGGTTTGGTAACATTTTCAGCTTCATTAAGTTGCTCGCAGTTAACGAGCGGGAAATACACTTTTATAAATAATCCGTTTAATTCTCGCGCCGGCTACGTTGCGGGGGAGGGAAGAAAAGTTTTATTCTCCGTGCAATTCTGTATTTTACTTTGCCATTAACCGGCGCTCCCATTCAGCCGGCTTATGTGGTGTAATCGAAACTTCGTTAACTGTTACGTTAATAGATGGACGTTGGCTGCCTTGTAGCATCTCTCAAAATTCCTCCTGACCGGCTTTAATTAACGGATTCTGGTTGATTACGCGTTCCGCGGAACGTAAAACGAAGGATATTAAATGACCAAACGGTATTAGTTCGTGAACCGGCGGGCTGGGAAGGTATTACCACCCGGGGAGAATTGCAACAAAAACAGCCGTTGCCGGGCAATTGGAATGAAAGAAACGCAATAATTTTTGCAGCATGTTTGCGGGGCGCAAAATTAATTAAAACCAGCCGCGGCAAAAAGGCGCGACCAGCGTCGTAACGATAACAGTGTTTAAGACTCTAATTGGGCAAAGGAAGTTCGTTAAGCTAATGAGAGGGAACTATGAAGCTTATAAAAACATCCAAGCAAAGTCGCTCGAAAAGAACCTCTCGCAAAAACTAGCCCCCAAAAAATATTCGCGTGTCATCCTCTTAATCAACGTCATCTTACCGCACCCTCCCAAGGAACGCTCATGTATACACACTTTTTGCCCCCGGTCTAAAAGTATTCGGTTAATTTTAAGTCGCATCTAGCTTTCCCTCCAGAGGCTGTAAAAAATATTCTTCTACAAGCATAAATAGAGCAATGGTGAATAAAAAATGTGTCTTCGATCTATGAAGATCTAACTTAACGTACTAGACAGTGAAGCATTCCTTTTGGAGTTAATTACAAAGCAATAAATTCTTTAAAAAGGAATAAAGCTTTAGAAAAACATGTTTGTTTCGTCAAAAATATGGGGGCTTTAAAAAAGTTTCGTTTGTTTTACAGTGATTTTGAGAACACGAAACGAAATTCAGCGACCCGCTTGTAAATTCTACTTCAAAATACCTCTAATTCTACACTGAACCTATAAAAGAAGACAATAGGCTTGTATCCACTAAGAATAATTTGCATGGATTAGAGTTTCTAACGATTAATCATGATACAGAAGAAACAAAAAAATAAACTATTTATTATAAAAAATAAAGTTTGATAACATTTTTGGAAATTAAATTCTGCAAAATTAGGCATTCAATCACGTGACAGTGAACACCAATCAGAAAGCATGACGTCACGCCGTGCAAAACACCAACGCCATTGTATGTTGTTGTTGACGGGTTCATACAACAGGTTATTTCGTATTTACCAGTTTATGTGAAGGTGATTCAGTTGTTCGCGATTAAGTATATCTTGAAGCACAAGTGTAATAAGCTATAGAATCAGGATTTAGCAAAGCAAACAGTAATTTGCCCAAAATTGACGCTGTTATGCTTGGCAGATTTTTCGCGACAAACAGTGACTTTTGCTCATCGGAATTCCGCAATGTTAAAACTTCGATGTAAGTATACACAAGTGTAAAATATATATTATAAGCTTAAATAGTATTATATCAGTTGACATAGGTATTGTAAGTTAATTGATACTGGTTTTGAGGTTAGATTTGCATTGTACATACAATTATTGTAGACAAATAAGCAAGTGCTAAATTTGAAAACTGGGGCACTATGCAATACTTGTTGTACGAGGAATTCATTTTTAATTAAAAACAACACCGAAAACTAACAATAGTTTAGGTTTGTTTTACACGGCGTGACGTCATACAGGACGCCATGACAGTCTGGCCCGTTTTCGAATCAAGTTTAAATAAGTTTTTGAAAACGCAAAGAAAATCACGTAAATGTACGATTTTTCTAAAATAAATACAGTTTTCGTGTAGAATAGACATGAAAATGTTTTAACCAATGTCTCAAATTCAGTCAACTAGCCTATTATGAAATAGCGATTTTTCAAAAAGGAACGTCTTTCATTAGACAAAGGTGAGGTTTTAGTTTCGTTTAATAAAGAATACTTAAAAGTTATTATCAACTTCAATTTAGATTCAAGCCGAAACTACACATTTTGTGACCACGCTCGAGTTTGATTCGAATCGATTGGAACCTCCGTTTTTGAGTTATCACTGCAAAAAGAAACTATTTTAAAAAGCATCTTTACCTATGCCCCTCTGTAGCGTCATATATAATGCATATTACTGACTAAACAAACATATTTTTCTAAACCTTACGATGTTAATAAACAATGTACCAAAGAACACATCTCAGTTTCAATTTATTTCTTCGTAATTAATTGAAAAAGAAGTGCTTCATTTTCGACAGAAATAGCCACCCTTAAACCTTACACAATACTAACTCCTACCTGACCTACCTAGCCAACTCTCGGTGCCCGTGCGCAAGTGACAAATCTATTAAAAAACTTGAGGATGTTCGACGTCTGTTCCACGTGTGGTCGCGAACGTGGCCAGCGAAAATTCGCGCCCGCCTGTCAGCGATAAAATCCAATTAGGCGGTGATTTAATTGTAAAAGTTGAACGTGATCGAACTGCGGAGAAGCTTGCCATCGAAATTGCAAAGTTTCCGCGACGCGGTGGCTCACCTGCCGGCCGTCGCACGCACGATAATACGTGTCTTGAGGCGGCCCGTGCAATCCTTGGCGTGCGCCCGGCCATCCACAATGAATGTATATTCAAAGACGCCGCGCAAACGTGACGGGAATATATCCGGCACGTTGACGCCCCGCCCCTCAGGCTTCATGGGACGTCCGCGATGGATATACGTTCGGAGACCTCGGATGCACGTGACGCGGATATCCACCGACGACCCTGACACATCCTCGAAGAGTGCGTTTCCGGGAACAGCTCGCTGCGATAGCGGATATGAGCGACGGGGTCTTATGAACTGTTTGGGTCAAAATGCAGCAAGTAGTTTTCTCTACGGATAGTCAGACATCCCGCGATGCTCCCTGTTTCTTGTAAAATAGACACTCCATCATCGCGCTTTATTCTCCAATATTAGTTCCCTGACTGTTCAAACTTTCCACAAGAGAATTTATTTGGTGAAATATAACAAAGTACACAAGGAGTACCTTTTTATACGATTGAAACCGCGTCCGATCCGATTATTGCGAGCTATTTTTTTTTATATTTTCGAGGACTTCTTTTTTCCCGCCTTTGGAATTGACGAAAGTAGGAAGGGTCGCTGGGTATCTTCGGGTCGCATAAAACTGACAATTTCGTTTAAGTGGCATATCTAGAGCACCGTTCTATTCGACGCCGGAATTCCGGGCTTGCCTTTTTCTCTAACTGTATAAAGTTGGCAATAGCCCGGCCAGTTTCTGTCCGCCGTTGTCCAGTTCTGACACGGGAAGGAACTATATGAGGGCAACGAAGTCTGCATTTCATCGTGCTCGTCTTCACTCCGGTCACGTAGACACGGCATGAAACAGTGAATACCCTCAAAAAGCGAGAAACCTCCTACGCATCAATAACGCCCGCTCGCCGCGTCCTTTTCGTAGCATTTCTTTCATTATGGGATCTGACCCGCGGATATTTCTAACAATATTCGAGGGAGTCCTGCCACTTCTTTCAGAAAGTTCCATTATAACGTTGCGCCTTGATATTATGTAACAGAAGCTTACTTCCAATGGCAAAATCAATGTAGCCAGATCGTGCGAGAGAAAAATGCGGGAATTTTTAGCCAGCTGTCTCGAGTGTCCCCGAACACTGGATGCGTCGAAGTCTGGTCGATATTTGTGCCGCGGCCGCGAGGAATAATATGGAAAACCAGATGTTCGAAGTTGGGGGACACGTCAGAGAAACGTGATAGGCTTAAGGTATTTAAAACGATCGAAAAAAATGGCCCGATTGATTTGTCTTATCGTCAACAGCGATCTCCGGTTTCAGTGTACGGCGAGGTTTATGGGCGACATAAAGTTTTCGGGCAAATCGTGATGTTTCGAGATCTCTGTTCGACATGAAATAACGAATCCAGGTTACATGTCTTTTTACTCCGGGGTGGTTTTTTTTTTTTTTTTTTTTTTGGAAGAGGTAGAAAATGCACTTCCTCGGAATACGCGGCACTGTTTCCTAATTCTGCATGCTTTTATACGTCTTGTGGAAACATTCAGTGCCCACAGTTTAAAAGAGAAATTTTTTAGCGGAAAACCTAGGACCAACCTTTTTGCCCTTTTTCGTGGGCAAAATCCATTCTCAGCGCTATTTCTCAACCTCTCGTGGATTTTCGTGCTCATTTTGCGGGAGGAGCAGTGGATGGAAATTGAAAAATCAATTTCTCGGGGGTAAAGTTTCCGCGAAATTCCGGCAAAGGTGTGCGTGCGAGCTCGAATCACGAACATGATCACTGATCCGCGTATCTTCCCCTATTTTTCAAACGGGAAATGCGATATTCGCGGAAGGAAAGCGCACCCCGAAACAAAATATCTTTTTTTTCATGTAGTTTCAATCAACAAACTGTTATATTTGCCTCTATCGAAAAAAAAGAAACGTGTTTCCGATGCGCCCGAGATTGGGAGTTTTTAAAAACACCCGGTACGTGAATTCCGGCGACCAATATCTGCCTGTTTCCCGGCGCTATTGATTCTTCGGAGTATCGCTTTGCTATATATTTGCATCGAACAATCTGTTTTGAACTACAAACTGGGAGTGCCGTAAATCATATTTAATGATCCTCTGGTCTACTAACTCAGCGGTATTGTGGGTCTTAATAAAGTCTCCGCTGGCGAGACCTGGAGCAGATCCGAATATTCGGAAAAAAATGGTAATTAGTCGGCCAACACCATCTAGCGGGATAAAGAATTGAGCGCCTAGATGGCATAGTAATTCGACGACAAATGAATAATGGATCCGGCAGATGGCGCTAGTAGTGTATCGCTCTTTCGGGAGTCTCGGAATGGTTCGGTATAATTAATATCTAGCAACTTCCTCTAATAAGTCTGTTATAAGTCCACAGAAACGTATCTAGTTGTACATACCCGTAGCAACGAGACTTTCATGTTTCAATCGCAAACAACTTCCATGGAAATTCGGCATTAATTCCGTCCCCAGACTATAAATTCTGTCCTCAGATCCTCGAGATTATTCTCACCGGTTTCCGCAGGCTGGCTCAAACATTACTATTTCTGCGCTGCTGCGTGCCGAATGGCAACCGTTTCCTATAACAATGCACTAAACCGTAATCTCTCGCAATAAACGCGTACTCATCTTCGTTTCCCATTTAGAGTCATTTGTGCGTAATGGGAACGATACACCGGCACGCTTATGGGCGGCACTCTTCGAATTAGAAGTTCTTTAAAGGGCAGCTTACACCTACGACTAGAAAAATTAGGCTGAGCTTTGATAATTTTTTTTATTGAAATTTTCTTTTTAATTTAACCCTTCGTGGTCACACCTTCTTATAATCACAGATTGGTCTCACGGGGTTCACTGTTACCCAGCAACATTTTTTCAGTTACCATTTTCGTATTTTTGAATCTTTTAACTTTTCAGTGATAATTGTACATTCGTAATACTTATACAATCGTGGTCTAATAATCTTTTTCTAGAAATGTTAATTTTTATATGATAAAATTTGTAGTTGAAAATGAGCGATTTTCCATGGTTGTGGGTAAATCTCGATTTTAAATTTTTTTTTTATTTTCTTTTTTTGCGATAAATCCCCTTTGAAAGGCGTGAAGGTGCGAAATTTCAAATCGAAAATTTGCTCTTGGGGTATAATACACCCCGTGTGACCACGAAGGGTTAAAAATTATTATGTGCGTTTTAAAATACACACTGATAGATATTATTTCGGCGCCCTGGTTCGGTCACTTTAAAACATTAACAATCAAGCTATTTTGCAATTAATTAAATATTTATAATAAATTTCCAACGTTTCGGTCTTAATTTAGACCATTATCAAGGAAAGATTCAATATATAGAAACGAATACTGCGAGAGCTATTGAAAATAATAAGTCATAACGCTCGAAAACGAACGTGCGACACGCGAGTCGGTTGGAACAAGACTCAGACTCAGTCTAAATTAAGACCGAAACGTTGAAAATTTATATAAATATTGAATTAATTGCAAAACAGCTTGATTGTTAATGTTTTAAAGTGACCGTACCAGTGTGCCAAAATCATATCTATTAATAATTCTGGTCGAAATTAAATTTATAAATACACACTTTGATGTAACAATTGTGTAAATTTCATTCGAAAATTGAGAAGATTGAATGCGTAATAGCAATTTCCGGGAGGCAGGTTTGTCAGAACAGCTTTCGCGGTTACCAAAATATGTCTGGTATTTTTTATCCGAAATAGCAAAAAATTCTATTAATATAAATAAAAGCATCTAGTTTTTGTCGTAGTTGATTTTGAAAATATCAATTTTTGAGGAATTTTTCAAAAATCCATTTTCAATTGATAAAAAATGAACTATACTATGAAAAAGAATCCTACCAGAGGGACTAAATAATTCTATCACAAGCTTCTGTTTCAAATTTCAACTGAATCGATCCTCTAGTTCCAGAGAAATATTGGTTACCGTTTTTTCATGTTCCATTTTCAGAAAAACGCCATTACATAGTTCCGAATTAAATCTCTAAAGATTTTTCGATTGAAAAATGTTTTCAATGGGAAAAAAAATTGTCAAACTTTACAAAAATGCCCCTAAACACCGCAGAAACTACCTGTCCTATTTTTAATGAGGTCTCTAACCAATCTTTGGCTGAGTTGCGCCCGGTGTGTGTAAAACTCTCTTAACTGCGCGATTGAATCATCACTATTTTGACGAGGATTTCCCAGCCGCTCTGAAACGCTCAAGTGGCCCTTCACTCCGACAAAATCACCAGTTCCTTGACATTTCCTAAGCGGGGCCCAAGTCTTCGAGACACAGAATTTTTGTCAAGTGAGACGTTCGGCGCTATTATTCTGAAAGCTTGCGAGGGAATCCATTCTGCTCGCCTACTTCACGGAACAATGGCGGCGGGCTTTAAAACTGCCTTTAGCGGGGCTTGCTAGTGCACGTTTTAGCCTGTTAAATGCGCGGGAATTGTCACGGAGTGCTCGTAATTCTTGAAAGACCCGGGTTTGTTTGCACGTGCGAGCCAGCACGCACGGCTTAAGGCTTTTTCTCGCCGCGGGGATTATTTTCCGGCCGCGGCGCGGCGAAACAAATCGCCCTGATAACGACAAACTTTCTCAACCGGTTCGTGTAATCCGCGGGGCGAGATATTCTGCTTAGCTGACGCCGTGGGGAAACAGAATTCTTTCGTTGGAATTCGCCGAGTGCCTCTCCTCCAGGCGGGCCTGGCTGCACACAGAGCGGGGAGGAAGTTTCATCAATTCTGATTGCCACGAAAGCAGAAGCAAAAACTCGAGTCCGTTCTATTCTCCTTCGATCTGCCGCTATCAATTTAAAATGATTAAAGTGTAAATCACGGCTAACAGAAACCGCGATCTGATTCTTTTAAACCGGCCAACTGTCCCGCACGGCTGCTGGGACGTTGCGGGCGACGCGAGAGTCAATGTTGACTTTCGTGACCAATTAAACTGGTCGAAAATAATTGGCCAGCGATCGATGGGCCACGCTCATGCATGCCTGCAGCCTCTCACTTTGGCATTACATGGCTCCTCGGGAACGGATCGTTTTACAATAGCCATTGAGTCTCTAGAACAAAAGGCACCCCTTCTACGGTAAGGAAGGCTGGTCGAATTTCCGCTGTCACGGGTCCAACTTCATATGGCAGGCCAACTTTAAATTGCTACCCTCCAGCCCTCATCGGCTTTCATAAGATACATAACTTAGAAAGTACTCTTTGGGCCGTGCTTTATGTGTGCTCTCCGCTGACGATCATCTCGCTGAAATTACCGCCTAACGCGGCGGTATGGCTCCTCACTTACTGCGAGAACCAGTAGGCTTCAGTTTGTTTAGCGGGCTCGCGAGCCAACGGCGCGGGGATTATTCTGAAAGTGTAATTGTACCTCTGCGGATTCCACTGGCTGGAGTGTCTGTCTGGCGGGGAATTCCGAGTGCGGAAATTTTTGGCGAGTTTAAAAATTCGTCCCATCAAAGGCACGCTGTAAACCGATCGAACAGTTAAAAGTTCGTTGGCCAGCGTTTGTTCGGTGAAGTAATAATGAAGCGAGGAATAATTCATGGGCGAGTCAATGGTGTTGAAGTATCACAAATGCACGGGCATTCAGTAACAATGGGGCATAATTTAATTGGTCAAACATCAGGCTTTAATTGCCCAACGGCGTTGATTGATGCATTTTTCTCGCGATTCGTACGGCAAATTTTCGTCACTCTGAATTCCTTTTTTTCCCCCTGCAGTTCAGAAACGATGTAGGATTGCGTGAAACATGCCGCCATTTTGTTCACGCGGGATAGCATCCGCCATTACGCGGACTTTAGAGGTTAAGTGAGCTTGGACGAAGTAAAGTTATAGACACTTTTTACCATTTTCTGAGGGAGATAATAAAATAAGTGGAAAATTCAACGCGGGGTCTGTTATTGCGCAACTCTCGGCGGAGAAGTCGTATTTTTTTGGGGTAAAAAATGGCGGCGGTAGAGCGATAAGACGCAACGTAACGCCGAAGGCAAAAGAATTGTCGAAACTTTAAAAATTGCCACTTTAACTTCGTCCAAGCTGGTCTAACCCCTTAAAGAACAGGAACAGCGCCTCCTCGGCCATCCCTTTAACGCAGCATTATTTTCCACCGATTAAAATTCGATCATGTGCAATTTGCGGAGCCGCGGGTGAAGATCAACGCCACCCCCGGCGAGTTAACCACGAAGGGTCGAAGCACACCGGAGAGCAGGGCTCGTTTAAGGTTGATGCGAGAGGTCAAATTAACAGGATATTGAAATTAATCCGTTCTGAATGACCCGAGGCTCATCCATCTTGCCAACGAAACTACCACCCCCTTCTCGCCATACCCCTCGGCATCCGGGTACGCCCGGTTGCTACACTCCCCTCACGATTTTCCCCAATGGAGGAGAGTTTACGCTCATCTTGGGGCTACGTCTGTCAAACCCTAAAGCCATTAACCCGCGTAAGATATTGAATTATCCTGTTCTACCTGTTAGAGTTGACGAACAAAGTCGCGGCTGCTGGATAACGAAGCAAACACCGACCTTGATACCCCTACACCCGTAGTTATTAATTTTGCAATATTGGCCCGGCTTCTGTTTATTCTTCGACGCTATTGATTCCCGCTGGGTCGGGGAGGGGGTATTCGACCATTTTCGATCGAGCTCGAACCAGATATCCGCGTTTCCTCTATATTCCTGAGGATCCACCACATTGCTATTAATGGGTCACACAATCCTCAGCCACGGAAAAGTGGAAACCGCCTTCAACGATTCCTTGTATTGGCAGTTTTAATTTGCCGAGTTCCACAGGGTAGTTCGTGCAGTCATTTGCACGGCCGATGGCGGCAGTTATGTCAGCGTCGTTAATGCCCCAACGTTTTTTCTTCGGCATTAGGGGGGACGCGTGGCCAAGCATTGGTATAAAACTCGGACGCGTAAAACGCGATACTGAAAGCGCCGTCGGAACGGTCCAACTTCGATCGATAAAGCGCAGAATTGAACGTGAACGATTGCGTAAACAGTTTTAAAGCTGGGACATAATTTGATCGATGAAGATTTTACTAATTATAAAAACAGATAGTGCGATGGAAAGTTAAATGGCCTGGCAGAAAGGTTGCATAGAATATCGGTAAGAAAATGATGGAAGCTTCGCACCAAAGGATGAGGAAATTTGTAAAGTGATATCAGGGAAATCGATATCTGATGCGATTATATAATCGCCATCGTTGGCACCGTGAATTATCGACAGACCATGGTCGAAATTCGTCGTGAAAAGAGCCCGATAATTTGGATTGATCGCGCGTTCGTTAACTGCGCGCAATCGATCTGAATTAATGCAAATGGGAGGCAGTAGTTTGATCGCGTTGCAGGCCAGACCGCGCGCAGTAGTAGCGGAACGTTATAAATCAGACCTAACAGCTTCGGATCTAAGCGTCTGACATAAGGACACTTAATTGCCAGTATCCTGGCGTGTCCCGAGATTCCTACTAAGGCTGCAATATTCATTGCTGTCTTCCGTCAAAGATACGCCTACTTTGAAGCGATGATTTGTATAACAAAGTAGAAACGTGCTTTATCTCGACAGGACATGCAGTTCGCCTTCAATGGAGACATAATAATTCACGTAATGAATTGCAACTGCAACGGTTGTGCAATAAAGCTTTGCAGCGTAAAATGGAACAGATAGTTACGATAACGATTTCCGTTTTTCCCAAAGAATACTTTAATAAAGTAATTAAGGGTACACCCTCCTTAAAATTTTCCACAAAATTGATTGTTTTAGTTTGATATTTTTGTAGCAACATTCCATAGCCACCAACAGCAGTTTTAGATGAATTAAAAAAAAAAAAAAGTTTTTGACCCTGCGATGTTTGCTTATTTCTTTTTTAAAACAAAATCCTAGCAGTGACCCATTTCTGGATTGATTTGGTAAGTGGCTACCCTCAATAAAATAACGATCGAGAGTCAAAGTGTCATGAACGAGTAAAATCGACATCAAATTTAAAAAAAAAAATGTTTCTATCCTTTGCAGTGCAGAAAGATAAAAACATCTGTAAAAGTCAATTATTATCAAATTGTCCATCGTCACAAATTTATCGTCGTATTTTAATGTAGTGCTGCATACAGCGCCAAAATATAAGACCGAGATTTAGAGGAATCGATTTTCGATATTCCGTCGTGTCATGTTTTCTTTCTTTATTTTTGGATTTCTTATCAACGTTTGATACGCGCGCAGGAAGGCCAAAGGACATGCAGCTTATCATAACGCTCGCTTCTATTATAGTCTACCCGTGGTTTACACGCGCAAGTATTAGATAACGCTTTAAATTCTACATAACGGGTGTCCTAAAAGCCGAGCCGCTCAATAATATATCACCGCACGCATCTAAACGCGATCAAAGCGGTCTTCCCTATCGTTATCGATCCCTAGTCCAACGTACAACAGCGTCCATTTTCACCCTCCCCAGTGAAATCTGTATACCGAGTGTCCCGCAAAACGAGACCATAACTTGGAGCAGTCAAAGTTCCAAAGCCATAGCGGCGCTCTACCTCTTGTTCGTTTGTCTTCTGGGGAGCTGCTCGAGCCCCTAAACGTCTCGCCGTTAACTTTTCGACCCGCTCGAAAGTTCCGAGCGTCATTCGGATCCGCTGACAACCGCTTCGACGCACCAGCGAACTGTGTCAACGTTATCCATTGTTGTATCGCAGTTGGTTGACTTTCCGATACCCCGCCAGCCCCGGCTAAGTCGATAACGAGAATTGTTGGGCCACCGGGGCGATTGTAACGCTGGAACGAGGTTAGACAAACACTCCCACCGACTTTCTACCTTCTTTTCACGCGGTGAATCCGTTTCTCGTGTCGCGCCACGAACTTCGAAGACCTGCGGACGTCTAACTGGGACGCCTCGGTGTGACAGCCATTTTTTTTTATTTTTCTTTTAATGAAAAGCAAGTTATTCCCAAAGTCCGATGTAGCGGGAACGGAGGAGAGACATCGAAGGACGGCCCGAAGCCAGCAGGATTCCGGCGTGTTTGTCCACCGGGCTCGCTACATCTGATCTATGCGCATAGAAATTGCGGCGTAAGCTGTGCGCCCGCGGTGGAGTAAGTCGGCAGACGCAGATTTAGATTAGACACGGATTAGCCGGGGAAAACTGCTATGTAGGGGCCCTCCGGTTCCGGCGTGGCTGTCTGCTATCTGGCTGCGGATACATCGAATCTGCGTCACGGAAATTACTCAGACGTCCGTTTACTCCCCCTCTACGGTGATCCAGAGATTGGATTGCAGAAGGCATGTCTCACATCCATGGATAGAATAAGACAAGCGGTCGCTGGGACCTTCGCGCGAGATAAAAGGCAGAAACGGCCCTACTTGGAGACAATGAAGGGTAATCAATGCAAATGTCGGATATAAACAAAGAGAATTGCGTGACGCGAAATTTTCTACTGGGAAGGAGACTTTGGAAAGGGGATCTGATGTGAGTCAGCCTATAAGTTTAGCCTGGGACAACGCATTTCGTAAAGTTTCTTCGCCGTAAAAGATACGCCTCAATTTTTAAAGGACTAGGCAGTCAAATTGCAGGAAGGTCAAGTATTTTTTGCGAATTAATTACAAGGAGATGAATACAAATTATGAACAGGTAAAAAATGGTAAATATGTAATTTTGGGGATCATTTTAAAATGGATTTTATACGATGAAAAAAAAACATCACTAAAATGGGAACTAAAGGTTTTGAAAGGCAAATTTCTTAGCTTTCCAAAACACTCCTGAAAAAATTTCTACGATCATGCGTTCGCAAGTTATAGGTGTTCAAAGTGAAAAGTTCCTTTTTTGCTTTGATGGCGAATAACTCGGTCAATAAAAATCATATAGCATAGAAAAAAAAACGAAATTACAGAGAAATGTTTGCTCTATAAGAGCCCTCCATTGGATTTATCTCAAAAAATTTTTTTGGCCCGTGCATACGTCCAAACTTGGCAAAAATTTCTGAAACTTTGTTTCCTGCGCTTCATCTTGATAAAACAGTATCATAATGGACGAAGAAAAAAATTGAGTGATAGTTTCAAAAACTAGAGTCTTCAAGCGTTAAAATGCTTTTTTTAAAATTTTTTTTACGACCATTTTTCGCGGAGATACAGCCATTTGAAAATGACCAAAATTTTCGGGAAATTATAGTGTTCCTTTAATTTTTTCCAGGAGTGTATTTTATGGTGGCACCTTTTGCTTTTAGGACAACCTAACAAGTTAATAAACGTGCTAACTTCGTTGTCAGTCCCAAATGTAACACTTTTGTTTGTCAGTTAAATAAATTCAACTTTAACTGGGTTTTATACAGCTTTAAATTCTTCATCAGAATATGCATATTAAACAAATACCACTGTCCCAAACGTATGCTAAAAAATAACAAAAATAGAACAAATCGAAAAAGTGGTAACTTTTTTGTCCGCTAGTGTAAGTATCGGCGCTACAGTCGTCTGATGTGTGGGCGGTTTTTCTGCGGTTTTGCCCCGATTGCGAAAAAACCGAGGTTCGGATCGACTTGCAAGTTTGACATCGTGTTCAAATTATAATCCTTTTTGGAGTGTACCTCAGCATAAATCGTAAAAGCTCTGGTTTCCAAGATAAAAGAAATAGCCATCTGTGCACCCCGAAAATCGTATAAATCACCTTTTCCTAGTCGCAATTTTAATAATTTTGGTTTAATTATTTTCCCGAGGTTCAGACCGATATTACAGGTTCTAGGAGAAACATATTCCAAGGAAACCCTTGTATCTTTATTGTTAAGCAGAATATCAGGGCAAAACCAAAGAAACTTTTCCTAAACCACTGTATAATCAACCTCGCGTGGGGCCATTTGCAAAATAGATATCTCGACAGAAAAAATATTTTTTCACTCTCCTGATAGTAATAAACATTATGTAAAGAGAAAAGTCTGTGCTCGCTTTCATCTCCTTGTAATTACTTCTCAAAGAATACTTGACGTTCGAGCGATTTGACTGCCTATTCCCCTCAAGCAAACTAATTATTCCTGCTATCCGAAGCGAAAGCGCTTTTGTTATTCGCCGGAGAGGTCGCGAAGCCCTCCGCCAGCATGTAGGCGCGGTCAGGTAACCGTTTTCAAGGTGAGGGTCAAGTTTGACAGACCTTATGTCAGATGCTGCGATTCGAAGCAGTTAAGTCTGATTTATGCGTTCCGCCACCACTGCGAGTAGTAGAGCCAGTAACGCGATCAGACCACTGGCGCCCATTTGCATTAATGCGGATCGATCGGACAGTTAATCAATGCGTGATTAACCCGAATTACGGGCTTCTTTCCGAGCTAAATTTCTACTGCTTTCACGACTCGGTACAATCGATAAGCCACCGATAATCCACCAATCGCCATTAAAAGAGGAATTAGTAGGAAATATATCAATATTCCAATTTTAGACGACGCGTAGGAAAATGTTTACAAACTTCCACCTCGGTGACTCCACTCGATAAATAAGTGGCTAAACCCCCGCCCGAAGCAATGAATATATCAGTGGAAGCGCGTGTTAGTTAATACCGTAAACAAAGGGCGAGCTCGTTGCAATGCAAATTCGAAACTCTTCTCACGATTACAAAGCTATTAAATGCCGCGCAATGGGCTATGCAAATCACTGTTTAACATTTTTTCTTCGCAGATATTATCTGGCTACAACGGAGGAGGAGTCCGCGGTGCAGCACCTGTTCCGCGTATCCGTGCAGGCCACGGACCGCAGACCGAAGTGCTTGACTTGCGGCATCGTCCGCGAAACGGACAGGAACCGGTGTCTGTACAACACTGCCAAGTTTTCCACCGATCATTCACACTACCTGCTCACTTGCGCCGGCCCCGGAGTACCTGACATCGCCATTTACGACCGGGTGAGTGGGCGTTGTTGCACGCCGTGTTTAACGAGGCTCGCGATAGGGGAGTATCGGCGCTTGTTCCGACTGATGTCCGGGTAATTTGCTCCGACGGCTTAAAAAGTAAGGGTTGGTTTTGCGGATGGTCTTCTAGCTATGGAAATTCGAGGTGGGAGTTCGGTTCCCCAGAAGGGATTCTGTTAAGACGGAATCATATTTTTGGGGCTAAAAACGTAGCAAAATTTGGGATTTTTTTTTGAGAGGCTAGAGTTGTAGTTTTTTCCTATTAATTTTTAATAATATATGTAGTAGCAGATAATAGTCCAAATTTTCAGATGAATCAGTTCGTTAGTTTTTTAAAAAAATTCCCAATTTTGTTATGTTTTTAGCCCCGAAAAATGGGATTCCCCTCCTGAAGGGAGAAGCGTATATATACGAAGATTGATCGGCACACTTGAACTTCTAGAAAACACGCGGGTAAAAAATCCCACTCGATCGACCGCGAAGCCGCTACATAAGCAAGCCGCCCGATGAATCGTTGAACTCTTCTACTGGCACCACAGTGATTTGTCAGCGTCCCGGGAGTGGCGCCACTCTCGCGCGACCGCGCGCTCGGAATCTATGTTTTATGCCGGCGCTTATTGTTAGGAACGTCCGCGGTTGGTGGAGGAGTAACAAATCGACGGGACAGATTTAGACACACGAGCAAATCCGCAAGGAGAGGAACTAGAACGGTGGATCCTCGATATTCGAACTTCTTACCCTGCCCCACGGATTTCCCTCAACCCCCTTTCTTAACCCCCACGAGAGTTTCCCGCATTCGTCGCGGCTGGTTTCGTTCAGTCAGCCTGCTCCCAGCCACCGCCCGTGGTTTTGTGAAAAAGTGGAAAATTTATTCGATAGTATCGATAAATATAAATTTAACCGAAATGAAAATCCGAGACCTCACTGAATATCATATTTCCCCCCCGATTAGTTTCGCCACTTAATTGAATGATCCATTTCATTCGAAAATATTCCGTCAAATTATAAGTATTCCTCGTAGTATTAGTTTAACTTTCCAATCGAATTTTAAATTAACGTCGTCGTTTTTTAAAGTTAGATTTTTATACATTTCCCGGGGAAAAATGAGAACAGAATTGCCAACTAGTATGTTAATCGTGCCCGTCGCATTTTTTCGCAAACACTACCACGAGTAACTGGAGTATCAAAAAGCGGAGATATGTTGTTTACGATCATTTGACAAATTGTAGGGGGCAATGGGGACAATTTGCCACGGTAAAATCACGTTTATCGCGGGACAACTGCACGGCCTGCAACTGTTATCAGCCAGTCGAATTAAATAAATTCCGCCGCCGCTTAACAAACAAACAAACATGATCCGCGCCGCCGGGCCATTTTGTTCGGCATTCGCGATAATGTATACGAGTTTTCGATGTCTGACAGCGATTACGCGTTGATAAAACGCGGCGGTAATCGCGGCTGGTTTGAATTCCAATCGATTGTTTCGGTGGTGTTCGTATTCGATTCGAATTATTCAACAACCGGGGTTGACTAGATTTCGTTAAGCAATATAAAAAGTTTCTCGAAACGGCATCTTTGGGGACTTATATATAAAATCAGGGCCTGACACAGGGGGCAGTAAAAAAAATTAGAACATAATCTCTAATAATATCCTAGGATAAAAATATCCCTAAAATTAGAAAATATTTCTCGAAACACTGGGAGAGCTTTGTGCACTTCTAGGTTAGAATTCCATTTTCGCATTTACGTAGTGGCATCTCTTCTCAAAGTACTCGTGCAAGATCCTATCAGCTTTCGATACCTTTATCCCCAAAGTATCCCGTTGCAATTTCAGTAAAAAGTGGTACTACACCGCGTTAAAGGAACCCTTCACCCTCCCCCCCCTTCCCCCGCGCCTCAATTTAATGCTCGATTCAAATTCATCGGGAGCGCTCGGAGCAGGCTGCGAACGAGGCAAGGTATAAAACAGCACGTTGGATGGGAAAGCGCTAGCACGTCGGCATTTTCGTTAGGGGAGCTTCGCCTGTCCCGGCCGTAATTAGATTATCGCGGAAAGAAAGGGAAATTGAAAGGAACCGAGGCGACACCGGGGGCGTTGTCTATCGCGATTGACGAAAACGTAGAGCCCGCGCGGTAGGTGGAGGCGAAGGCAAAGATTCGACGGTTCAGCTTCTTTATCAGCCATTCGGTGCCGGACGATTACAGCCGGTAATCGGATTTTCTCGCGGACAAGAACCTCCCCCGTCCAGATCTACGTCGGAAGAACTAATTTCCTTCTCTTAAGGGGGAAACGATGAATGGAAAGCGTTCTGTTCTTGCGTCATCGACGCTCCCTGCGAGCCCCGCCATCGCCGGCCAATAATATCCAAGTAGAAATACTTGATTCGCTGATGCCGAACGTCGGATCTTTAATCGGGTACAAGGAACGATCGATGGAAACGGACTGTTGCAGGAAATTGAACTCCACTTCGAGTTATAGTTCTTCCGCATAGTTGCCAGGGGATTTCAGTTATCTCTACGGGTCTTTCATACTTTAACATCTTCGCCCATGTAGCTCTCGCGTCTGAGTGTGCTGGCGGAACCAACCAGCATGGTTATGATTTGCGTAAGAATGACTTAATAGGCACGAATCTTCGCAATACAGTAGGGGAGGCCGGGGCTGGTAGGCCAATTTTTTAGTTTTTGATTTTTAATAAATTATATGGGCGAAATATCATTAAACCCGTTACTATATTTGATAAGATATACATTTGGCTATCTGATTAAATTATTAACGTTGACCTAATGTGACAACATTTAAGGCATTTTAATGTTTTTCTAACACCTTACATGCTGGTCAACCAGCCCCGTGGTCGGGGTTGGTAGACTAACAGTATGGGGTAGGTTGACTATAGGTGTAATCAGTTAAGAAAATTTTGTTAGCAACTTATCTGAGTGGAAATAAAATTGCACAATGTCACAAGACTTGTTTCATTATAAAATATTTATTATTTTTTAATAAGTTCGTAATAAACTAATATCACTGGGGTTGGTTGACCAGCTTACAAGGGAATACCGCAAACTCGGACTCACCGATTGGGACGCAACTTTGTGGGTTTTTAGAGTGACTCAAAACAAGAACAACGGTGTATTTGATTTGGGCCCTACCGCCCTTTAAGGGGGTAAAAACTAACCTCAAAGTCACATTGGCACTTAAAGAGCGATAGGGCCCAAATGAAACACACCGTTGTTCTAGTCACTTTAAAAACCCATAAAGTTGCGTTCCAATCGGTGAGTCCGGATTCTCGGTGTTCCCTTGTTAGTCATGTAACCCCGGACGTTATTAGTCAACTAGCCCCGAATGATCATTTTGAACTTCAATACTCTATATAACCTTTAATTATTTATGTAAAATCAAAAACGCAGTCTCAATAGGTCGTTTAATAAACAAACTTTAAAATAGTCCCTTTACTTTTATTCTACTGTAACTATATAGAGCGTGGAAACATGAAACCTTTAAGAAAGCATATTTACTTACATAGCCAATTTTTCGATAAACGCTGGTAACTGCCAAACAACGTGTAATGGCGGTGTCGCACCCAAATGAATGACATAGTAGAAGCGACTTGTTTCTACAGAAAAGCGCTCCGCGGTAGAGCACACGTCGGTGGAAAGTTATTAACAATTAGTCAACCTACCCCTGTGGCCAACCAGCCCCGGTCTCCCCTACTGTCTCTCAAATGGCACGCGTTTTCGGATTCTCTATACACGCGAAGCTATCCCCACTACTTCGTTTGTAGTCGCCGCGCCGCGGCATCGGGTATCGGATTTCAAAGAGAAAGCCGAAGAAACGTTCATAACTTTCCTGAATAGTGACACACCTCACACTCTGACCGCGTGAACCGTCATACGAATCTGTTCTCGCTGCCCCATCCCTCTTGAGCGCTCGAGCGTGAAATCAAAGGAAGCCGAATAGACTACTCGTCTCTCAAATTGCGTGCGCCCGGTCCCGACACACGCGGCTATAGAGAGACAATACTGTACTTCTACCAAATTCCACGTGTACTGTAAGTCTACCTCGACAGAGGGAAAGAACAATAATGGTCCCATCAGGATTCTTAGACCAGCACTTCCCTCCCCGAGTACGACACTTAATCGAGCAGGAAACCCAGCCAGGAGGATAGACCAGAGCTGGATCCAGCAGTTGATCTCCCGGGGATTAACGCTCGCGATGACGATTTATAAATTTTGCCAGCCTCGGAGAAGAAGCCGCGGAGACTCACTAAATCTGTCGACCGCGTGGAAGATTAAACGCGCAGAATAATACATTAAACTCCACTAGGTATCTCTCTCCCTCTCTGTCTCTTGTCGAGTGGAAAACGTGGCGCTGGGTGTTCGACATTGATGCATGGTGGCTTAAAACTTGGACCATCTGTTTCTAAGATCGCGCGCCCAAAGTGTGAAACCTTCGATTGCGAATCAGGAGACTGGGTGGGTGGTGGTTTCATTCTTCACCCAGCCACGACAAATCGAGGGGAAGAAAGAGGGTATCAATGACGTAACAAGATTCCATCGAAGAGGGATGCGACTGGGTGTAAGGCGGGGTGGGATATTTGATCTGTATATCGTCTCCAGAGCACACCCAATTGCTAACCACAATGTAAAACTAACGCCTTAGTGACTTTACGCAGATATAACCCGGAGCTAACCTAAATTCAACTCAAAATTGGCTAAGACCAGTGCACATGCGCATAGCGAATGAAATCAGATTTCCCAAGCCTAACATAGGCACTTCAACTGAATCACAGACTCCTTCCCCCTTTATAGAAGTCCACGAAACTACTGACGTGGGAAAACAACGAGGTCGTCTCGGAGATCATTTCGGAAAGAGCGCAGCCAGTGGTGCACCGTTACAACGTAGCAGTCCCTGGTGGGTTCAATGCTCGAGTTAAACTACTGATTCCGCCGAACGCTGATTTAAGTGGCGCAACGAAGTACCCGATGCTAATTTTCGTGTAAGTACTTTATGAAGAAGAACCAGCTTAGAGTGCTTTACACTAGCAGCCAGTATAAATTGCTGTTCGGAATTACATCATTTATATAATACAATGAGTAATCCCAAATTAACTACAAATGCATTGGCTTTATTACCCACCAACGTGACGTTTAGGGATTATTCACAGGTTATAATTAATCTTGTATTAATAGCAAGGGAGTTCAATGAATAATCAAATTGAAATTGGGTCCACACATACATGTGTCGCACCTACCAGCTTTTAATCAGCGCAGTATTCATTACCGCAGTAATGGCTCAAAGATCAGCCCGTGTGTCAGAAAAAAAAGAATCTATATATTACACGCATAATCTGGAATTAACGTGGATGTTATGAAAGTAGCCACGGAATGCGACAGACGCGTTATAATAAGCGTGCAAAATTTCTCTGGCGTAGCCGCGGAAAATATAGAGATAATGTAAATTTATTCCAGCGCGGCCGGGGGATCATAATTTAAACGATTTCAATGCAAATGAACGATCGTCTCTTGTCAGATACTGACAAGAAGAAGGGAGTCCTCCCTCCGTATCTAATGACTCGCAAAATTTCATATTCCCATCTTCGTCACTGCCATGAATTTATAGAAAGGGCCATAATGCGGTCCACTATCTGCCGCGGGCTATAAATATTTACGGCCCCTGGCGGAGACTTCGCGCAGAAATCAATTCAACCCTCTGATTCCTCATTTTTCAAGCTTGTACACAATATTCATCAGTATTTCGCAACGAGTACGACTGTTCAGGCGCATTAAGCGTCTTAATCGAGCCTGATTTCTCTCAGCCGCGGCCTTTTGTTTCGTTAGACGTTATTTTCCATATGCAAATTGGAGCCAGCCGTATGAATACGCTTTAATGTCTTCGGAGCGGATACGTATTATTCACGGGGGGGAAAAAAGAATCGCCGCGGGATCGTGCGTCAAGCGCAGCGTATCATTTATCAAAAACTTTTTTGCGACCTTCTATTCTATTAAAAGGTGTCGCGAAACGTCGGAAATATCGCAGGGAAATTCATTCAGCCCCCCCCCCCCCCCTCCAATGTAAATGAACGCTCCGAATCTTTATGGAACGATCCCGGGATTAATTCCCTTCGAAAATGAAAATTAACGAATCAAATCGTCGCGAATTACGCCGCATTTATTGAAACGTACGGGGAGCTTTTGAAGTGTCCACTTTTTCAGAGAGATTTATGCATCCACGAGTGATAGGGGATTTTGTTGAATTAATTCTGTACGGATTATGGTCTCCGTTAAAAAGTTATTTTATAATCACAAATAATTCGCAGACGTACAAGCTATGGGCGCTTCTCTTCTATAGGTATGGCGGGCCAGATTCCTATCAGGTGACGGAGAAGTTCAACGTCGATTGGGGCACCTATCTTGTGACGAAGAAGAACATCATCTATGCGACCATCGATGGCAGAGGCTCCGGTTTAATGGACAACAGTATGCTGTTCGCTGGCTATAGGAAGCTGGGGACCGTCGAAATCGCTGATCAGATTAACGTCACCAGGTGAGCCCCCGAACAAAAGCGAAATAAACGTTTCGTTGGTTTGCATATTCCGCTACCGAGTCGAGCCCCAGTTTCCTTCTTCACTCCGGTCTTAAGCGCAAATGGAATTCTAATTGTGTTGTTCGGCGGGCTACAAGATGCAAATTTCGTCCCAATTTGACAGATTTTCCGTGCCGTGAATTAGCCTAGGGGATCATTTCGATGGCAGAGCACAGTTATAATTATGCCAGCCCATCCGCGAGTATTGCACAGTGTCAGCGCCGCTGACAGTGAGACAGCTCGGGTACCCCGGGATCGCTACTTCCCGTCTTGGGGACATGATTCTGGGGAATAATCAACCATGAAACAAGCCCCCAAGCCCTGCGGGGATCCCATCCTAATTTCATAGTTATGAAATCCTTTCGAAGAAAACTGTCCCAGTTTGGCTAGTTCGCTGATTAAAATGCAAATAGATCGGAATTTTACAGGGCGCCGATCGCGCAAGCAGTCCTAATTCCTTCCTTCCCCTTATTTACATGTAAAATGTCCCCCGTGCAATTTGTCGAATGTCCTCCGAGCTGCTTTACAATGCAAAAAGACGCATTGCTCTTGATATTCTATGCATTTTTAATGCTCATACGTCAACAAAAGACCCGGCGTTCCGCGCGATTTATATTTATGCAGGCTGCTTTTTGGAATCTGCAAAACCCCCGTACCGATATTGCGGTTGACGTCGAGATAAGTCAATTTATGACGTCCCTGTGACTCGTTTCCTTTTTTCCACTCGTTTGATTTATTCGACGGCCGGTGTGCGTATTGCGTATCTGACAAGTTTCAACAATGCATAGACCGTCAAAGCTGTTTTAAATAAAATAACGCGAAATTGTTATAAAAACTTCGCTCGAATGAAATACTTTAATACTTTAATGCGCACAAAAGCCTCGAATTTAGAACGAGACAGGTCGGTCACATTTTTAATGAAAGAAAAATGTCACTTCCAAGTGCCGTTTTTAAAAATTTGAAAGGAATATGTCCGGATTGTTTGAAACCTTCTCTATAGAATCTAAATCTAACTACCTACCCAGTCGTTTGCAAGATGTGTCCAACTATTGCCCTCTAGCGGTAGGTCCCTACACCAAAGTAGTCGAGTATCTGACAGGCATTGAAGTATTGCACTGCGGAACTGACAGACCTAATTAACCAGATTTTATCAGTAAAATATAATTTTTTCCTTCGTCCACGTTCTCGTGATTCACAGTACTTCACTTTCACAAAAACCGTAACTCAAGCAATTCCAATAGATAATGACCGTTAGGACAAAGGGGGCCAAAAACTTTTCAAGCTTTTCCGTCGCGCGGAACGAAACCGCGACGCGTGCAAAATTAACGACGCAGAAACGACAGTCGCGTTTTTTGTCGCGTTCCCGTTTTCCACATTTTTCGAGCCTCGAAATTCAAATGTCCCTATTTTTCCTTTCCGTTCTTTTTTCGTTCCCGTTAGTTGGAAACAAAGAGCAAGTGGAAAACTCGAGGACATTTGCGACGAAACACGCGGCTCCGGGGTCGCGGAGCAGAGGCGACGTTTCTTGTAATTCACTGGCCAACTTTACGACAAATCTAATTATGGGAAGAACTCTCCCCGTGGCCATGGCACCCCCTAGTGGGAGCTGACTTATCGGGGGGACGACGCGGTAATCCACTAATCCGGCTAACAAACTCGCGCCGTCTAACCCTTGTTTCACTGGTGGACGAATGCCTGCCCCTTAAATGAACTTCTTTCCTCAGTTATCGGTGAGGTAGCCGCGGTAGAATTACTTTCGGCTCTGTCTGAATTTATAGACTGATCCCCCTGGACGGGGGGTCTCCTTCCCGTCGCCTCGCATTTTCTTCTGATGTCGCTGGTAAAAAGCTTGGAATGGTATAAGTAATCGACGTGCAGCTTAGCGCGTCAGATTCTTGGTTCCTAGGATAAAAGGAAACGTCCGAGTGTTTCCCCAGCGTCAGAGGGTCCAAGCATATTGAAACATTGCTCCTAATGAAAAGTGGGATATTTTGTCGAATAAATGACACTAAACGACATCATTCGTTGGTTAACGGTGTGATAGGAACTTCCTTGAAACTAGCATCACACACATAGCACTACTACCTCACTGAACGCTCCCCGAGAGATTTAACGTCGTCCACAGAGAGGAGATGACTCCTCTTTGACGCAGAGGACCGTAAAACTGAACAAATTCTCCGTGACAACCTATTTATTCCCTTCTGCGATCAAGATCAAACGAACGTCTCAAAATGTATCATCTTCTCCTTCGACATGGATCCTTGAGTGGTTATTATATATTCAAAATAAACTACACCCTTTCCTACGGCGAATGGCGTACAGCCTGGAGCAAGCTACGCTTTATCAGCACTTTATTTACAAATTCAATTTCGTAGACAAATACAACGCTTCAGCTTCAAAGGGGTAAGGATGCGTGGATTGATTCCCGTGTCACGGATACCACGGATAACGGGAAGATGAAATATAACCGCACGGCGGAAGGGAGCTGTGCAGCTAACCCAAAGAATGAAACGAAGAGTGCACTCAAATTACGAGTCGTCGGCCCTTTATCGGCGCGACACTCTGACGAGCGCTTATTCGCCACGGGTTATCGATTCTACCGGGCTACCTTCACGCAGGATCAGAGGCGAAACTGTGGATGGAAGGACACGGATGAAGGTGGTGTATTTTAACCGATACCCTCCTCCCATCCAAGCGGGCCTGTGCTGCCGGTCACCCCCGTACCCACGTTGCAATGTTTTGCTGGCGCGTCGCACCGCGTCCGGCCTGTAAAAAGCGAGTCGTGAAATTGGAAGCCGGCCAAGCGATTGCGGAATCGGCCAACTCTCTTTAACCTTTAGCCTATTGCGCGTGGTGTTGTCGGGCCTGCGTCCCTGTCACCGTTCCTCACCCATTTCTCTCTGTCGTTTCTCCGTTCCCTATCCCCCTCTCCCACTCCGATTTTTCTTTCAGTCCCTTATCCTTTTTGCTTTCTCTGCTTTTCATTCCCCGCCTCTCCACCTCCACTCCCACACCGTTCACTTTTCATCCACCCCGGTCTCCCTGTCCTCCACTCCCGTCATCCTTCTTTCTTTCGTTTCTCCAGCTTTTTCCTCCACCATCCCCCCCTCCACCGGTTCATTATCAATCTATCGCTCCAGCGATGGGGATGATATCATCGCGAATGGCGTCGATGGCTCTCGTACCAGTGGTTCGATATTCGTAAGTGGTAGGAGCTCAATGTTTGATTGGTAGTTAGGGAAACCGGACAGGATTCGGTTGCTGACGGAAGATTTTCAACACGTCTGTGTCTCCTGCTATCACTTAACGCTACCAACTGTCCGTTAAGAATTTTAGACCATTCGGTAAACTATAGCCGCCAGTATCTCCACTTATCTCCGTTTCACTTACTCTTGCTCACTCCCGGATTTGTACACTCGCCGCTCGTTCATCCCCCTCCTTTTTTGCGGGTCTTTCACCGATCATCTAGCCAGCAATGCTGCTGTTCCGCTCCCACAATCGCTTGGTCAGTGAATACCCGACCCCGCTGAAAGCCCAGATGACGTCACTGTGGATGAATGACGAGTGTGATGATCGGGTGTTTACACCACAGGAGTCGTGTCAACTAGCATTGTCAAAACGTGGAATGAAATATTCGAAGAAAATAAAATGCGTGGGTTCGGACTTGTAAATTCGATCACCTCTTTTATGACTGATCCGTTAACGGTCCCAGTCAAAGGCAATAAATCACATTCGACTGGATCTCGTCTGAAAAATGAAATTTTATCTAAAAATCGATGACCGAATGGAAACTGCGTCGTTGGTAAAGGAATAGAATTCAACGGGCGGGCCAGCCGATTTACGACCTAAATAAATTTCGTGAAAAAAGGAATCCACCACCAGTGGGAGGGCTGCTACTATTTCTATGGGCAACCGTGTGGCTGCCGCCTCTATTCCCCGTGGGACCATTATTATTGAACACGCGAGATACGAGAGACAATAGTCTAGAAAGATTGGAAGAAAGGAGTACGAGCTCTTTTACCCTTTCCTATCGGAAATCACGTATTGTTCGGAGTGGAGGAAATCGAATGCACCAGGGAAGAGTGTTTGGAGAAGTTTCCAGCTTATGTGACGAAGTACAGTCCACTTTTAAAAGTAGGACCCATTATTATGTCGGCCATTCTTTTAATCTAACAAGCTCCACTGCACTTCCGCTAATTCCAGATTTCGTTAAACCATTGCACATGTTGAATTACGCCTGGTCCTTAAAGATTCCTATTGGCAGATGTTTGATTTCCCGGTTCACGTGACGCTTCGTGTCTACGTTTTATTAACGATCAATTTCGCACGTCAACGATTCTCTCACACGTTGCAGGTATTTACAAGAGACACGTCCGTTCATCGACCGAACCAGAACAGCGATATGGGGCTGGAGTTATGGCGGTTACGCGACAGGCATGACGCTCGCCACGGATTATCACGGTGTCTTCAAGTGCGGCATGTCCGTGGCACCTGTAACGGATTGGGCTCTTTACGGTACGTCTATGAGAGATAATATTTTCATTCTCTGAATGCTTTAAATCCTGTCACCCGTTCTATCTTTTCATTCGTGAATATGTTCCATCCATCCCGGGTATCGCATACAATACGATTTCGCCGATAATTCCAGTGCTGCGGCTCTATTATTCTCCGAGTACAATTAATTTACTCTTTTATCAACCTTCCGCAATTTCACCGGTCCAGTATTTTCACCGTCAACATAACGAGAACTCGTAAATACACTTTAGCGTAAATATAGAAATATGCTGAGAAGCATATCCCAGGTAATTAATCCTATTTCCTTGGGAAGACACGGGGCAACTAACGAAATTGAATTGAATGCGAAAGGGAACGGGAGGAAAGTCGCACGTACAGATTAAAATACGCGCACATCTTTGAAACGAGGTGGAACATTCGCGGCAATTGTTGCAGCCACTGGGCGCCGTTAAACCGGAAACGAACAGTTCTCCCGCAATGTTCTCTCGGAACGAAGCAGCAGCACCGTTCCTGGCCACTATAAATCATCGAGAGAAACATTTTATTAAAAGCGCTTATTCACAGCGCGATGTAAAATGATTCGATCATTTTTCACGTCCTTCCTCGAACGCTTCCGGTTCCACCAGACGATGAAATTTCTTTGCCTTTCCTTTTCTTCTTTACTCTTCTATTGTTGCATCCGAGTAAAACTTAATATCCTCGGCACTCAACGCGAACGCGGACGTATTATAGGCGCAAAAACAATTCCCCTGCAGCCTTCGGGGATTAATTAAGTAGCACGTTGGGTGTAATTTACGGCCACATTAACACGTGCACCGTGGGGTTTTCATTTGTTGCTTCTTCTTAGGCGAAACAGCAATTCTAAGAAACGACTGGCCAGATATTCAATAAAATCCTTTTCACGACGTCGTTGAATGGCTCGGATTGGGTTGAATTAAGCGCCATTCGCAGCAGGCGGTGAAAGATGTCTGATTACAAGTTCAGTTGTGACGAAGCCGATGTTCTTATTGGTAGAGGGCAGTTGTAGTTGTGTCTGTACTGCATTTATTTAGGAAAATGTGACAGTAATATAAACGAAATTTTGGAAGCTGATGAAAAGCTGAGGAATTGAAAAATTATTTCGAGCGTGTATTTAATCTTACACTTATCGCTATTTACAGATTCCATTTATACCGAGCGGTTCATGGGTTTACCGACGGTTGATGACAATCTTCGCGGCTACGAGCAGGGCCAACTGCTCAACAACGTAGACAATATTAAAACCAAAATGTACTACTTGATCCACGGAACTTTGGACGACAACGTGCATTATCAACAATCTCTATTACTTGCCAAGGTTCTGGAGCAGAAGGATATCCTATTTCGGCAACAGGTACGACAAACTTCATATTCTGATGAAAGAACAAGCCAGCTAATATGGGTAACAAGTAACATTGCTTTGAGAACGTTATTCCATTGTCCTATTAAATCAAAAGTTCAATTATTTCAATGTTCTGCATTGTTTCTACCCCGTCGTTTTAAAAAGCCCGCAAATGCATTCCGTTTAATAACCAACTACGTGCATTCTTCCTGTAGCGCAATGTTTGACGTTGCCGATTAAAATGTAGAAAGCGTGCGGGGCACAGTTTACCCACCGTAAACAAACTTCGCATGCGCGTACAAGTTTCATGCACAGTCCGTTCATTTGAACAATAATCACCCGCACGAAAGCAGCATATTTTTGCTGCAATTGTTACCATCCACTTTTTTGAATGCACAAAGTGTTCACGTTTTATTTAATCATTTTTCTCTTGCACTCTGACGAAAGGCTGAATACGTTGTTTCTTGCGCAGACTTATACGGACGAGGATCACGGAATCGCACAATCACGGGCTCATCTCTATCACTCCCTGGAGAACTTCTTGGATGAATGTTTCGAAGTCTCATGATCGCGGCGTCGAGGGGAAACGACAATCTAAGTCCTCCACGTCATCTGCCTCACATTCCATTTGTAAATACCTTGCCACTTGTACATACTCGATGTACAATATGTAATATGAAAGCTTTATTGTATATAATTGAAATTGAAACAGATAGGTACACTCGACGCAAACAGTCGAAGGCTTCAAGGATGTGTCCCCACTCCTCGCACGCTTCGCGAGGAGGGGGACGGAGAGAATAATTCAGACTTTAAACATTAAAAACGTCATTTGTATCCCGTTCTGTATGTGAAATCATTATTATCTTAAGGAAATTTTCGAATATCGTACCTATATATATTATCTAATGGACTGCAAGTATCACGCGGATTGTTTGAGCCGACTATACCTACACGATGTTCAAAAACAAGGGACTGGTCTGTAGAATCTTTTTAATATACTTTTTTGGAGAGGCCAGTTCGCTTGTTCATCGAAGGCCTAAAGGACCCGAGACAAGGAATTTCTAGACCTTATAAGTAATAAGATAATAACGGGGAAACCGTACATCATACGAAACCCTCTATAGATGTAAGTTTCTCCGAATCAACATATGAAAAGTTGAACGTGTTCCCCGAAGGACTTGATAGTTCTGAGAGAAAGAAGTTGTTGCCAAATACATTGCCACGGAAAAACGTTATTAAATGTTGTTTAACATGTAACGCGCTCCCATTAACGAATTCTGAGACACGTTCCTCTTTCATTCCAAACGTTATTTTACAATTGTGCGAGGCAAATGAGATTTGGATGTGAAATAAACGATTGATATTAACTCACTGAGTACTTATAAACAATACCCGGCTAAGATATTCTTCTTTCTGGAAGAGGTTCGAGAAACATATGTAGCGATATCGTTGACGATATTCAATATTTTTACTGTGGTTATAAATTCTGGGTGACGGTGTGCAACACGTTTTTTTACATTGTTATCACGAGTTAACGTAATCATTAACCGAGCTTTTGTTTACTTACGATCCGTTTTGTGATACAGGTGGGAAGTATTACATTTCGCACTGTAGAAGCTAAATTGCTTTATATTATAAATGTAATTCGATAACGAGAGATTATTTAAATATGAAAAATAAAATTTTTCTTGTTGGGTTTACCAGTGTTAAGATAAATGCTTTTATGTATGTTAAGATAACGTTAAGATAAAGCCTTCAACTATCATAGTTTAAGACTTTCCTCATCATGTATATAATTAAGTTTGCTGGACTGGTTATTAAAAAATTCCTCTATAACATAGTGCATCTATTTCTCTCTGTTATTAAAAGTATAATATCGTGACTAATAGTAGCATTTAAGTCTATCTGTAGCATAAGTAACATACTAACTCTTTAAATACAAAGATTTTATAACGAAATAACCACTGTAATGAAAGGACCACTGTAATGGTTTTGAAGACGGAGCAACAGAAACTTCTCGAACTGATTGTTAACTTTTATTCCAATGTATTGTACAAAATATATAATCAAATACATAACTAATACTATTCAACCGCACGTAACTAGGGCAGAAGTATGATAATCCAGTGGTAACGTGAAATTATTATTGTCCCTTCATTGAAATTTGTTGTGTATCATGAATAAAGTTCTATGTTTTATTAACACAGAGTGTTCATGTTTTAATGAATACCCTGAATTAATAAAAGCCAATATAGAATGCGAATCTAGGTTAAGAATTCTCTGTTTCTTTGTATCTGAAAGAATATTAAAAGCTGGTAAACAACTCCTCTCTCCAAATAATATTTACAATTAGATTTCTGTTTAAATTGCAACAATGACATTGCCGCAGAATACAGAAATCTTAACAGCATTAAAACAAACGCACTTGCACTTAGTGCACGTGTAAAACACAGTCTGTCCTTCGTCCGCAGATCTTAACTGCAACGTTGCATACGACATTTTATCGTTTTGACACTGCGGACATTTCCGTTCAACGACTGGACCTTCTGTCTCCTCCTCGTCATCGTCTTTTTGTTTGACGGAGCCATAAACATTTACATCGTTGAAACGAATGGTACAGGACATAGCCATATCTCCAAACGCTAATATACAATGAATAATGTACAAGCAATACTTCGGGATCGTTCAATGGGACAAAAATTCCATGTTCCTTTTGCGGAGCGATGAAAATCGTAAGGAATCACTGGACTTTAGGTTAGAATAGATGAGTGAAAGTAAACGCAAAAAAATACCTTCAGGACCCCAAATTCGTTTGCAGGCATAGCATGTAACATCTCCCTTGTCGCCTAATAGCGGCAAAATCGACCCACAATCCGAGCAAAAGCCCGGTGTACTTATAAAAGATACAGTGTCGTCGATTTTCGCCATTTGAAGTCGAAAATGACACAATAATATGTTCGTGATGGAATAAAGTGACGATAAAGTTAACGTACACGTGAGAATCGTGCAGGCAAAACTCCTTCTATGCTTGCCCAACAATAAATGATCTGTAAAAGCTTACCTCGTGCCACCTATCTCGCGCACAGAGCGATACATACAGCGTCACCACAGTTCTGAAATGAATTAGGAAGAAGACTCTACCGCTAGCCTCACGAAAAATAACCTTGCGTCACCTATTGCACGCGCGCCGAACTAACTATTTTAAACGATCGATTTATCTATGCAGAGCTGTTAGGTATAGGTTTTTATTTTCTCCTAGTTTAAATACTTTTATATAACTAGCAGATGGCATTTCAGGATACAGCCCTATACAGCCCAAATAACTGAAGCGCATTGAGCTCAATGCTGAAGCGAGAATTAGCCTGTAATTCGAAGCTCTCTAGTGGCGAGTCCTCGAAGCACCGCAAAACGTGGATTTTCTTGTTGTTGGTTTGGTTGCATCGCTTGCATAGAAACCAGCATTAACGCTCGATATAAGACAGGCATGCCAGCTCCGCGCGGCATTTCTGCGTGTACATGTTTTGCTCGTTTACTCGGTCAGAGCCGGCAAAATGGACGATATAGCACTCCAAGCATCTGATCATGTTTTAGAAGTGATTTTCTCATATTTAGATCTGCACACGCTAAGAAATTGCTCGCTGGTGTGCAAACGATGGAACCGATTCCTAAATGACGAAAATAATGATGCGTGGAGGATGCACTGCATCCGAAAGTTGGCCCAAGAGGCGCTCAGCTCCGATTTATTGTCGTCGGTTCCCACTTATAAATCGAAGCTGCGTGCATTTTATCACGCCTGGAACCCCAATGATTGCTCTCGTAACATTTACATTAAAGCCAACGGATTCACCCTGCACAGGTAGAATCATGAATTCAGTCATTCATTGTGCGTGCCCCTGTGCTCCATTCTAAATGCTTAGTCGCTATTAAACTCACTCTATTCCTTCATGGACAAACCACTCAATCCTATTATATTATACTACATGGCATTTGCTAATAGTCCCCCACACGATTCACAAAATGCTTTAACTACTGTTTAGAACCGAGTAACGTAGGTGAACTTATGTGAAAGTAGTAAACAAGTGGTACAGTATCCAATGACTGTTTTACAGAAACCCTGTCGCGCAAAGTACAGACGCTGGTAGAGGGAAAATTGGTTTTCGGCATGGTCGCCATGCCTGGGAGGTGATTTGGGAAGGTCCTCTGGGCACGGTAGCGATCATAGGCATAGCTACGAAAGAAGCACCGCTGTTGTGCCACGGGTATGTAGCATTACTGGGTTCCGATGAGAATTCATGGGGATGGAATCTGGTGGATAATCATTTGTTACACAACGGAGACGTGCAGGGGAATTACCCGCTACTTAATAATGCCCCCAAATACCAGGTATGATGTACTGTTTTATGACAATCTACGATATAGCCGGACGAAATGCCTCGACACTTATCGAATATACCCTAAGGCATGTGATTTTATAATTAACAGGTTGGGGAAAGAATTAGAGTAATATTAGATTGCGATGATAACACGTTATCTTTTGAAAAAAATTACGAATTTTTGGGAGTTGCATTTAGAGGTATCGTATTTCAAATACTTAGTATATTTTATTAAGAACTAGCAGTAACCTTTCTCGAAATATAGCTTCGTCTTCCTTTCTTCTATCCAAACGTTAAACATTGTGTGTGTTTGAGACCCAATACTTTAGCAATGTTAATGAAAGAAATTAAATATGTAGGGTTGCCAGACAAAAGATTATATCCATCCGTTTCTGCTGTATATGGGAATACCGAGGTATCTATGGTGTACTTAGGACCACCTCTAGATGGCTAACACAGTACTTCTAGTAGGAACATATCTTTCGAGGCTTATTTAAGGCTGTACGATGAGATCTTGATACAGAATTCTTTGTGTCGTGTCCGAACGTCTACTTCGAAGTGGAACTAGCACACTAATGAACTGTTTAATATTCTTTACGAAAGATCTGTGCCGGTTCGTTCAGTCAATAATATTGTACATAGTATTAGCATTCCATTTAAACCGACAAATCCATAATAGGGCTTTCTGCCGTGCTAACGGTCGTAAGTTACGTAACAATCAACATTAATAAATCTCACTTGAAATTATATGTCCGCTAATAGCCAGTGTCAACAAGGTCCGTATATTTGATAATGAAACTTTTCGTCTCAAACCCGCGATTGAAAATACCTCCGCATAAAAAGGTTGAGCGATGCACTAGTGGTTCTATGATAATCATATAAAAAAATTTACGTTAGATAGTTTTGCAAAAAAAAAACAGAGTTCCTTCGCAAAGTAATCGCGCGTATTTCAAACGGACGCGTGTTTGATTACTTTCATTTAAATGCTTGTCTGAGTTACATAGAGTTCTTTTAAGTTTACGTGCACGTAATTAGAAGCAGAGGTTTCCTTATTATTTATTCGTCCGTACAGTATTGATGTTCGAATGCTTTGTATATATTTTCCTCTTATACGCCGAAGAGTTGGCAATTCCAATTTGTTTATGAACGATTTAATATCAACGAGTCTGCCATTAGTATTAAACTCGTTATACGTAATATTCTTATGCTTCTTGCATAATTTTGTGGTAACTAGGAGGGGGGTATGTAACTGTGATTCGTCCTATTTGATTAGTATGATCATTCTTTTCTATGATATTTGTAGAAAGTTTGCTTACGATTAGTTGTATGTTTATCTAGATCTCCTATAAAGAAGTGGACGATTTTTTTATAAATGCTAATCATTTCTTTTTCTCGAATTTATTATATTTATTTACATGCTTTTCAAGTTAATGTCTATTCCCTAATGTTAAGTAATCTCAAGTAGCAGAATCATTGAACAGATCGAGAATATTTCACGAAATAGTATACAGGGTGTTCCATTTACAGTGTTCATAATTACCTTATTTTCAAATGTACAAAGCAATCTTTCAAATTGTAAAATACCAAGGTGAAATCCAGTCGATTTCTATAGTAATTATTACAGTCATTCGTGTTCCTTTAAGTAGAATTAACCGTACTTGCAGCAGATAGTGCTAGGAATAAAACTGGTACCTGTGAAATTCTTCTACACAATATCACGATTCTACTAAGTTTATTCTTATGCTAGAAGGACCTTAGTTCCTTTTTTTTATTTATTTATTTTGTTGATGTGCTAGTTTGTGATATAGCTGTCCGTGTGAGATTTCGTTTATATGAAGGGCGAAGTATTGAAAACTGTATCATTGTGTGAAGTTTGGTGACCACTATTGTGATAAATGCACAATATATCATATTTATCGCGAACGAATTTTTAGTTCACTTACACGTCTAGTGTAAGAAAGTGTTTTATTGGTCACACATGAGAATTATTGTACATTGTGCTCCGTAAACTTTATAGTTGTAATTACTTAGTAATATTGTCTGCGCGGTGACCAGCGATATTCGATCTAGGGATACGCATAAGCAGAGTCACGTTGCATTGTAAATATTTATCGTCGTTGTGTTCGTTACCCGTAGCGTTCGTGAGATTAGTATTTTTCTTTGGCTAAACTTTTGTACAGAATCGTGTACATAATGATCATAAAACTGTACAAGGCGAAATAAATCTTATTTCATATATGCCCAATGGTTTCATCTGTACGAATAGAAAATAGTAGAGGTCACGGACTGATTTTAGAATTTATACCTTTTTCGATCGACGAAAAAATAAAGACGCGAGGCAGTTTTCTGTGAAAACTTTCACAGGATCAAAATGGTGTACTGTAACTTATTTCGAGTACGAACTACCGTGACTACACGTGGAGTATAGTGGTGCCTTATACACGGTTCTTTCCATGTAATCTCAATGTGGCTATGATGCACGATAGCGTTAAGTATTACGAATATTAATCAACGTCAGCCCGCTGCACGCGTAAACGTAGATGTAACGAATTTCAGCCCACCAACGGAGTGCATAATATTTTGTAAATATACGCGTCGGTGACGTTGCATACAGATAATCATGTAATGCCCCGTGAAACTATTCTGTACAAATGTTTAGAGGGACAGCGACTTAGTCGGGATAATAAATTAAGTTTGGAACACCGGTATACTCGCACGTATATCAGGAGTACGATAATTTTAAAGAAAGAAATGTACAACGCTGTGTAAATAAATTATTTTATTTTAATGCTTTAATGTTTGTATTGTTGCATACCGTCCAAGAGAAAGTAATTGGCGAGAGTCGAGACATATAATGTGTCAAGAATTTCTCGTTTATTTCCGACATTCGCACGTAAATATCCTGTACAAACCTTTCCCTTATCACATCCCCTTTCTCCCAAACAGAGCCCATTAATATATTCAAATATTTGTACATGTCGCTAACATCACGATAGCTTACAAAAATATAGTAGCAATTTGTTATACATCTTTTCAAACAAACAGGACACAATCTTTCATTACTAATGTGTACACTAATAGTGTTTGAGTTAGACGCAGATATTAAAAATTCAAAATTTCATCAGTGTAACTCGTTCTGTTGCAGTCAATTGTTAAGCGAATTAATTCGACGAGTAATTAAAGTTAAGGGCACGAAATGGTTTCACGATTTATATAAGTACCTTTGTCAGTCTGTTCCCAAAGTAACTTTCTTTGTATAATAGTAACTGTTCTATAGAGATTGAGAGGAACATGTTGATGTGATTCTGAATACATTATAATTTCCATAAAGTTAAGTTAAATCAGACTTGACCCATTGCTGTTAGTATTGATTTATTAAGTCCACCATGGCACAGTGGGTCTGAGCACCTTATATGACATAATGGCACATTCCTGATAAGATTCATTCAGATAGTACCTAGGCATGCCTCCATATATCATATCAATAACTTCTTGTAGCACTGTTATGCAAAACGTGCTACGAAACACAATCAGTGTAATGAAAGATCATGTTTTCGTATTATGTATATCGATGACATCGAATTGGTGTTTTGGAATCGGTCTTTACAATTTTTACAATAATTATGAACGCAAACATTGTTCGTATATCCTTTCGCGCGTTCGATATTTTTAATTATTCTCTCCACTTTCCGCTAATTTGAGTAATTTTTATTGGCTTATAACAGCTGCATTACTCCATTTTGTAGACGAAAGGATATAAAAGTTAATTGTGTAAAAAATACACACAATTGTTACCCAATTATTTCCACATGAGATTTGATAAAAATCTAAAGTAAATTGTTCATTCATCCTTAAAAATAATTTCGATAAGTACAATGCATTCTCCGTATAATTATAATCCTTTCCTTTGTTTTGGGCAACAAAGTTCAAAGACCTCGTCATCGGGAATATTATAGTAATAAATAAATAATTTCAGAATACGCAAAATAAAAATGGTTAAAATATCACAATAAAGCTACTTCTTCATAACTGAGAAAGAAATCGCAATATTCCTAATTTGACTGAATGTATTTCTTTCTTAACTACAGGAGGTACTCTGCACACTATTTTCGTGGCAGAGTTTACCATTAGTCACGGCGTAATATGATTCGAAGTGACTTTACTGTCACTTAAATAAATCAGAATAAAAAACGACTGCCTCAGTCCCGGATTAAAGGGGGGTTAGGGGGGCTGCAGCCCCGGGCCCCACTTTCCGGAGGGGGGGGGGGGTGTTTTAAGCGATTAACTATTTCCCCCCCCCCCTGTTCAACCACGGGGGGCCCTCGAAGGTTTGATAGCCCCGGGCCCCACAAATCTTAATCCGAGCCTGGACTGCCTACCATACTTTAATGCTCTTACACATTCAAATCCATTAAGTCCCGAATGCATGCACACTGGTCCTGCCAATTATTCTACATTTCAATGGATACTTACTCGAATAAGGACAGTGAATGGGATTCACTGACACCGAGTGAGTGAAATAGAATAATGAGAACCCTCGGCCTAATTGCTACTTGCGCGCCACCTACACGTGGACAAGAGGCCCCTCGGGCCCGATGGTTTGCATGCACGCGAGGCAAAATGGTTGCATATAATGAGGGATTACTATAATTGATACTACAATTATGGATGCGGATCATTTCACACCAAATTAATCAAGTTTTTCGGCTGATGTGGGGGATTTTGTTTTTCAAACGTCGCTTCGAGGTCCCATTTTCAACAATATGACCGAATTGTTTCAAGCCTTCTGTATAAAATAACACTTCTTGCGAAGTGGTCACTTTCAAATTTATTTTTATTTTATAAAAAAAGCTTCAACCAATCCGGGCATATGCCTCAGATTTTTAAAAACGCAACTTTGAAGCGATATTTGAAAGACTGCGGTGCGGTACGTTTCAGGTACGCGGGGTATGGGCACGCGTAAAATGATTTTTTCAGAAACAAGCGAGGTAGTAGTTCCGTCATGATTAGAACAGAGAAATATCATGCAAAACATGTCGCCATCGTGCTGCATTAGAAAATACGGGTTTCATGTAGGAAACTAGCCCGTATATATCGATTTACGCACAGACTCATTACGAATCAATTCTGCAAGATCGTCGGGATCTTGCAATGTTAAAACTGAAAGCGGGAACATGTACTACACTGCAATCTGCACACTACAGTGCAAAACAAACGTATCCGTCTGAATAAATGGCCTACAATTCTTACAGGCAGTAGAACTGCTCAGTAAGGGGTGCACAAAATGGCTTGTGTTTTTAGTTAGCTATTAGCATGTAAACTTGTCTGGTTTCTTTAACTATCCAGTACTCACTTAATTGCAGCAGTGATCATAGGGATAACGTTGGCATGTGGTATAAGGTATTGGACTAATTCACACGTGTACATATGTCCATTCCCTGAGGTACATGTATCTTCGTGGAATGTTTTTTTTTTACTATTTTCGTACTTGTTTCTTTTTCGGAAGTACGCAATCGAGCGACGATTTCACTCTGGTCGGCGTGAATTTTGTTAGAAAGAAATCGGACGCATAGCAAAATAGCTTGCTCAGTAGAGGGCATAATATAGCTTGGTGAAGTAGCACCCATAGTCGATAGTTTGGTCCTTCGAATGGATCGAGAACAGCTGCACATAACATGTGACTAAGATTCACTTGTATGGGCTAGAAAGTAAAATATCGTCACGTTAGATTTAAATAATAATCAAAACGTGCAGATATAAGCTAGACCACCGACATACCAAAGCAACAGCTTGCAAGATCCAAAAGTGATACACTAAATTGAGTCCATAACTGAAAACCGACCAACTCATATCTGACAGAGGCTCGACATTGTATACACCTATAGGTCAAGATTATAATGTATTAACGAATCAAAGAGACTTAAACAATATGCAAAGTAAATAGCAAATAACTACCCCCAACTCTCAGTAAGTAATACGGTATTACTACCATCAAGCCATGCTGAATGTAATACAATGCTTTGTCTGCAAATATCTGGAAGAATTCGTGTGGATGTGAATTCGAAACTGTGACGATAGTTCATTATTCGTCAGAAATGTGAATTTACTTTCCGAGATTCCGTCTCTGGGAACAAGAATGCTAAAACTGGTCCGTTCAAAAAGTTTAAATGTATCCTGAAAATAGCTGTGACTGTCGGACTAGGGTTTGCTGCTAGTAAATATAGCTGTGTTACAGAAAAAGCACTGGTTGTAAGTAACGATACACGAGCGAGTGTACCTTCCTTTTAATCAAGCTTCGTCTATTTTACCTGCATCGCCGTTGTTATATGACAAGGATTTAATAAATATACAACTGTCCTACTGGTGAATTTAAAACCCATCTCCATCCCCAATACTAAGGACATAATAATCAACAATACTCTTCTGCCGACTCGATCATGGTTCATATACGACACTCGAGTTGGCAAACTAATTCGTTTATAGCCCCAGACAAGGCATCCTACTATAAATATAGATACTAAAGATGTTTCTATTATCCTTCGCTTCATGCTCAAGTAATAGGCGCATTCTGGGCCTACGTTACGTGGTATAGAACTGTTAACACCATCGTACGCCCACTCGAACATCTTTCAGTGTTCTGCCGGTACAAATTCAATAAAGCAAAATATTACAAACTGAGTGCAACAATGAACATTTCTGATGGTCTAATGTTTTCGCATCAAATGCCAGAAACTACTGTGGTGCATTGTAAAGAACCGTTGTTGATTTTAATATCTTGCCACAATAAAATGCCATATGGAAATTAGCAATTCATTTGGATGGGTGTATGATTCGAAACGGAGTACCGTAAAATACTACATACATACGTTTCTCTTTAATTTTGTGACAAGGTTGAGGGAATTAGTAATCTACAACGAAAAACACCCTGAGTTGACATGCACTGTGTATTAAACCACTTTAAGTGTAAACTAGCATTGTACTTTATATGTACTGTGCATTCGTTAGTATTCGTTGTACTAACATAGGCTATAGTTATTCTATAGAACCGTTTTATGGTTAATACGGTGCATCTTAAGGGCAAGCTAGGTTGGGATGTACAAATGTACGCCACCACTCGGTAGCTACCAACACTCGCAGCTGTGAACCGCTGACCGATTAATAAAAATAGGAGAACCCAATCGTAAGCACGTCCGCGTGGCGCGTTTTCTTAAAACGTGTTATAAGGAAAGTTTCTATTTAATGGTTTCGGTCATTGCGTTAAAATTAATAATTTGGGAGAATTCATCTGCGTTGCCGTATTTTTCACGGTGCCAATGTTTGCACTCCCGAGATCCAGAACAAAATCGTAAAAGTGTGAGCACTTTGTTAGTGAAGGGGGTCGCTACTAATTGACTAATTGACTAGTGAAGTGAATGTGTACTCAGCGTATTTTCAAACTGGGTTAACTCGAACACTAAGCTTTGTATGAAATTTTTTTCCTACAATATCTACTTATTTTTGCAAGAGGAATCAGTTTTGTTCCACACGCGACACTCCACGTGGAAGCAAACACTGTCAGTATGCACCGATCTAGCTCTTCTGCCGCTCTGGGCAAAAGTAATTTTTGCCGCTCTTGTCTACCAATTTTGTCGCCTCCAAAATTTGCCGCCCTGGGCAATTGCCCAGCTTGCGCCACCCTAGATCTGCGCCTGTGCACGTGTATCTCTTGGTAGATGAATGGACACGCTCGGAGAAGCTAGAGCTACATTTATTCTAATGTCTATTTAAATATAAATAAATTCTTCGTATGAAATTTGTCCGGACTAAACCAAAATGTTAATAAAAGTAAATTTGACTTGATCTGGACTTCTAGGCTAGGCCGTAAGTAGCCTGATCCTTCTTTCTTTTTCTCCGGTTGCGAATAATCTAATTTTACACGCGTTGACTTCTAATTTCTACCACGCGTAGCGTTGCAATCTTTTTCGAGACTTTCCCGGTAACGTTGCATGTGACATTAAAATGGTATGGATTCCTAGCACAGTCAATGCTCTTATATCATCGACGAAGTATAGGATAGACAAGCGAGCCCCCTTACCATTTTCGAGACACACCCAACGTTAACGACTCAATCTAAAATAAGATTACAATGCTACGAGTGGTAGGAATTTAAATTAAAATTTATAGTGTTATGACTTATACTTTATTGTAACGCTGTAAAGGCCTCGAGAAACTTGAAGCAAACTGTATTATCATTCAGAAATACCTTTTACATATTCCTATCCAAATTCCAAACTTGCAATTTCAAGTATCTATGGCTCCAATTACGCTTTTCAGACGTTATCGCATGCTGTGCACTAGTTTTTCAATTATCGTAGATCGCGAAACTTGTAAAAAGTTCTGCAATAAGAAACTGTATATCACGTAAGTAATTTTCGAATATATACATACTACTAAGCCATCTGTGTTAAGTTTCACAAGCTTAATTAAAGTACACTCCTGTGTACGCAAATATGTCACTTTAATTTCACGATCAAAAAGCTCGAATCAAAAGACTTTTATATAGTTCAAGATGCGTAAAAACACTGACTCTACACTCGCGTATGATACTACTAACACGCATAGCCATCTCATGTTTTTAAATATAAAGCACTGCACGTTTTTAAATGTCCCTAAGCAGTGGATCAAAAAGTCTTCTAGATACTGGGCGAATTGCAGTAGAACCTTGTTAAGCGACCTCCCACATGGTCCAGAAATCGATGAAATTAATGCGGGAATCGAAATATCTCAAACTAATATGCTCACGCGTTCACTGAAGATCACGATCGCGAATAAAGTTGGACTGGCAGGTACATTGTTCGGCCATGGTGCGACTTTGGTAGAGGTCTTTGCTTGTTAACGTTCCTCGAGAAGTTTTCTAGGTACTGGGTTAATTGTAGCTGGGTAAATTAATCCAGGAATCGAGATATCGCGATTTAAGTTTCACCATGGCACTTTAAACTAGTTCACGTCCGATCACGATCGCGTTTCAGATATAAAGTTATCATCTAATGGTATCTTTTTTTTTTAAATATTATTGGAGAAATAAAATGTAATTGTAGGAGCAATATTTAGAATCGAATCTGGACGGATAGAATAGAGATTAACGAAGATAGATGATCGCAGCCAATCGGCTAGTTTTACTTGTCACGTAATTAATAATTCTATTACAATGTTACTTGTGATACGATTAGTAATTACGCTTCAAATAATACAGATTGCCCAGGTCTCACCGCGTGGAGGCGCTGCGAGTGGAGACCCACCCTAACCGCGGCCCATCCGCCCTCCTTTATGCAAAATTTTATTCACATTTCCATAGATCCCCCTGATGCACGGTTGCAAAACGATCCTCGATCGCTCCACAAGCGGCAACAGAAGGAGTCCTTCTGTAAAAAGCTACCGCGATGAAGCTAAGCAGAATTGAAAACATTTCTTTGTTTCATTCATTAAAAATTTTATGAACTTTCTGGAATATTTCTACCATGATAATTATTCATTACATAATTGGAAATGAACCAAAGAAATAATATTTTCTATTCATTAATAGGAAATATGCCAGTGCATATTTGCTATGTCTACTTAAATACTAATAATTCCTACGTATACGAGCGCTCGTATTTAATAATTGCTACTTATATTTAGTTACACACTGCAGTGTTTCCTTAAAAACTACATAATTCTATGTGACCACTGAACACGTCTTACCTAACCATATACATATCTACTTAAATTTAAATAATGACCGGCCTAATGAAAATCTGAAATTGTCATGCGTTTCTTACTTCCCTCGATGGACCCACGATGTTACCTGCAACATTCTCAAAAGTATTAATAAAAATTCCTTGAGGTTTGATTTTTCATGGATGATGTACCTGAAATTCTCTTGTTGCAATATTCTTCACACATGATATTTCTGCAACAGAAACTTTCTCAGTGGCTTAATACCTACAATCTATCTCGATTAAGTACTGTAATTTCAACAGATATAGTCCTTTCATTGAATCACTATTGCCCAAATATTTAAATATCAGACAATTTGTATCTAACCAGTTCCAAAAAATTTCCTTTAAATTCCAGACAGCCGCATGGAGCGCCACGCAATTCGGACATTCAGAAAAATTTCGAAGAGCCGCATTAGGCGCTTAATGATTCTGAACATTGATAGAAAAAAGGAGTGGCCCCTTTGGGAGTCTTATACTTCTCAATTTTAACGAAAAAAGAAACGGCAGTCACTATGGGCGCTTAAGTATTGCCTAATTACGAGACGGAAGAACAGCAGCCGCTTTGGGCGCATAATAATTCCGAATTTGAATGTGAAAAAAACAGCCTAAACAGCAATACCTACTACTAAAATACAAATGGGGGATCACTGTTATAAACTTAAGGCAACGATTTTCCACCACGGTAAAAGTATTACCGGTGGTCATTACACGAGTATGGTAAGGGGTAAGGGCACCACGTGGGTATCCGTTGATGATTTAAGAGTAGCAAACAAGCTTGGCCACGAAATGCTAAAAATGCATACATATTATTCTTCGAAAGGTATTAATAATTGTGGTTGTGCATACAGTTCAATGTTAAATACGTTCAGCGCCAAAGGCTGCTTTCAGCACCATAAACTGTTTCGCGCACCATGTACTGTACACAAAGTACTATACATATATAATACATACATACTTTGTAAAGAGAAATGAGATTCCCATAAAAAAAAATCGAAAAAGTAAAAAAAACACACCAAGCACATGATAAAATCGAGGACGGAAACGAATAAACACAAAAAAATAGAAGAAAATGTACATTGTAAAGAAAGATGTGAAATCAGAATGAGCTGCAAGTACATAATAAAGGTGCTTTCCACTTGCGCTTAAGATGACACAACTACATATACGCACCTAAAATGTTGTGTTCATACATTCCATTACTCATATCGCCGACATTTTAATAATGTTAAGATAAAATGTAACATCTAGACATTTGCCTAGATGTCCGCGGCCTGGAAGTCAAATATTTGGCGTGGCCAGGCAAAGTCAAGGTGTCGATGAATAAGAAGTATTTAAAACGTAAAATAATGAAAGTGTACTCATATTTGTCAGAGTTTTAAATTGACAAATTATCTGAAAGCTTATGAGGGGAAAGGTATCGGTATCGATGAATGATCTTGGAATTATTTTAAAACGCAATATAATGAAAATGTACTCATATTGTCTAAGTTTTAAATGGACAAATTATCTGAGAGCCTGCGAGGGGGAAGGTATGAGTATTGATGATATGAGAATACTTTGCCTGGCTCCGCCAAGTATTTGACTTCCAGGCGGCGGACATCTAGGCAAATGTCTAGATGTTACATTTTATCTTCACATTATTAATATGTCGGCGATATGAGTAATGGAATGTATGAACACAACATTTTAGGTGCGTATATGTAGTTGTGTCATCTTAAGCGCAAGTGGAAAGCACCTTTATTATGTACTTGCAGCTCATTCTGATTTCACATCTTTTTTTACAATTTATATTTTCTTCTATTTTTTGTGTTTATTCGTTTCCGTCCTCGATTTTATCATGTACTTGGCGTATTTTTTTTACTTTTTTTTAAGTATTTTTATGGGTTGCACTTTACTGCGCAGTAATCGAAGTTACTTTCATGCAGAAAGTAGCAACAACGAGCACGCGTTAATATTGCAAATTTACTATCAATATAAAGTGCCGAATTGCATTTACCTACTTTTTCAGTGCAAATTTCGTGTCAACATCATCAAATTAAGCAACAATCGTAGATGAATTTTGATCAATGCCAAAGAATATTGAAAATTTATAAAAATAAAAACTACATTTCTTATCAATCTGAAAATAATATGTACAACGAAAACATTTGTCGGGTGGGTAGGTGGTGGTAGTAGAAGGAGGATGGTGCAGCCACTTAGGGCTGCTAGAAAAAATGATTAGTAGCCAGAAGGACAGCTGATCATTGTCCACTCATTAATGCAAGAAAACCGTGAGTGTACCGTTTCTTTCTTTCGCAACGCTAACTTATTACAGACTAAAATCAACTCCCGAGCATAGTCACTAGGACTTTCGACTACTCGCAGCACTAATTTCTCAAACAACTTCAAAATTCCCGGATGGTGCTTCATTACGGAAAATTCTACTATACTCAATACAAATCCCGAATAGCAAACGAAGAAGCTCCCAAGGAGCTACACTACTTTAACAAATATAAAAAGCTACCGAGAACCACCACGTGGGTGGTTTCATTTTTCGCAACACTAATAAAAATTCAGTGCACCTGTGTCTCGCAATACGCAACTCTAACTTTAATTCGCTGCAGCCTTCCTGAAGGCTGTGTGGGGTCCCATGTGCAGCAAAGCCAGCTGCTCGGGACTCCTTTTTCCCAGGAACATGTCTTCGGACATGTCCCAGGACAGTTTCGGGGCATTGGGGTCGCAACTCTAATTACAAACGCGATCAGTCATCATCGCAACACTAACTCAAAAAAGTATTAAGTATCAAACTAGGACGAGTAATTAAAAAAACGCGATCAGTCGCATCGTAACTCTAGTAAAAAGAATACCACGAATCAAAAGTAATGCAATGAATCAAACTCTAGTAACTCCAATTCAAAATACAAGAAGAATCTCAAAAACAATCGCGACTCTTTTTTCGGAACACTACAAGCAACCACGCTCGACATTCATTCGCAACGCTATGCTGGAACCAAACGCGGGGAATATTTGATTCGCAACGCTAATTCAAACTGTAATCACAATTTAGTCGGAACACTAACTGACCCCGTAATCTTCTTCGCAACCCTAATTGAAAACGCGGTGTGCTAAATTTCAGGGGGGGGGGGGGGTGTCGATGGGTCAGCCTATAGCCAACCAAGCTACTACTACTACAACTACCGGCGAGCATAATGGCAAAGTAATACCTACGAAGAATGACCCTGCATCCGAGAATACAGGGCCATTCTTGGCCTAGCCCACATGATGTGGCCTTTTTCTGGCCGGGCTATCTGCGTCTCTTTGGCCACTTCTTGCTTCAGGCGATCAGCCCTTCTGAAAGTTAATAGCGTGCCCAGGCCCGTCCTGCCGACCGCGACCAGCGACAATGTGCAATGTCTCACTGGCGTCAAAAAGTCGACATAGCGAGGCTAGAAGCGAGGGCATACCCCACTCGCGCTAGTCAGGCCGTCGACTTTTCTCACAAATTTCCTGAAAGCAGGTCATCGCGCGGGGGAATATTGCGCGGGGGAACATCAGAGAATACGACGACCTGCCCCGGCCCTACCTACTTATATTTAAGTCACACATTCGTACCAGAAGGTAAGTTACCTATCCTACGCAACACCTATATTTAAAAAATGGCAAAACAGTCTCTCAAACACAATCATCAGTCAACCCACTCCACGATACTCAAGCATTTCCGCCCGGGTGCAAAAGCCTACACTAGAGAGACCGTCCCGGGACGACTCCGTCACCCGAGCTTGGCCACAATCACACTCTAATAAGTACGTACCAGTTTTCACTGAAATCGGCTGGCAAAGGCCGTGACCATTGCGTGTATGTATGATTTACATAGCAATTAATTATTTTCAATTTTAAACAATGAATTACTTGATGATGCGTATTGTACGTATTAGGTACATACATCAATCGTTATTACTTTCCCGTTTGATTGTACGAGATTGATTAAGTTTCATATTCCAAGATTATTTACTAGAATGATCATCGTGTACAACAAGGAATATGATACAATGGTATCCTTATTACCGCGAATAATAATATAATGTTATAGTTTCGTTAACATGGCCTTTGATGAAAATTTTTCACCGACGCAAATTCCACCGCCTAACCACACAAACACACACAGGTGGAAAATGCGACGTGCACGATACACTAACGCAATGCCAGCCGCCAAAATGTAATTATTTAGAAAAGAAAGTCATCGTGCCCTATTGCTTTCACCCACCCAAGTAGCGCCTGGGCACGTGGATGAGTTAGAAGGCAATAGGTACGGAAAGATATCCTGAAAATCCTCAACTAGAAAATATGATTAGTCTGTATAGTGTCTAGCTAGTATTCTTTCATTTCATAGTATTAAGGAAAGTGACTCGACGTTCAACTTGTGAATAGTTTAAAGTTTGATAAATAGAAAAGGACTCTACTTTAGATTGCATCATTAAGAAAAATCACTCTACTCGACAATTAATTAGCAAGAAAAAGACTCTAAAATAGAATTATTTACGAAAATTATTCTAAATCATCAAGAATTTACTTTCAGAATTTAAAACGAGCGATTCCATCTTCAAAGTAAATTTCATAAATCAAGAAAGTATGTTCTCATGCTAATTACTTTGAATCTGAAATTTGCCCACCCTCAATTGTCTTCTTGCACATGGAAATTAATTATTCTATTGTGTATGCAAACGAGTGACCTTTATAAGAAAGGAATTACACTTTTATGTCTATTATCATCATTTAGAAATCAAGTTACTTTTGAACACGTAGTATCAGAAAAATAAAAGAAATTCAAGTTATTATAATCGTCGCAATGACGAAATCGGAGGGCATCCGATTTTTCCTCTACATATTAAATAAAAATGATCGTAGCTGTGGAGTCTGAGAGTATCAAACTTTTTTGCTCCATAAAAATTAGCATTCAGCCGTATTGATATTCATACCAATACCTTGTGAGCTGCTATGCACCTTTATGTGCATTGTTTAATAAATATCTACATCAATGTATGATCAGTAAACATTCGCGTTAGGAACCGTTTATCTTGGAAGGTAGGATTATAATTTGATTCTATTGAAAAGGCGCGGTGTACAAGAAGACCCTAGCCCTCGTCTAATAAATACATATACAGCCAAAATGTTACAATTCACGGGCATGGTTACCATACCCGCGGTCATTATGCTCGCCAAAGCACGTATACAACCGGTCACTCGTGTCGATTCGGACCAAACGTCCTACGACATGATTGAGTGACCAGAGGAACCATAATGCATGCGCACTCACATTTCGCTGTGCCCCGGTCACGGAGACGCCAGCACCCCTGCTACTGATCAAGGGAAGTCATCAAGCTGCTCAGAAGAAGTCATCAGGCTGCTCAGCTGCGCCCAGACTGGAACGAAGGAACAGAACACGATTACAATTTGTTTTCAAAGTTACGATTGTTTGAACTCTGATGAAGAATCGTGAAGCAATTCAAAACTAACGAAATTTTTTATAATTTAAAGATGTTAAATTTTAAGATGTTTCGTTAGTTTTGAATTGCTTGGTGCGTCTATTCTAAAAATTTTTTTTTTCATTTTTTTAACTTTTTTCTTTCTAAAATATTGAAAAAATGAACTCTACTTAAAAGGAATTTAATGAAATGCATAGATACTTACATCTTCCCATTAATATTCAGCGCACAAATCTCCTCTTCAGCTGACGCACTGACTCTAATTTCCGACAACGACTTTCGCTTTCAAAAGTAAAAAAAAAAAGAAATAGTAGACTACCAACGCGCCCGAAAGATTCTAGTCTTCGAAGATGAGAGCCGCGACGCTCGTGAAAGAATACAAATTGCGTAAAAAACACTGACTCTACCCTCGCGTATCCCGAAATTGTTAACGACGCTCTACTATGAGCAACGGTGCTCTTCAAAACGAAAAACTTCGTACGTCATAAACACTGACTCTATTTGGCCGCATTGCACGCGGTCACAATCTCTGAAAAATAAATAAATAAAAATTCGTTAATTATTCATGTCTTCAATAGCATGTCATTGATCAACTACGCAGTTTCTGTACATAAAGAACAAAACTTGCATCCAAAACCGAAGGTAAATGCAATTATAACAGCTTCATAGAGCTAGATTCTTAAAAATCATTGAAATATCGTTGAATTTTACGTAAACGCGACCGAAATGCAATAGAATTCGATCATTCCAATATTTCGTAAACATCTACCGACGCCATTTTAAAAAATTTAAACAAATCTGATTAAAATTATTCAATTTATCATAATTCAATCTTTGCCCATTTCATCCCGATATTAACCGACTGCAAAGTTACCCATCACCCTCACAGCCAACAATGATCTGGCGCGTGGCACGTCAATCACGTCTGAATGTGTCAGGGCAAGTTTAGACCTGCACTCCAGACGCGCGTGATCGTCCTTTATCACGTTGGAGACTTTACAAGTGCAGTTTTGGAGCGCACGACTAGAGTGTACGCTCCAAAACTGTGAGAAAAACTGTCCGTCTAAAGCCGGGTATTGATTCAATAAAATAACGAGAATAATACGTTTACCACAGGTATTGCCATCTCATTTTTCCAAGGAATGAAACCAGATGCCATCCAAGCACCGTTCAAATTAACCAGCAAGTGTCATGGCGTTGCCTGCCCTTTGCTTTCGATTTCCGCGTCAATGCCTGTAACCTAACGATGCAACAAGATTGAAAGAAAAGCATTAAAACATTTGTAAGGCAATTAAACAACAAATAAACTTGAAATATGCCCGGAGAGGGATGTAATTGAATACCGAGACACGATATGTGTGCACTAAATGTGCAGAAATATCGGTAAGGCAACGAAGGTAATACGCGACGAACATCTAACGGTTTTCTCGCGATATTTAATCAATTTCGGGACGAAACTGTATTAACAGGAGCAGCAAGTGACCATAGAGAGTAAAGAAGAAGACGAATAATGATTAGAAGTAATAGATAATGTACGCGTACCATTAAAATACGCAGCTAGCTATCGAAGCGTCTTAACTCAACGACGTCCACGGAACGAATGACCCCCGCGCCGCGTCGCTGTACCTCGCGAATATTAGCTTTGGTGGGGGGAGAGCAGGCAGGCGGCATGACTCGCGAGGCAATACACACGTACGTTTTTACGAAGTGTTGGGATATCGTCACCGAGCCATGTAAACAGAGGTGACTTCCAAAGGTAGCATCGTTCAGTCATAACAAAAGTCGTTTCTACACACACGTTCTGCTAACAGTAAAATAGAAATATTACGCGTGATACATTTCCTTCGTTTATAAAATATCTAGCATCTACTGTGACATTCTATTCGGTACTACTGTCCTTGACTACTGTGAACCTGCCGAAGGAGCTTCCTGTCTGCATAGATAACTGTAGCGAGCACAGTGACCATGAATACATACTAGTAGTTCTCGTGAACAGTAACATTAAGGCGGGTGCTTCCAAATGTTTAATACGGACAAAAGCAATAAATAAATTTCAAATTCGAGATCAAAGTTGTTATATCGCGTTTTAAATATTCCAAATAATTTTTCTTGAATTTTATAATCAAAGCTTGAAGCTTTGAATACGAGTTACAATTCTCAAGTTTAATTACATTCGAGTCATTAGATTCTCTTAATAAAACGAGACTGGAAAGCATTATAATCCATGCCATTAGCGCCTAAACAAGGCTGCTTTTTTCACATTAAAATTCGGAATTATTATGCACCCAAAGCGGCTGCTCTTCTTCCGTCTTGTAATTAGGCATCCTTGAGCGCCCATAGTGACTGCCGTTTCTTTTTTCGTTAAAATTGAGAAGTTTAAGACTCCCAAAGGGGCCACTCCTTTCTATCAGTCTTGAGAATCGTTAGGTATCCATAGAGGCTGCCGTTTCTTTTCTCATTAAAATTGAAAAGTATTAGATCAATGTTCAGAATCAGTAAGCGCCCAATGCGGCTACTCGAAATTTTTCTGAATGGCCGAATTCCGTGGCGCTCGATTTGTAAATTGCGGATTTCAAATGATCTCTGTTTTACCCGTGTTGAATTCTAATTCCTACCACGTGTAGCGTTACAATCTTATTTTAAACTGAATCGATAACGTTGGGTGTGACATGAAGGTGGTAAGGGGGCTCGCGAGCCCCCCGAGCGTGTGACACAAAATTACATTGCGTGATGGGTCTATCTTATATTTCGTCTATGGTGATATTTCTATCCTATACTTCGTCGATGAATGGTTTCTGTAGGGTAAAACAGATTACTCCACACGAACATGATGATACGCGCCATCTATCGGGAAGTGACCAAATGCGACGATATTTGAATATCTTTTTCAAAACTTTATCGTGGGGTAACACGTAATGCATAGGCCACAGGCATATGATGTTGCCTACCATCTAGCGGACAGCGCCCAAAAAAGATAGCACCACTTTTGGTCACATTCCGATAGATGGCGAGCACAATCAAATTCACCCATTCCATAGATTCAATTTCTTATCGCATTTTTCTACTTAATTTTAAAACATATTGTGGTCTACACAATCCAGAAACTGACATTTCTTTACTGTGTCACCTTGTTAAATTTTACGGTCTGCAAAAAGCTATGTAGGTCCCAGGGCCAACATCTGCGAATTGAGCAATTTGGATGCCGAATTGATAATGAGTCCATCCAGAACGTCTCATTTCCCCGCTCGGTAAATTGTATCGACGACATTGCGTCTTTTTTGGCAACGACCACTTTTTTCTGCCTCCCTTCTTCCCTCGTTACTCGCGCAGTGTCGTGTTTTTAGGATCACCGCGCGCAACGGGTGGTGTTGAACTTCGAGGCAAGACACACTAGGTGCTAGAATGCACCCTGATGTGAATCCACCATAAACTCTCGACAGAAGAAGATGAAAACCGCTGGATACTTTGAAAACTTTTCTAAGCCGGACCATTTCTATTTGATCGAAAGTCGTGGGGCAGCTACATTTCACGCATCAATTAAACTTTTGTATTTACTAAGAATGTTGAGCCTCTAGCGGCTTTCAAAGGAAACACTAAGAATACGCCCACACAGGGTAAAAGAAGAATCTGATTAGTTGGTGAATGAGTGCATTCTGTCATCTGCATAGTTGATTTCTGGTATTAAGAATACCCAAGGACCGCCACCAAGGCATTGGACAGGAAGCATACCTCAATGCCTCTCGCAATATTAAACGGGCTATACAGAACGCAGATCCGTAACCTATTCATTAAAATATCAGGAGTAAACGTCCCACCGTGTTACAGCAACACGCAACCACATTGTTGCACCAAGCCGTATATCCTCCACCGATGACTACCGCATAGTGAACGTTCTGGCTGCCGGTAACAAATGTTTTCTATCATCTGTCGCGACAATGGACAAAGAGCATTCGCTAGGGAGCAAATGGAATCGACCAGGCATCTTATGCATCTTGCTGGCAGCTCAGTTTCGCAACGTTTCGCGGAAGGTCGCCGACGTAAAGGATTGTCTCCTGCTCTGGGCCGCTGAGACGCAGGTGTTTTCCGACATGAACGTCGCGACAAGGCTGCCCACGGGTACCTACGAACGCGTATCCGGTTGTCTGCGTGCGATTTGCCTTTCGCAAGGCCGTCTCTCCCGAGTTAGACACCGGTCTAGCTAGAAAGTGACAATTCGAATGCGTGCACGCGCACACCGCTGATGGGCCCGACACGTCCCATAGCTCAAGATTGTCCCATCTGACAAGGGAGACGGTGGCACGCTGAGTTTCCAACGACGGAAGCCATCGCGAACGCTACCAACCGAAGCGAAATGAATTGGTCGTTGCGCCCATGCGATTTGTAATACCCCTACGACTGTTCCAAGGATTGCGGGTTTAGGGAAACGGATTAACCGTGCCCGGGGACATTTAATGGACTCAATGGAGACAATAGTACGGTTTAAGTATCGAAGGCAGCGTGATTATGTCCCGCAAATATTCGAGCATTTGCCATAAAAGAGACTGAAAATTGAGGTTAGTCTTCCCGCGTTACTGCACCCTGGAAGATTCCTAACAACCAGGCATTCGTATGCCAGAGCACGTAGGCGGGACGTTTTGTCCGCAGTAACATAGAATTCTATCTCCCCCTGTTTCGGTATGCCCGGTCCGTTGTCGCATGCCGAAATTTCGCGGACCAACGCTGCTCGCGTACATTCTCACCTTTTTGTCGCAATCCACGTGCCCTGTTCTTCACTTTGACGAGCAAGAAAATTGAAACTGCCTTTCTCCCCGGCTCGTGACTGTCCGCATTACATATCGCACAACGCTCAAAGGCATCCTATCACACTTTTACGTAGCTCTGCCAAGAACTATACGGACTAACCTAAACGAGGCATGTTCCTAGTTCCGCTCACTATGATGCCCTGTGGGAAAGTACGAAACTACATACTATGGAATACATTAAACTCTTCGCTATTCAATGAAGGATGGTAGGAGTATACTCAACACACTAATTGTAAGTCCAGACACGTGCGCCCATACGGGTAGATGCTTGCCTGTTTACACTTTCCACGGTCTTATCTCCTCGTACCAGTGCTCCGTAAAGATTTCAAAGAATCTAACAAACAGCCACGTTCGCGCTCGACTTTTCGAGCAAGCCGTTGATCGTCCGTCCCCCAGCGAAATGGCTCATTTCGCCAGTTGGTTTTCTCGCGACTCCCACCAGGAGGCGGTGGGACGGAGGAGGCAGGGCGGCGTTATTGCAGCGGCATGACGACGATCGAAGCGAACGATCCATGGGCCCGTACCGATATTACGGACAGTTTCGCGGCACCAAGGCCGCCTCCTTACTCGAGATCTTGTCTCACGATGACTCACGCCTAGGCTGCCTCCTGCCTCGCTGGAGTCTCTCTGCCTTCCTTCCTCTTGCCTCGTCGTACCTGGAGCCACGCTCTGGAAAGAACGACGGGTAAATAGAGGCCGATCCAGCCGCCGCCGGTGAAAAAGTGAGAGCGGTTCTTGCCGAGCTTACACGTTTAACATAGTTTATAGACACATCGTGCCGCGCGGCGTGCACCACCGTAGATCCTCCGAGTTAGATCGATTATGAAACCTAGCCGGCCGACCATCTGGTGGGAGGGGGGGTTGGGGCGGGCGGAGGGAGGAGGGAACACGGGCACAGGCGGAATTGGATCAAAGGAAATTGTCTTCCAGCATAGAATGTCGCCTCGGTGCTGGGTGCAGATGGACGGGGATAGGGGAGTTCTCATGATGCAAATACTGTGAGAGTTGGGTGGCAGAGTTGCCGTGGGTGATCAGGGTTACGGGAAATTGCTTCCCGTTCCGAAAGCTGAGCACCGTTAAATGCAGACGAGTTGCTAGAGTTTGCGAGGCTCTGACGAGCAACGGACAAAGCGGCAGCTTGCTGCTCATGATCATTTCATTTGCGTTTAGATGGAGCGGCGAGAGTCGCCAGTCTTGCGTAGCCACAGGCGTATCCCTCGGTGTTAGGACCAGTGGCAACGTAGATAACGACCATTAGATTCCGATGAAGTGACTGGCTACTGATTTTCACTGTACGATGTAGCTGTCTCCTCAGACCCAGCCCAGTTACGTCCCGAGGAGGCATCCGAATTCGCGCAGTTCTCGCGCGAATGGCAAACCCACCGCCGAGCTTAACCGCGTTTCGCCTCATTTGTCGCAGAGCACGAGGGCTCGCTGCTATAATGGCACTCGGCTCGCCACGAGACTTAAAGCGGCCGCCAATTATTGCTTCTCCGTCCTGACGAACGTCCTCTCCCCCTCCCCGGATCGCACCTTTTATTTCGATTTAACGGTACGAGCCGCGAAGGTAGCCTCGTGTATCCATTAATCCAGCGGGGAATGCGAAAAGTCACGCTCTGGGAAAAGGGAGGCGGCGGTTTCTTAAAATACACTCGGGTAATTGAAGGGCACCGATCGCAAGAAACCAGTGCCAGCCCCGTTTTTTTTTCTCGTCCTTTTTCCACGGACGATCGCGATCGTTAGGCGAAGGAAAAACCATCGAGGGTCCCCCCTCCGTGTCCCCGCCGCCCCTCCGCGAGGCACTTCCTAAGGAGATCCCACGTTGGATACCGCAGCTCCGACGAGGTTGCCTGAGACGATTTCGCCAGATCTGATGGGACGATGCGCGGCGTTTTTTGCGCGGTGCTCGCGCGTGGCTCCAAATGATCTCTTGATTTGAACGCGCCACTCAGGGATATCCTCTTGGTGTCCGTGTTCGGGGATTCGCGGCGTTTTTGCGCGCCTGTAAGGGATACTTAAGTAGACCAGGAACATGCAACTTGGCGTAGCGCGTAATGAGCGTGCTGGCTTTCTTGCCTGCTCTGATGCGAGATTTAATGTAACAAACATGGTTCTCGCGTGACATCTGTGTTGGGAACCGAATGAGACCCAATAGTCGCAGATATAGTGGTAACCGCATAATTATAATTTCATAATTTACTTTCTGTTTATCATCGAAACTAGGTTATGTTTGGGAAAGGCAACACCAGCTCGTACTCCCTCAGCGCCACTGTCGACAGGCCATCGGTAAACGTGCCACGAGTCGGACAACGCGACGAAAAATAAAAAGAGCAACGTGTCAGCTTCCCGGGTGCATGATTTGACGCGGGCCGACGTCGGAACGGTGGACGAGTCATCGAAGCCGTCCTTCGCGCGGCGTTGACCGCGTGACTAATTTTAAGAATCGCCCGCGTTTCTTTCAGCCGGCGTGGAGGACACTGTGATCCCCGCCGCAGGTACGGTGGGGGACCGGCGGCCGCGGTCCTTAGGACTCCCCTAGATGGCGGGATTTTTTCTGCGGGATCACCTCTGGAGGCCGAGAACGGATCACCCGGCAAGGATACACTTCCTATTAGCGCCACCGTGTCCAACCGTATATGGCTTAAGGCGTATCTCGCGGGTCAACCGGTCGCAACGAGACGCGCCGGTTGCCTGTTGCTGGCGCTGGAACGACCGAAGGCTACTTCCGAAATATCCGCCGCGGAGATTGTGCTTGCGAAATGTAACGTGTCAGACTCGGCTACGACGAGGTATTTGCCATGATTATTCCCAGCTTCATTTTTTAAACTTGACCATCCGAACTAAACTGGTGTAGTCACGCCCAGCTGGTGTGTAATACAAATAAATTATTGTTCGCCGTCTGCGTTCATCGGTATCTCGACACCTGGCGTGCAATAAAAATTAAGATTTCAACGCCACGCTCATGAAATTCTATGAGATCTCTTTATCCCTCGTCGGGCAGAGATATCTTTAATGGAGAACTAGTTGGAATCGCTAACAGCGTCCCATTGCCCTTACATAGGTGTCCGCAGATCTGTCCGACTGCGTTGCCGCCTCAGTAACTGACAGTTCGTTGGGTGTTCGCACCCACAGATCTTGTAGTTACACTATTTATATCGATACCCCGGTGTTTTTCTAAGCCGTATTAGGAACGGCGGCATATCGAACCGTGGACTAATCTGAAATCGCCATGTGCGGTGGCATGCAAATCAGGCATATCGGCTTGGAAGATTAATATAAAATCTTCTGGCAATCTATTCGCAGCGGTACAGGTGAAGGAGGTCTGAATAATTTGAAAATAAATCGCTTAGGAAACAGTTAGCTGGGTAGCAATTAAGTATTCGACTGTTAAGGACCACACTCCTACGCGAAATTTTAGTCCAACTTCTTCTTACTCCGAAAAAATACCGAACCCAGCCGAATCTGTTGCCTCAGACCGCCTCGTGCCTTATAAGAATCGAATCGATTCTGATCCATGGGTCCACATCGAGCGCGATACTCATCGATAGGCCGCGCAGATACCCCTCTATGAACGCAGGCAGATGCACAAGAGATACCAGCCGCGGCTGACGAGACGTCATGGTATTCTAAAGGCCCGCTCTTTCCGGGTTGAAAATAATCGAGCTCGGTCGCACGAACTTTCGACCTGCGGCGTATGCGGCTGTACCAAAAGGAGAACGACAAAAAGGAGTGCAAAGTACGACTTCGCATGCCAGCTGACCGCTCCGAAGCGTGCCGGAAGAGCTTCGGTGGTCCTCTGGTTGCCTGGCAAATGTTTCCGGAGCCACCTTCAATATGGAGGCCTAAACTGTCACCACAGTCGAATCAAATGGAGCGCAACTATGCGAAATATTCAATTATTTCGGTTTATAGAGCTGAAAGTGTTCATTATATCCGCGCTCACAATTTCCGCGGAGTAGTAGACGCGGAGGTGTGCTGCGCAATAGTAGCGCCACAGATTGCAAAATGGCGACGGCAATTTAGGTGCTGCAAATTAGAACTGATCTCGTTTTCTCGCTGCATTCCTGATTTAATACGCCCATCCTCCAAATAGCTTTCTGCGAGCGTGCATGCTCCTTAGGCTAGATGAACGTTAGCTAGATCACCCCGCGAGTGCCGGACCGACTTCGCACTATTCCACAATTGCGACCAGGTGGAATAACAGTTTCGCAATTATTTCACAATGGCCGGTGCAGGACGTTAATTGAACTTCACTGCGACTTCCAGCGCCATTTCCCACGCGTTCCTCGTTTCCCTGGCACTGTCCACAGGACGTTCATCATTCCACGTATCCTCTTAACCGTAAAGCAGTAAGTTAGCTCCGGGGCTGATCGAAAAGGAGCCAGTCAACCAGGCACGCTGGTACACGGTCCGCCTAATTAACATACTCCTGAACGAGACCGATTTAATATCTTCTTTCAGCCGTGGTCCAGGTGACACGGGAGGCTAAAGGACCGGTCCCCGCGTTTCCACTTGTCGTCGTGGCGAGTAACAAATCAACGGCAAAGTAAAAACGTCAATGGTCCCCTGCGATCTCGCGGCTAACAGACCGAGTGATCCTGTTTGCAAACAAGTTTTTCCACGTCTCCGTGCCTTGCACCATGGGCAATAGTGATCCAAGCAGATTTCGTGGTTTCCCCACTATCGTATAGTGGCCTCGATGAACGCAAGCGTCTTGATATAAAGTGTACTTTTTGGGATATGTAGAAAGCAAAAGCGGAAAGATTTTTTAGGGTCTTATAAGAGATTCAAAATAATCGAAATACAAGTAACTGCTAAGAAATCTATAATTATGCACTAATTGTAAGGATATTGAAATTCAGAATGTTTTAAACGAATCTTACCAAGTAAACTGTTTAGAAGAGAAAAATGAAGGTTTAAATATTTAAGCACAATCTTTGCGGGATAAAACAGAGCGCACGCTCGACAGGGATGTCACACTGCCAGCCATCTAGCGGGAAGTGTCACTAAGCACTGTCCCCTATCGAAAAAATAACCTCTACTAATGTCTCGTATGAACAAATACGTTCTCTTTCAGAGTTACATATCTGAAATACTGGATCCCTTACGAGTCACACGACTCAACTACTTAGGTACTTCAATAGAAATATGACCTTCTAATCGACCTTAGCGTCTGCACTCCAATAGTGATCCCAGAAATCACTGTCTTTAACCTCTCTCAACGGCGTGGCAGTCAGAAGCACCCCCTTTAAGGCGAGCTGCTCCTATAAACCATAAAAATCTGGTTAACGAGCGAGTTACCGTAAAATTTTTATTACTTGCATGGAGAATAGCGCGAGCCTTGCGCCTCCGCTAAGAGGACCAGAACGCCCCGAAGGCGATCGTTCCGGAGATTTATGCTTTCGCGCAAAAGGAGCGGAAATTTTGTAATGCCGCTGTTTATGAATACCTTCTTAAATGGAAAAGTGAAGCTGGGCTTAAAGTTTACTGCGGAGAAATTAGCGCGTGGGTAAAGGTCGCCCCGTTCGCGGCTGATTCCTTTTTCTGGAAATCATCGCTGACCCTCGGGAGAACTAATTCTAGGCAAGATTACGGCGGCAGGTGAGTCTTAATACGGCGCGACACGAGGACTACGTCCCGAAATGGCGGTTCCAAGGCTCCTCACTTCCGCGTGTCCCTTCCTTCTTTTTTTCCCCACCAGGTTCCTCTTAATCCTCCTGTTCCGCAGAGTTTCTCGCGTTTTCGCTCCCGTCATCGCGCGGACCGCTCCGCGGGACAAGGGGCCTTCGGCTGCCTTATATGAGTTTACCGGCGCCAACACGACGAAGACACCTTCTCCGTGTCATCGTGTGTCGCGATGACGATCAAGCTCGATTTAATCGAGCGATGCCAAGTCGGCGGCGCGCAGAAATAGACTGGCGAACTTTAATCTCCTGTTTCCCGAACGGCTGACGGACACGTATCTTTAATGCAAGGCTTGCATCTCAATGATGCATACAGAGAGCTGCGATCTCAGCTATCGATGGCCATGGTTGCATACTATTAGCGCGGAAGGTGCATTCGGTAAGCTCTTTGTTAACGACAAGTATACCACTAGGCATTAATTAGGTACCCAATATGGTTCTAGGCTAGGTACCATTAGAAAGGAACTAATAGTGTGGTGCTAATAGTTAACCAGTTGGAATTAATAGCTGACCAGTTGGTACTAATAGCTAATCACTGGGTCCTAATAGTTACCAAAAAAGTCCTAATAGCTGCTCAGCTGGTTCTACTACATTTAGGGACGATCGTATACAAATAACAACCATTCCAAGTGGAGGTACCCGCGGGATACAAATTCGTTTTCCATAGATACCAGAAACAAATTACTCGATAACCGTACAATATCTGCACCCTGGCGGGCATAACTGACTCATTTGTCGGAGTAAGACGTGAACTGGTTACCCGCGACGGATTTGCGGGCGGGAAAAGTGGTCTCCGCGGATCAGAACGGACGACGTCGGTGCTACTCGTTTCGTAGACACGTGATTCTATTTATTATCCGGAATATCGACGGGTGTGTATCGCTTAATGAAATCGAGGCGTGTCTATCTACGCGTCACCCTACTCGCCGCATACATCATCGACGTCAATCAAAGCTGCAGTCCGATCGAGTGCATGCAAATAATCGCCGATACCGTGGACGTGTAATTAACAAACACGATACGGAGTGGACGTGTTACCGGGGACGTGTGGTGGAAATCAATTTTTTCACCGCGCCCGCGTTTCGTTTGCATTATCCAGGAGTTGCACCGGCCAGATTAAGTCTGAGACGGGGCCCGGACTGGAGAAATGCCCCTCCCGTTAAACAGTAGCTCAGCTGAAGCCAAAAGTTAGAGTCAGATTAACTCCCAACTAGGCACGCCAATGTTCTCTTTCAAACTACTACTGCAGAACCGTATCTTATCAGACTTCGATACCATTTACGTTTGCTCTTAATCCTATCCCCACTTATTATCGCGCGGTGTTCCGGGTCAACCCAAAGGATCAATCGAATCAGCTTCCTACGATCAGCGTGGAACCTGTTATTAGCAGGCCAAAGTCCATAGGAAACTGGGTCCCGCTCTTCCACACGCTCGATGTCGACATCCCGCGGTCCCCCTGTAACTGGACTGTCGATACACTTCGGCCGGTCGCCTAAAAAATTCAAATCCCCGCGTGGGCATGCCCCGCGTTAACGCCCCCCTCCTCCCCCCTGGCAAAAAACGTAATCTGCGCGCGCACGGCGCTCGCCATTGTTCCGTCTGTCAATTCTAATTGCGCGAGCGACGCCAACGATTTTCATTGAAATCTCGCTCGCTGCCTCCGCTCGCGTCGGAACGCGTGGTAGACGCCGAGGTGTATTAATCATTTTCAGACACCTGGCGAAGAAACTACCGAGCCACTCGGTGCATATCGCCGTGGATGACCCACCGCGTCTGCGCGCATGCGCCGTCCCGATGCTCTTGTTCGTCCCCCCGCGTGATTAGCTTGTAACCCGCCAGGTTCGCTAGCCGGGGTTAGCCAGCGCGGGGCTCCTCAATTTGTGGTGTGCGGATATTAGTCAAGTTTAAATTAAAATATGGATAGGGTAGACCAGGGCGAATCGGATCAGTCTTTCTTTTCATTTGAGTATTTTTATGATTATAAATATGATAATTGTTTATATACAGATGGTTCGTAGGTACATAAAAAAGAGTAATCAGGGATCATGGTGTACAAAAAAAAAAATAAAGAAAGCTGTGATAAAAATTAAATCTAAAAAAATGACGAAAAAATAAATAAATTAGTGGTTTTAAGAAGATAGCATTGTATTTACTGCGGTGAAAAATTAATTCGTCCATTTTCAGAAGATTCTCTGAGAAGAGGGGTGCCAGGAGAATTGTGCTGATAGAGGCGGCAAAAAACGGCAATATCCTTCCGTGTGCTAAGTAGTATCACTTGACTTCACTGTCATTAAATTAGATTTGTTTAAGTTGATTCTAAAGATTTTGTTATGAAAATTTCAGTTTTTTTCAGAAATTTCTGGGTGGTCCCGAAATTTGGGGCGAATCGGATATTTCTAACTTTTTCGTTTTTTGTTTATAAATGAAAGATTTTTAGGTTTAATTTCAATTTATATATATGCATCTTCAAGCCAAAGGTTTACTGTTATTTTACTGCTATTATTTTTTCACCGTCAAACTCAAAGTGATCCGATTCGCCCTGGTCTACCCTACTGAGAAGCTATGTAGGGATTAGGTACTGGCTAGACTTGGGTTAGGTCTGAAATTAGAAGCGCAATATTGCAGACTCACATTAGGGCTGCATTTGAGTACCCTTGCCAGGAGAATTCTATATACATCAATGGTAAATTAAATGTAAGTGAATCAGAAGCACGAAGGCAAACGCGTGCATTGTGTACACTCATGCAAAGTGCCGATAATAAATTCTGCGATTCTTTTCGGTCACTTTTGCGCAGCCTCGTTGCGTGACACGCGAAGCTTCCTCCGCGGCACCGCAATTTACTTCGTCATCAATAAACCGCATAAAGGTTCATTATAAACACGTGTCAACGCGTAATGATGATTACTATTAATCACGAATCCACCAGCGATCCTCCGCTACTTTAATTCGCACTTCGCCTCCTGTCATTTGCAATTAAAATGGCCCCCAATTTTTTAAGCGCGCTCGCGCCCAGGACACCGAAACGAAAGTGGAAATGGCTATTAATCATTATCAGGGACTGGCCTCCATTTTTGGATGCATAAAAAGCCGTTTACTCCGCGCGTGTTGTTATTCATAGCCACTCCTCGTGGCGCGTCGATTCCTTAATTTAATTTTTCGGTAACCTCCATCACTTTATCGACCCGCGGGTGAATAAAACCGCGGACACATTGCCCATTGGTGGCTCTGGCCTCTATGTCTGCCCACGATGACTTTCTCGATGAGTTTCGTCCCGTAGGCATCTTTAGCAGCTCGTTGCCCCTAGTCTGAAGAACTAACGCCACTTCTGCCGTTCAGACAGAGCCGCGAGCCGCGCCATTAACTTCTCATTAGCGTCGCGGTGCAGCCACGATGGCGACGCTTTCCACGAAAGCCAGACCGCGACCATTCAGCCTCCAACCGGGTGCATTTTCGCGAGGAGATAGCTAAGGTCAACATTTTAATTGGAAGGTCGTGAACCCGGGCCCCCGACGTCTGGCTCGTGCAGTTTATTAAACGCGATAGCGAGCCTTCCTTGGAGTCATCATTGCCACTATTGAATATCTTACGTCCTCCGCGGCGCCTCGGTCACGTTTATAAAATTCGTAAAAACGTGACATAAAACCTTTTTCGCGGACTCGGGTCTTCGGCGCCGGGAGCAATCAGCCTTCCCAAATTGGTGGTCTGAGTCAGTTGCTGAACAATTTGCGCGCTACTTTCTTCTACCCAAAAGGCTTTAAATGACAAAGGAGCGATTAGTCGCGCGTTACAGTTTCGCTGAAAAAGGCGCCTCCTATGGCCTCTTTTTCATTACAGGTGTTCCATTGAGGAGATAAATTCGTGAGCGTGAAAGAGAAATAGTCTGGCCTGTCGGGGAACACGATCGCCAGGCTGTTTGCGATTTCGTGGGCCTTCGAGCGAGCAAGGACCTCCAAGGCTATCCGTCCTTTCGACTGATATGGCAAGCACGTAACCTACTCCGAGCCTCATCCTTTACGACCTGTCAACCGCGACCCTGACGGTCCCTCTGTTCTCCAGAGAACTATGACCCTTCGCTCGCCAAGACGATGGCCAGAATTTTGACTGGATCTGCTTTGAATCTCTTAGTTCAATCCTAGGTGGACCAAGTAGATCAAATGGCACGAGTGAGCCGGAGATGCCTGTTATGCTAATAGGCTAGTTGACTGAATTTGAGACATTGGTTAAAACATTATTTTCATGTCTATTCTACACGAAAACTGTATTTATTTACATGATTTTTTTGCGTTTTCAAAAACTTATTTAAACTTGATTCGGAAACGCGCCAGACTGTCACGGCGTCCTGCATGACGTCACGCCGTGTAAAACGAAACTAAACGATCAAAGATCTAGAAATACAAGACTAAATTAACGAAGAATGTATTCCGTTTTCCATCGATACATTTCTCACTAGAGATTACGAATAAATCAGAATTCTCACGAACGGAAAACGAACCTAACCTATCTTCTAACCTAGAATACTCCAGGAATTTGTCAACATCCTTCGTGTCCACATGTTTACGCTACGCTTTCTTTCTTCTTCGCTCGATTCCATAGCTTATTACACTTGTGCTTCGAGATATACTTAATCGCGAACAACTGAATCACCGTCACATAAACTGATAAATACGAAATAACCTGTTGTATGAACCTGTCAACAACAACATACAATGGCGTTGGTGTTTTGCACGGCGCGACGTCATGCTTTCTGATTGGTGTTCACTGTCACATGACTGAATGCCTAATTTTGCAGAATTTAATTTCCAAAAATATTATCAAACTTTATTTTTCATAATAAATAGTTTATTTTTTTGTTTCCTCTGTATCATGATTAATCGTTAGAAACTCTAATCCATGCAAATTATTCTTAGTGGATACAAGCCTATTGCGAGAGTATGTAATGTTTGATATTATTGGAGGATATAAAGTGTGATTGGAATATCAGGCTTTGCGGAATGCGCCAAGTACTATTGCTTGTAGCAACTGACAGTGGTAGATTTTGTGGAATTCGAAAGCGTGATAATTCAGGTGGCCCTCATATTTGAAACACCCTCTTCCTCCGTCGTGATATACTTTCTGGTCGTCCCACGTCACCCGGAAGTGACACCTATCGCGTCAAGCATGCGGAAAAATGCGAGTGAAACGGGGGAGAAGCACAGCTAGAAAGATCGGTGGCTGGTAATCGGGACAGTTTACTATCTGGCCGTGCACGCGAGCCGCAGTAAACACCGATAACATATTATGATATAAAACAGCAGCCAGACGCGACCAGTGTTTTTAAGCGAGTCGTGGGAGAAGTTCTCGCGAAACGTTCGCCAGCAATCCCGTGCATGCCACGCGATATCGCTTGTCTAAGCCCCCACCGAGGGGATCGTACAGTCATTGTTCACCGATTATTTGCATATCTCGCGCATTTCGATCTGCGGTTTCGAGGTAAGTATCACAATCGCCCGGTGGAAACGTGGCCAGGTGTGATATCCAAGCTCAAAATCGCTGGATGCGGGTCCAGCCGGGGGTTTTACGAGTGGCTGCATGTGCCAATTTGGAGGCTGGGCATTGTTTACTGATCGGCAAGCGGGGAACCAGATCCCCGGAATCTTTAATTCACTACAGGATGTGCAAAGTGTTGGGAATATAAGTTTCCGTATCCGGACCTACGACAAAACGATGTCAACGACCCGGTGTTAATCGACTTAACATGATAATAGGCTGGGGAATCGTGCCACGCTTGCCTCCTCTAGAAAGTTCGGTTTGCGTGGAAGAAAGTCGATTACTCGAAGAAGCAAGACTACGGCTTGAAGACTTACGACAGACGATAGTCCCTTTAAAGCTGGACACGCTGTTACTCCTCAACGAACGCGAGTGTCTTCCTTCTTTACTGGTAGTGGCTCCCGCGGATAGTGGTCGGGTAAATGTATGCGGAACTCTATGCTTTGAAAAAGAATAATCTTCCAAGTGTAGACCAAAAGCGGATGATCAGAAAACTCTAAAAAACCCTAAGATCTCAACACCCCAAGATCCTAACACCCTAAAATTCCAAAACCTCAGAATCCTAATACCCCAAGATCTCTCCAAGCATTCCAATACCTCACCAAGCAACTACTCTCTAAAACCGCACCACCAGTGACACTTCTTCTATTGCCTGCCTCAGCAACCCACCAGCACTCGCATTGAAGACGCAGCGTCAAAGTTCTGATTAATGGAAGCCGCATTCCTCCAAGCCGCGTTTTCTGCAGCCACCAACAAGCAGTGCACGGGACGTGCGAAACAAAGGGGCATAAAACGCGAGAGAAGGAACGATGTTCGATCATAAAGGCCGGCCGTTCGGCTGTTCCCGAAGGTGCAGTGGTTACCACGTAGGGCGTAGGCAGCTGTTACGCACTCGGGACGATTTGTAAGAGGAACCAGAGGCACCTGTATGCCGCCCACGAGGTAAATGCTTGAGGGGCGCATCCCAGACGCCGGCGGTCGTTCAATATTACTCGAGAAACGGTGAACATCTTAACCCTTAACTGGCCAATATATCACATCCGTTATGCCACTTCGCCCTGGCCTTTTTGTGGACGTCTTAGGGCCAGCCAGGGGCGTTGCCGGAATAATGTTATCAGGGATCCCCCATAAGTAACATCCTTTTTCTTATAACTATACGAAATTAACAATCGTGTCTTCGGCAGAATTAATTCTTCCACGACACACGCGTTACGCCCAACATGCTTCGGGGGACTCAAAGAAGATTACATAGCAGCCCGGGAACTTCGTAAAATCCGTTTACAATAAATCGACTTAAAATATGTGACACTAGATAAGTGGCCCATCACGAATCCCATCGAATGGTTAAGAAAGAAACCCATTGATGTATTCATTTATTCCCGGTGGAGGATCGTAAACCTGTGCGGCTGATTAGTGACGGTGGCCGTTTTGAAAGCATCAATTATCTCGTATATTTTTCTTAAAGATTTAGATAATGCTTTCAACGGTTGTCCGAGACCGCTTCTTTTATATTTCTCACTGTCAAAACTCTGAGAGACGTCCTTGGACCGGGCAATTACATTTACCGAGAATTTCGCCAATTAACGCAACCGAATTCTTCGACTGAGATACGCGGCGCATTAAGAGAGAAGAAAACGAAGATACAGGAGGCTGAGGAGTTATTAAGAAATTTGCATGTTGTAATGTCGGTGAAAAAAGATACGACGCTATTCTGAAGAGCAGTCGGTCATGTTGTGGGCGTAGCGAATTGGATGTACGTAAGTATTTCATCGAGTAATTAAGTGGCAGATGGCAGCAGGCAATAATGCAACCTTTGGATGACACTTGTGAATAGTATTTTAGTCACTACAAGTGGTTTCAAGGTGGGGAAACAATTTTAGAAAAGAGAGTCAATAGCGACCGGAGTCGAACAGCTGAAAATTTTGTAACTTTGAGGGGTGCTTTCACGCCCTAAATATGAAAACAGGCCGCTATAAAAAAACACGTAGGATCTTATTTTTCGGTCCTCTAAAACATATCGAAAAATAAAAGCAATCGGTGGCAGACACCTGGGATACTCTCCTTTTAAGAACCTAGAACCAGAGATGGGTACAAAATTATTTGAAATCAAAATTTGTGTACGAAATTTTTATTTCAAATATAGGGGAGAGGTGCTATAAAAGGGACAGGTCTTAAATGGGACAAATTGAATTGCCAAAATTCTAAACGCATTGCACATGCAAGTTATTTTCCTGTTTATAACAACACTAATGCCCAGTCATTTGACGTAAACTTCACTGCGGTCTCACTTGCAACAGAGTAGTAATCCACGGTTGATGTTTTTCGGCAGTAAAAGTAAAATTTTCGTTGATTTTCTGTGTCGTTTTCTGAGAACAAGATATATACAAAGTGTTAAACTGTTATATCATTAAAACATGCTGTATTCAACTGAAAGGAAAATACTTAATAAGTAAGCTTAATTGATTGTTTTCTTTGTTTTGAGGTTCTATTATATTAAACTCACTTATAGTCTTAAATGGGACAGCATAACAAGTCTTAAATGGGGCAACCGTTTCATGGCTGTCCCTCCTATACACATGTACTGCTGGACACTATATGTATTTTACTTTCCTATAAAGTTATTAGTGTATCATCTGTCAATGTCATAGATGTAAGATGACATTGTTTTAAATTCTCAATTATTAGTTGATGGCGGTTGATTTATTAACATGATTAGTTGATTTATTAACATTGTTAGTCATTTAGACTTAAAAATCTACTAATTTAAGACTTGGTCGGTACTGGACGACACTGTTTCGTTTCCTAGAAATTACAACTTTTTTACTTTTGCGAATTATCAATTCTTATAATTAAATTTTACAAAAATAATTTTCCTCCTCTTATTAAATTCCATCTATACTACAAACGCGTTTTTGAATTTTTTATTTTTATCGACTCTAGCCGAAGATATAACGAAAAAACTTAGAACGGTCGGCACTGCACGACTCTCCCCTACTTGTTTTTTAAATACCTGTAATGACATTGTCAGAAATAGACGCTGAACAAAAGTGTCCCTTTTATAGCACCTCTCCCCTAATTGTTTGCCCATCTCTGTTTCTAGGCTCTTAATTAGCTCAGTTCCCAATGCCCCAATTCCCCAAGAGCTCACCAACTCAAGTACCCAAAAGCCCGAGACACCAAGTTCCACTGACCACAATCCTGCAGGCGTCTGAAACATTTCGTCTGCACCCGATCACCTAAGAGTTGGCTCGCTACACATGTCCAAGGTGTCGCAAGAGAACGTCACTTCGTCTATCGCGTAATATGTATTCGCGCAACTTTACTGTCTCCGCTGCGCACATTTCACCGACGCCGTTGTCTTTAAATTCCAGCGGTGGCGCGATAACATCGGCGATCAACGGGGTGTCGGCTGAAAAATACAGGAGTCTTTCCCATTACCAGCGAAACTGACACATTTGAAAATAACGCGGGACAAAGGCACACCTGGCGCGGCCGGTTGCGCAACGCTCCCTGGAAATTTATATTCGATAAGTGAAACCTTGCCGCGCACCGCCCGCAGGATTCTATTTCTGAGGGATTTTCACGTCTCTCCGTGTATGAAAATTGTGACGTAAATTCGGCCGGGAGTTAAGGTCATCAGCATGGGAGCGTGGGAGTACTTTCACCTCGACATAAACGTTATTACGGCTAAGGGGGGAAAAACACGAAACATAATACCGAAAGCGCAGGCCTCTACCGAAGGGGCCATTAAAATTCCAAACGTTGACAAATTATCTCGTGCGGCTGCTAGCCGCGGACCACGAACGGTACACCTTACGTTGCATCTGCATTAATCACAATTATCCAATTTATTCTTCCGACGTCCATTATACCAGCTTGTAGACAAAACGATGCTCTCGCGGGGGATGCTCTTCCCGATATCCCCCGGCAGTGCGCGTTATAATTGTGATTGCTACGAACTCCGATGGGAACAGGGATCACCGGAGTTACCAGCGCGGTTTGGGGAACCCCTTGCGCTGAACGAATAGTAATGGTATGTTGTTTGTTTAAAAAAGGCTGGCTAACAGTCACGAAATCGTTGTGACTCACATTGCGCAGGGACGAATTAAATATGCGACCGTTCTCGAAACCATGGAATGCAATGAAACGTGCAAACGCTCGTATGCATCGCGGGATTCGTGTACGTACGATGGAAGCTCCATGAGGCCGCGCGGAGCGCGAGCAGAATGCGAAATGAACAGAGGCGTTCGTACCGCTGGACGTGTTAAATGAGAATCATTAAGACGATTTAAGTGGTTTTCTAATTGCCGGCATTACTCCCGGCCATTAATTTACTTCGACGACGCCGAAACACTTATGAACAATTCGCTGGGGCAACTGTTAACGGTGAATTAAATTATATTGCGGCGATATTAAGGTGTGACCGAGGCGAATTGCACAGTGAATAAGGTGTAGCGTGTTTTCGGGATATTCATTTGCGGTTGGAAGACGATATTACATTCTGATACACCAAATTCAATGCGCTCGGGACCCAAAAATCCCAAGGACTCAATATTACGGGACCCAAAAGTCCCAAGGACTCAATATCCCGGGACCCAAAAGTCCCAAGGACTCAATATTCCGGGACCCAAAAGTCCCAAGGACTCAATATCCCGGGACCCAAAAGTCCCAAGGACTCAACATCCCGGGACCCAAAAGTCCCAAGGACTCAATATCTCGGGACTGATATTCCAAGAACCTAAGTGTCTAATGCTATTCTTATACTCTTCCCACGCGAGCTAATTTATAAAGTACCACCGACGTTGCACAAAATGCCCTATAATCGTTCCCATTGTTCCCACCCTAACACATACGAGATCCCAGGCAGAATCGTCACTGTTATTATCGAGGCTACCGCGGTCCATCATAAATCTCTCGGACCGCAGCCTGGCCATTTAAAAAATGGTTTCCTTCCGAGATTCCCGTGCGTACCGCGAAGCCGGCAGGCGAAACACACAGAGGCCCGCGTGCTGACTCACGTACACGTGCAGACGCGCGCCGTGGACCATTGTTGGTCGTTGCTGGTGTCCGCGAACGAGAGCCGTCTCGCCATATGTGGCAAGGACGCCGATCACTGTGTATCGGGCCGCTTAACGAGCTTTACACGGGTACTTACCCTCGTTTAGCGACCGAAATATTCGAAGGAGGTGCTGCATTAGGGCCCGAAAGTAGTGGCGAAGTCTACAGAGCAGTATGGATTTCACGATTCGAGATAAATGAGAAGCACCAAACGGCGTAATTCATTTGCACAAACAGTGTATCTGACAAAAGAACGATGTTTATACGTTAAGCTTCTCAGAATTCGATCTGGACTTGACTCAAAATAGCTTGTAAAGTGTTTGCGTTAAACCAGACGTGAAAATACTATCAAAAGTGTATTTTCTGTTTCGAAAGATTCGGGAATATAAATAACAATAACAAATAGAAAATAAGAGGGAAAAGAATAGATTTCAGGAAAATATACAAAAATAATATTATAAGGGAACATGAAAATGAAACTCCATTAAGCAGTGTTTTTAAGGGTATATACAAGGATAAAAGAAGTGTAAAAGAGATTAAAAAAGCAAAATGGGCCAAAAAGAGACAAATGGGGCAAAAAAGGGGCCTTGAAAAAATCAAGGAGCGGGGAGAGAGTGCAGCGCTCGTAGCCCTCTAGCGGCGCGCGCAGGAACCTCTCCCGCGCAAAACGCAGCACCCAGCGGCTTCATTAGTAGGGATGTTGATATTTTTAGAAGTATCGATATATATAGTATCGATATTTTTCAAATATATCAATATCACATATCTATATATCGGGGAAAATATCGATATTTCGGTTCTTTTTTTTTTAATTATTGGAGTAGAATTTAAACAAATTATATGTTATTTTTGTTATGTTTATTCAGCAGGTACTGCAAGTGTCTGAAGTACTTGTTGTTGCACGTGCAACGATTGTTGTTTGTTCAATTTTATCTTTTTTTGTTTTTCTTTTTATAGTCAATTGAGTGTATGCATTATGGTGTTTATTTTTTAAGTGTGTGGCTAAATTTGTGGTATTTCCACTAGTTTTATAAGTCTTTCCACACAAATTGCATGATACATTTCTCATGTCTATCTTTTTAAAATAGCTTCATACAATCGAATTCGCTGCAGACGACATTTTTTAATAATTATACTCCACTACACGAAATGAAAATGAATTTTACACCACAAACATTTGTGGCAAAAGCGGAAATGACATTGCCCCTTTATCTTTCTCTTTCTACCCGTATTTCGGTCTCTTTCTTTCATTAGCTTGTTTCTCTGCTACTTCCGCTTTTGCCACAAATGGCGGCAACCAATCAACGACGATACTGCTCTGACCACAGGACGCTATACTCTGTCTCCGGGCTCGATTAGAGAGTGATTGATAAATGTACTCCGATTAATTAATTTGTCACAAAAAACGATAATTTGTAATTTTAAAAAATATATCGATGCCGATATTGAGATTTTAATATCGAACTATTGATATATCGGATTAAAAAATATCATCCGAAACTATCGATATTTCGATATATCGATATTATATCAACATCCCTATTCATTAGCTGCTACTTATACGTATACGCTAAAATAAAATAATACAGGCAACTTTTGGGTGATTCACTTACCATTTCCAGTGCCAGGACCATTTGTCAACTTGTCAATAGTATAGAATTTAATGATCAAGTAAACGTTTAAATAATATTTCCTAATACTTTCCTCAAGTTATTTTTCAAGATAAGTTTTTCGATTTTTCTCAGCAGAAATATCATTATACAAAGGACTTAAATCAGTTTCCACTCTTCTGTTAAAGCTTTTTATTGTTTTTATGCAAGTTTTCTTCTCAATTTACAACTTCTCGTAGATAAAATAATAACATAACATACTCAACGTTGCATATAATAATCATTGTAATCAATTATCATTATCTCCCTGATAATAATGATAATAATAATAATCATCGCAATAATAATAATCATTGTAATCGTAATCATAGTAATAATAGCAGTAGTTGCAATTCTTGCAATAATAATATGAATATTGGTAATCGTCGATATTATTATTCGTCGTTGCGGTGGAACAACCGCACCAGCTTGGGGTTACAAAGCTTAGGCTTAAAAAGACAGGGGTGTGAACCCCTTTTTCCAAACGTGAAATCTACGAGCAATTTTTAACGTGGCCTCCAGAATGTACTGTGGCCGTTTTCATATATTTTTCATTGCTTCTTTGCAATGTTCGAACGCCTCTCGACGAGGGAGAAAATACGCTTTGTCCGATAAAAATTAGGAAACGGTGGTTGGGGAATCTTTGAAGGGGCGAATATAATTTATCTTTTCGAACTTATAGCAGATGCTTAGTTTAATGTATACCTAAGAGAATTAAGTACGTGTAAATTTCAAACGAGGTAACTTGAGGAGTACAAAAAATATCTTTGGTATACATTACTGTAAATTTAAAAGAAATGTTTAAAAGAATTCCATTCTGTTATAAAATGGAAGGATAAATTTTTCTACAAATATCAATGAAAACCTTCCAAACATCTTATCTTAAATTTCTGCTTCATTTATATATCCCTCTCGTTGTATCACGCCATCACCCCCTAAAATATTAAAACGCAATCACGAATTCTTCTACGAATTTTCAGCGATTAAAAATGTAAGTAGTTGTTTCACCACACAAAATATGAACTCTCCGCTGTTTTCTAAACATCTCACTGCTTAGAATTATCGTGAGAACGTGAAGTAAGAAAATTCTTAAAAGAATCTCAGAACAAGTAAAAAAGTCTTAAAAATAAATCCGCGCTTCGTTCGAACACCGTAAAAGCCACAGCGTTATCCGCGGAGGACCACCTAAACACGCCTTCCTAAAAAATAAATCTCGCCGCCGTGCTCTGTTTTTCTTATGCACGTTTCGCGGCTACGATTTCTATCCGAACTTCTCTGGTCAACAAAATAAACTTTCACCTCTGCCGCTTCCTTGCTCCGGAAGTGTACCTCTTAACTCGTAATATCAGCGGGGAGCGGGGCTCCGGCTGGCGTCTTCCAGAATCTCGGAGGAAAGCGAAAGGCTCTGTAAAACTTCTAGGCCGGGATTCAGGGACACGATCCTCTACTCGAGTTAGTTATAAAAAATACTTGTTCAATACATTGAGCTTCCTTCGTTCGTGAGCCTACTAAGCTTCATTCGCGCGTGCCGGTCCCTGCTCTCAGACCATTCTGGACGCAGACATCTAAAACGTCACCACCTTGGATGAAAAGCTCCGCGAATCGGAGCGTTGAAGTTACCCATTTCAATTTGTCCCCATTTTCGTAATCTACGGTATGAGAAAATATGCGCTCGGACTCTGCCAAGTTGATCTCCGGTTCGTTTTTCCCAGATCCTCGCAAAAAGAAAGCCCCTACTTGCAATTCTAACAGCTCCGTTTCGTTCAAAGGACGGTTCAACTGTGACGTTCTGCTGCTTTTGGAATATTACGTATTCGTTTTATTTCGTTCTCAATTAGCTAGAAGTAACATTTTAATTGTCAGTCGAGTTCCATGGATCTGTTAGACCTCGATCTACCATCTCTACAGAAATTTTTCTAGAAGCCGACACGCGAAAACAGAAACGTCCCCCCGGAACGCCAGCTCCCCGCAAGACACTTGATACAAAATGGCGCTACGCTCGCGTTTGGTATAAAAAACAGTGAAACATTGGAATGGCATTTTGTCCGACGACACGTCACTATCTACAATAATGCAGTCTGTGTTTTGGGGTAATTTGATTTCTCCCACGGAGGTTCTTCTCCTCTGGCGGGGACCCACCTGATCCGCCGCGTCCACCCTCCTCTCCCATTTCCCACCTCTCAAGCGAACTCACAACGCGTAAATAAATCGTCTTCAATAAATACAACCGATAGACTATATAAATAAATAAATTTGATCCGTGAACGAACGGTCGAACGTATCGAAATTCTGACTGCGCATGCCCGAGACCGACCGGATCTCCCATTGCTTATCCTTCGACGAACCTACGACCGGAAGAACCCGTTGCCATCGCTAAGAAATCGCGACCACGCGATACTTCCCTACCTTTCTGGTAGTGCTGCGACTATCGACGTTTTGCGGCATTCCTGGTAACCTATTTTACTTCTTACGTATGGTTTCTGAAGGTATCCTTTACCGGTAGAGCGTTTGCAAGGACGTTATGCCTCCACAGTACTGACTTAAACACACTCAACCACAAACCGCGTGCTGATATCCCATTATTGTATCTCTTATACACAGCCACCGAACGCCCATCGGCGTTACACGTATTTACCAGTGGTTGACTGCAACAGCACTGAATGGTGAAAGAACGGACCTTCTTTCACTCCGATCGACTGTGCCGCGTTGCTAAAGTTCAAACTGCATCATCATCAAGCTAGTAATAAACAATAGTGAAGCGGCACCGATTTTTCTGGGCCCTCACTTTTGCAGCCTGTAAATTACACTCGTAACGTCTAATTTATCGATCAATTTTCCCCTGTAATTCGCTTCTATAGAATGTTTCCCCCGCGAGAAAAAAGAAACGGCTATCGATCACGCGGAACGCCGCTACGAAAAAGTCGCAGTCACGAGGTAGAGAGAGAGTGAGATCGAGTATCGCGTGTCCGCGGTGCGCGCAAGGTGTAATCTCCCGTCTCGGATCAATCGACGAGCTGTCAGCCGGGGTGCAATTAACTGACTGGAAGCAAATCGATTGGGAAGCCATTAACGCAAGACCCGCACACCAGCTAATTGCCCGCTTGAATTCCGCCTGTTAACCAATTGAAATCGCGCGCCGTCCAATAGTCGACGAGACGAGTTTCCTTCGTGCCTACCTTTTTTTTTCTCCCCCATCCTCTTCCACGTGTTTTATCTTATTTTTGCATCGCGAAACGTCGTCCCGTCCAGCACCATCTCCGAGCACCACCCCGATATACATATACGTGACTCCTACGAGCTGCTAACTGATTGACCCCGTACCGTTAAGGCCCGTTAAGTTTTCCTCTAATCGGGCGCCTTCGATCTGCGATGACACGAAAGCCAGAAGCGACATGCAGAACGCCTGCGAACGCTTTATCGACCGCAGTCCCCGCCACGCTTAATCAATTCCCTTCGCGACGAGACAACCGAGACTCGCAGCGTTCAATTACTCTGTTAGGCTACAATTGCATCATTATACCCTAGACTGTGTGTTCTTCTAGCGAGGTGTTTGAGTGGGTTTTCCCAATGGTAGAACGAACTGGAACACAGCAATAGTAGTGGGGTGCTAGGGAGGATGCCCCAATTTGCGGGTGCAAGGGTTTAAAGGGATTCTTGAGGTCTGCATCATCAGGAATAGGGATTATACGTGTCCAAGGGTATCTCTTCATGTTCTTCTCACGATAAGAGTTAATATTTATAAATGTACCACCATTGGATTACCTCTGCTAGACACCACAGCCCAGCCTTATTGACCAAGATCGTTTCAGTACGCGGTACGTCCACCTTAACGAATTTCCCGTGAATTCTTCAGCACCGCCAACTCTTCCACGTCATCGCAGACACTGCAGGCCGCACAGTCTCAAAGATCCTTGAATGCCGAAGGCGCCACGACAGAGCAACTATCACTCGCGAAGCTCCGACCGCGCGTTAACACCTTCAGAGTCCGGCACGCGATAGATATCCGCCTGATCGAGGACCCCGATGACCTCGGAAGACACCGGGGGCCTTCATCGAGACGTACTCGCCCTGTTCCTCGACACCGAGAGCCTTCCTCACACGCTGTCGGACGCGACGGACATGGGCCTCTTGTAAACTGGCGCGGGTATCCTCGAGAAGCCTGCCCTCTCCGAGGATGGCTTAGGATCCTTTCTTGGACTGGCCGCCATCTGATTGTCCTGGGGCAGGGCTACGATTCCGTTACCATCGATCCACGCCCTGGTGAACTCCAAATTGGCGATACCGTCCCCTGTACCGTGGGCTTGGTAGTCCTTCAGCAGGTCCTGGAGCTTCTGCATCACCTCGCGATCGTCCTGCAGATGGCCCACCTTTTGCAGGATCTGCTCCAACAGAGGATTGGCCACCTTGGTAGGGGACGACTGAAGAGACCCAGTGGTGGACGGCTTGATCCTCCTCCCGTTTCTATCGTACTGGACACTACCATTCGAACTCTGTCTGGGCAGGCTCTGCCTGGCCGGGCTCTTCCTGGAGAAACTGGGTGTCGTCGCGCAGGTAGCCGATCCCTGGGGATTCAGGAAGGTGTCCGATTGGATACTAGGCCTCTGCCTGGCCTGTCTGCCGTTCCACGTGTTGCTGCCACTGATGGGAGCTTGGCAGGACTTCGGCACAGCGGACGCTTTGCTGAGGCTACCAGTTGGCGGTTTCCTAAGACTGTTCCTGACGGCTCCTCGCTTCAAGGGACTCCCTTCTGGGCTGGAGTTGCTCTCCCTTGGTGTCCTACTACCCGACGAGGCTCTGGACACGTTGCTGTTCTCGCGAACAATGGAACCTGCGCGCGGAGTGCGGTCGCCCGACGAGGAGGCCACGCTTCGCGACGGTGAGGCCCTAAGGGGACTGGCTGGGCCTATTCGCGTCTTTCTTAGGCCCGTTTCGATGCTTTCCGTCTCTACGCAGGACCTCTCTTCTTGCTCGGGCTTCGTGGGTTGCTCTGCAACAGAGAATCGGACATTTGCGTTGTTAGGTTAACAGGGGAGCATTGTTAAGTTGCTCAACTAGTATAATTCCACGTTCAGATGTCTGAAAGATATTTTCCATCCCAAAAAAGAAAAGACTGCCAGCCAATCGAGTCACTACCATTACGCAACAATGATTCGCATAACGCGAATGTCAGCGGGAGAGAGTCACTGTCACTGGTCCCCCTTGTTTATTCAGACGGCTCTCGCGGGGACGCGATTTAGGATTCGAAGATCTTTAAACCAAGCCATCTCCCGTTTTAGCCAACTGCGTGGGCAAAGTGAAGAAACGGAACGGTCTGAGATAATCAACCTGGGGCCATTTTATTGCGCCTTCGGTAGACAGGAATGACGCACCTGCCATGTTTCGCGAGTGTCCATGTTAATTGACCTCGTCTGATGACCCTTATGTTCAACAACTCGCATTCTGCGTAGCAGTTTACCCTCACAACATATCTATCCAGAATTCACTCCACATTTATAATTCTAACCAGTGTTTATTAATTGAACCGTAATCCCAAAATCGAGTAGGTATATGTGGTTACGTAAGTCAGTCGATCCGAAACAAAAAGGGAACCGATCCGAGCGACCCCGTCGAGGAGATTTACACACAGGAGCTGGGTTCGGTAGCCTCACGATCATACCTCGCATAGACAAACACGCATAATATCGACTGGGAGCTTTACCTGACCCCAGTGTCATCGGGGGTTTCGCTTTCGGCCGGTTACCCAACATTTTGGACCACCCTGTAGCTCATTAATATTCAAAGTACATGAACACACGTTGCGGTGCGCGCGCCCGCGCGCGCATACGCTCGCCTGACATTTAACTGGACCCCGACGGATTATACGGGCAGGTATCTGTCTGCCGGGGAGCGTGGGCGATCTCCAACAACAACCTGTCCTCGGAACAATCGCCATCGGTCGATCCTCGATAACGTTTACACACTTGCATCGAATACGTGTATCTGAGATTGTGCCCTGGTGCTCCTCCAAGTGCTTGACTTACTCGACGCACTTGACGCCTGGCGGTCTTCGAAGAATCCTCAGAAGCCTTCCCTCAATGCTTGCGCGCTTTCTAGTTCTTTTTTTCGATAATAAGCTAGTATCATGTTTGGCAGGTATCTGGTTTATCAACTGAACTATGGAGGTCATAGAGGGCCGCTTGTCCCTCTTCTAATAACTTTAATTGTAAATTCTGTCACTTCCTAAGTCTAATCCCTAATATCTGACTTTCCCTAAGTCTAATCCCTATATTCTGTTTTTTCTTCGTTTTTACGCCTAGCTTCCAATATTTGGTATTAGAAGCCTTTACTAAAAAAATTTTTGGAACCTAAGTAGTTCTGTTCCTCGCGCTCTAGTGACGTCACTGCAACCTTACTGTCGCCACTGTTGATTTCTCTGATCCTTTCGTGAAGCAGGGACAGAGAATACCGAACTTCCTGCGGCGCGATTATGTTCTTAAGTTCAACGATGCCACAGAAATGCAGGCAAGTGCTAAAAATAAAACGCCGCGGTACGTTCCACGCGATACGATGCTTAAAATACACACGGAGGCGATTGCGGGCGCCGTTAAGGACAAAAGAGTTGAAAGGATGACGGGGTATCGCGCGAATCCATCGAGTTCAGACGCGAATTAAATCCCCCGTTGTCGGATCTGACAATCCCAGATAGACGGCCGAAGATAAATACCCGCTCCGAGGTATTAAGACCTGAATTCTGCCAGCGATCCGTTGCTCTTTTTACCTGAAGAAATTCTCGAGCGGTTCACGTCCGTCTACATGCAGAATTCACCATTTGGGTCCCAAAAACGACGAAGTGGATGCACCCACATCGTCAGACAGAACAGTTGCTCGTGAAATCGTACAAAAGTCAACTTCACGTTCAAGCAAAGTCAACGTCACTCATATAAGAGCGCTCGACGAAGTGGGCCGCGGCCCGATCGGGCTAGAAAGCGAATAAGAAAAACCTTCGGCGAGAGAGAAAGAGAGTTCGAGCCCATCGATCCATTGTAAAGTTAAAACAGCAGAGGAACTACACAATACTGGCGTTTGTTCGTCGATTCACCCCTGCGCTCTTATTAAATTCAATGACTGGCTTTCATCAAGCAACGCGCGCGCGCGCGCGCGAGTGTCGTGCGTTTTCTCCGCAGCGGGGCGCGCGATAATCACGCTCTCGGGACGATTTCACTCGCGTCGTAGTTAATATGCATCTTTCGTACGTTACGAAACCACGCATCGAAGAAAGAAGTTCAGTTTCAGCTGCGCCGCAACATTACCACCGAACCTCGAAACTCGTGTGTTACTAAAATCACTGAAGCCTCTGAGATCCCACGATAACCTATAAGTGACAATCGATGTCAACCGATCACTAACTGCCGTAATCTCCAGAAACAGTCGCCAGAGACCGCTCAATGAAACAGAATTACACCACCTTAACCAAACATTTACAGGCCCCTTATAACAGCCGTCCCACGCGACGCCGATGGCACATAAATCAAAAGCCCTCCGCGGCCCCGGAGAAACGAACGAGATCGTGCCGGTCCGCGGCTGGCGAAAGAAAGGAAAAATGGGACTCACTTTGACAATCGGCAACCGTGGGCGATCCCTGCGTGCACGTCCCAGGATTCCCGTTGCTGGTGGGTGGCTGCACGGCGCCCAAACTTCGGTACCCCTCGTCGGAGACCTCGCTGCAATTGTCGGAGTGCTCGCCGTCGCCGTGGGGGGACTTGGTGTAATGGACGGTCCCGGTCACGTCCTTGCCGAAGCTCTCCAGCACGGGTTCCTCCTTGATCGCCGGAGGACTGGGCGTTGGGCTGCGGCTGTTCGAGTCCTCGCGGCACTTGTAATTGTAGATGCTCGGCTCGTACTTGGGGGTGTCGTCCTTCTCGACCGCCCTGCGCGCCACTCCACCCTCCACCACGTATCTCTTCGTGAACTCCTCGGACACGGGTGCCTTCGTCCGGGTCTCTTGGTGGAAGTCCTTCCTGGCGTCCTACGCAGAAAATACATGGGCGTTTTAAAGGGAGCTGGGATTCAGACCTCTGGGAGTTTGCGGCCCAGGGTGATCGCGATTGAACCTATCGAGGGGTTTTTGGAAGAAATGATGTAGCCTAGAACTAACAAGGGACGTTCGGCAACCCGAAAATTCAGAAAATTATGAAACTCGGTGTGCAAGTAGAGTAGTTCATCCGTAACACAACCCTATTTTTTGTTGCTGCCATAATGCAATTTTTAGGGGTGAAATCACCCCTTGAAAATAATTTAGAATTTTCTTTTCCGTGGAATACCCAGAGAATGGGGAGAGATATCGAAAAGAAGTTTAAACAAAAGTTGCATCCCTCTTTCATATCTACAAAACCGCGGAAAAATAATTTTCGAAAAATCTATATTTATCAAGTTACCCCTACCACCAACCCTTAAAATTAAGTTTTTGTATTTTTTAACCCTTATGTGATCAACCAAAAGTTTCACGGTTGTTGCGCAACCGGGGTACCCGGGTACCCCATGTTCCGATACATCTGAAATACAGCGATAATTTTACTTTCATACTTCTTCGAAACACTTAGTTTTCAATTCCTATAATATACCAAGTGCCGTTTCAAACTATTTGAGTAGAGAAATTACTCGAAACTACAACATAATTGAAGCTTTATTATTTAAAAACATTTTAAAATTTTTTTCAAAAACGTATATCGGTGCAAAAGACGTTAAAGAATGGGGATCCGGAGCGGTTTTGCGATATTTTCACCAGAACATAAAAAATTACTCAAGGAAACATAGAAAGGAGTACCCGGGTACCCGGTTGATCACATAAGGGTTAAATATAAGCTGAAATTCCTCTGGATAATCTCTTTTCATTGATATAAGTGATTTATGTGTTATATTTTTTTTGCAAAACGAATAAAGCCTCTATTACCGAATTTGAAGTCCATTTTGGCAGTTTCCATTAATAACATGGTTTCGTAAAGCCATATTTAGATTATTATTTATGTAAAGTTCAGACAGCTTTCAATTATTTAAGCAAGGCAGTACGCACCTAAAATTGCATCAATGGTATAACTCATTAAAACTAATCAGTGACGTGCATGAATCAGTATGATAACAGTACATTCGTATATGTATTACTTGAAGTGTAATCTATTAGTCTATTTCGGAAACCACACCAACAATAAATAATGCGTGAAGATTTACAATGACTTTGCAAAATACATATGTTATCGAAATGATAAGAATCTATATATGGCTTTAAGAAACCATGTTATTAATGGAAACTGCCAAAATGGACTTCAAATTCGATAATAGAGGCTTTATTCGTTTGCAAAAAAAATATAACACATAAATCACTTATATGTATGAAAAGAGATTATCCAGAGGTATTTCAGCTTATATTTAAAAAATACAAAAACTTAATTTTAAGGGTTGGTGGTGGGGGTAACTTGAAAAATATGAATTTCTCGAAAATTATTTTTCCGCGGTTTTGTAGATATAAAAGAAGGATGCAACATTGGTTTAAACTTCTTTTCGATATCTCTCACCATTCTCGGGGTATTCCACGGAAAAGAAAATTCTAAATTATTTTCAAGGGGTGATTTCACCCCTAAAAATTGCATTATGGCACCAACAAAAAATAGGGTCGTCTTACGGATGAACTACTCTACTTGCACACTGAGTTTCATAATTTTCTGAATTTTCGGGTTGCCGAACGTCCCTTGTAAGACACCCCAAGAAGCCGTCTGCCACTGACCTTAGGTTCTTGCTGCTTCGCGTGGTGGGTGGGCGAGCGTTCAGGTTTGATCGTCGGGCTGCCGGATCTGAGCTGGGGCTTGGGGGTGGGCGATCTGGATCGTTGTTTCCCAAAATCCGCCTGCTGGTGGCTAGGGCTGCCGAGGTACTTCCTCTGCGGCGTGGGACTCCTCGAGCGATTGCTCTTCCTCTGCTCGTCGCTCAGCTGCTTCCCGCACGGCTGGTGAGGCGTGGGCGATCGCGATCGATTGCTGGATATGCTCCTGGCCGCGTGCAGCTGCGTGGATTGCTGGGGAGGCGTCCCGGCACAGGAACCGACGCTCGACGCCGAACTCCTCCGAGTTCTAGGAGGTGATCTGCGGATGAGCAGCTGGTTCACGTGTCGCGCCAAGGGCGGGCAATTGCGCGGGGCTTGCGCCCGGTTAAGCCGCGGATAACCTCGCCGGAATGATCGCGGTCGGACAAATGACACCTTAGCGGCAGAAAATTGCTCACCTTTCGTAATGCACCTGCGCGCTGCCAAGGTCGAAGGACCCTCCAGCCTTTTGAATCAGCTTCGCCGAGATCATCGAGCGATGCGCTGCGAGGAAAAGGAAAGAAAAAGAGAGGTGTTACCCGCGGGATTGAACAATCACGTCTGCTATGCGAGAACAGGATTCGCCAGAAGGATAACTACTGATTGCACGCTAATTGAATACTCATTTCAAATTAGCAAGTCATTACATAAACCCAAGTCAGGTTTTTTCACGTTCAAAAGATGATGGACCATAAATGAAATCTATGGACGTACTATTAACGTCCAAATTCCATACAGAAAATTACATTTGCAAAAGTACCGCTTTGGAAAGGATCCTTTTATCGAAACACCCCGAGTCATCTCTATTTCCAACGACACTGACATCATCCTCATTTAAATCCACATCCCGTCTCTTTGATCGCTAGTAGAACTACCTAGTAGCGATCTTTAGTACTCAATGCTCACTTACAGGTTCTGCATCGACAAGGATCGTGCTTGTCCAGGTAGTGGCTGAGGGTGTCCCAGCCTCCACCGACGCGCACCATGACGTGGCTTCGCAGGATTCTCACGAAGATCAGCACTTTGGTGTCGCCGATTCGGTACTTCCCTTCGGAAACTCGGATCATCGGGAACTGCGTCGGGCACGTGCACCTTTCCACCAAGTCGCGAACCTGCAACAATCGAGCCAGACAAATATTCATTAATAACACCTGTTTCATTGCGCAACGGAAAATATCGTCATTAACGAGATAAAGCTTGACAAAGATCGTGACCCAAGATTGCTATTTTTAGCTCCCCCTCCGAACGCAAACCCTTTGTCCAATATCTCTGAATGCATTCGAAGCGAAATGTCCGCCAAGAGCGACAGAATTCAATCCGTTCCACTTGTTAGGGCGCATTGTACTGTTAATTAAAGTGGCTGTCCGCGGAGCGACGCGTTCGAATGAGTACAAGATTTTTCCGACGTGTCGACAACACCCAGCCTGACCCGTATTTGTTGCACGGGGATTTATGGTGCATGTGACTGTGCAGCTGGCATTGATTAGAAAGGCTGTAACGCTGTTACGTGGTGTAGTTATGTGTGTTCTTCTGGATGAAATGTCAAGGAAGCTATCAACCGTGCGCTTATCTCCCAGTGATTCCGCGAAGAAGCGGCTGAACGTGACGCGCCACCGAAATTATCCTCATCCGTGAAAAGATTCCCTGAAGATCAAGGAATCGCGGCTGTGCCCGCGAGCCTGTGAATCAGCGATCGGCTCCGATGTCGACACGAATTGGATAATGCAATGCAACTGGGAGGAAACACGGGATAAATCGAATAAGGAGCTGGCTGTTTGACGGCGATCGCGTTTTAATGCTTTTTCGCCTTCGGACGTGTCTGCGTTCATTCTTTTTCACCGTTGGTTCTCAGCGGAGTGAAAGCAGAAACCGTCTGTCAAACGGCTCTAACTCGATTACATCCTTTTTTAATAGCCGTGTCTTCAAAGCTCCATATCGTCTACCTCCGCCGTCTAATGCTGCCGCGTTCCTTGATAAATGATTTTATCATCGTTGCCGGAAGCCTGGCAGTGAAAGCATCCAGCTAAAGGGCACGCAGACACGCGTGTGTATCGGTGAACGATTTAACGCCGACGATAATGGCGAATGATCGATCGATTACGAACAGCGACGTGGGTTTATCGTGTCCCGTGTTTTGACGCTGATCACCAATCCGGCCTCAACAACTGTTGGCCTTATGAAATAGAAATTGTTCACTAATTTCGTCCGATTGAATTCCGGCCCCGAGACCGTCCACCGGAAGCACGCTTCGCTCTTTAAGCGGCGGGCGTGCGCTCCGTGGAAACGGAAGTGAAAGTATCGCTGGATTTCGTGGTGGATCGATTAGGAGAGATTTTCAAGGAGGCGCTGAAAGCTTGCTTGCGATTCCACACTTTTCGATACATCACTTCTGCTGGAGAGAAATCCTCTATTTTCAGCGCTGGCGCTACCGCGACAGCTCAGACAGTGGGGGTCCCCGGATTGGGGTAGGGTAAACTCGAATTAGTCCGTGATACTTTATCACTCGTCTACAACTCGAAGTTGCCCGATCCAATTTAGTTTAAAAAAAGAAACTAATAGACTAATGTTTCTGCTTTTCTTCCCTAGTTTTACATTTAGTTTAATGTTAGTTTCAGTTACGGTTAGGCTTCTAACAGTATTGTACCGCAGCTTCGCCATTTACTTCGTTTGTCTTTATGTATTATTTCTTTGTATGTGTTAAGTAATAAAGACGAATAATAATAATAGTAGACAGCGCTGATCTTCTAGTTTATGGTGCGGTAAAAGAATCAGTCAATTGAATCAGGAAATTCAAATAGGGTAACGCATACAGTTGTTGACCCCTATACAATGATTGACCCTCTTCCCCAAAAAGTAGGAAATATAATATAATGCTTTTTTTTATATAATAAAATATATCTATATTTCACTAGCCCAGATATTTTTGTTCCGAATACAATTATATTTTATTATGATCCACATCTTGTAAATGTATAGATAAATCGGAAATACCACGCGGCTACCATTCTTATGAAATCGATGGAATTTGATTTAAAAATCGTAACGTTGTAGCCAATGATTTTTTCATACTTTCAATTAATAATGACAGTAACTGTATATATAATCATTACATATGTATAAAATAGGGTCCAAAGTTTGCCAGAAAAAGTTATTTCACTCAAAAATGTCTATATTTTCAAATATACAAGAGGTGTCAAGAACTGTCACAAAGTCTTCCTATTTTATAGTGATTGACCAGGGGGGGCAATAACTAATTTAAGGTTATGGAAGTACTTTTACAGTGATTGACGTGCAATTTGTTATTGGTAAGTATTACTATAATTACATAATCTGTCATGATAAAATGAATCGATAAATAATTTAAATAGAATTATTGCAAATTAAATAATATTTACTCTGAAATAAGTTGGATTTTGTAAAATATTTTCCCAAAATGTATGATTTTTAGGTTAGTTCCAATTATCATCCTAGTCAAAGAATGGAAATAAAATTAATCGAAAGAAACGTGGCATGCCATCAGTTACCAGTAATGTGATTTGTCAAAAAAAAAAATTAATTACATCTAGCACCGATAAGATATTATAACCATTTAAGACGACTACCTATTTTACCAATTTTAGGATCATCTTAATAATGATTTTTTAAAGTTATTTTTGTGTGCAGTTGTATGAAGTAAATTTTTTTATTCTTTCGAAACACTTATAATGTGATAACAGATTTTACTCTCCGATTTTAGCGATAAACACTTTCTTTCTATGAATAATGTAGCACTCGTTCTTAAACTGTCAATCACTGTATATGTTACCGTAACTTTGAATTATCCCCAAAGTATCATTCCATTTTCAGCCTAATACTTCAAACTTACTCCAACAGTCATCCCATCATCCACAAATTCCTTTACCCTCGGCCCCCGGGCGCCACCCCAACACCGCAAACAATAACGTCCCCCCAAGTTAACTTCCTAAGTCCGGGATAACATCCCGTTTGCGCGTCGGTAATCGGCAGCTCCGATAAATATTTGCGTTGTCCTCCGTAATACTTCAAACTTAACAGGTACTTTCTCCACCCCGCGACCCTCTCCCCTTTAAAGACCATCGCCTCCGTGTCCTGCCAGGCAGCAGAGCCCCCAGCAGTAGGCTGCACCGCGAGGAAATCGTCGGAAATTTCAGGAAACCGTCCGCGCGAGCTTTTACGCAACCCGGCGTAAATCATGCCCCGGGAAAAATGTCATCGACAGGGCGAGGTGAGGGGGGTCGGTGCGGGAGGGGGGTACGGTGGCGTTTCCGCGCGTTCATTCCCCAGCAGCCCGTGACCAAGAATCCCGCCCTGTGGACACAACGCGAGCGCCCGTGTGCGTGATCCAGCGATAAATAATTTTCACCGTTCCGCTGTCAAAAGCCTGCCTGTGGGTGTTCGCACATAAATGATATATATTTATCCCGGCCAGATTCGCCGCGGCGATAACGGAGCGTAATCAATAACGCGGCCGGCTTAATACGCCCGGGAAGAAAGTTCCCCTGGATAACGGGGCTGCTTGTTTCGCTAACGTCCCGATAATTGGCTGAATCTCGCGGCATTCTTCTGGCCGCGCACCATTTTTCGCCCTGTCGCGCCCGTTTACCTTGCGGCGGTGGGTTGCCATTGACGCCGCTAGGTGGAGGCACGCGACGGGGTCCGCGCTCGGTGGGATCCTCCAGTGGCTGCGGAATTACTATGCGTCGTGTGTTTTAATCTCTTGTAGTAAGTACTTGTCGGATATTGTGTACTAGGTAGGATAAGAATTTTCGAGGTTAAGTTGGAGATTGAGGTTTTATTTTAGGTTAGGAATTGGGGGTTCAAGAAAAAATGATTTTTGGATGGCAAGTGAGTTGATGTTTGAGGTTGGAAGTGTTTTGTGGGGAACAGTAGAAATACTGATGAAAGCTGTGGCGAATGGCCTCTGGTAGGCCTTGTACTGTGGATTGCCTGTCCCTCACTATGATGAATTAATATTGTGGGAGAATCTTGAATAAGTAAGGTGAAGTAAGTGACGCTTGACTTGCGTGCCGGGGAGTGTATTTTCTATTACTGAGGCTTCTAACAGGCTTAAGGAAAGGAAACGACGGACGATAAATCATCGATCGCTGGCGATCGGTTGGGATTCTAGAAGCGTGCAACGCTGTTCCTGTTGACGTCGTTGGTTTGCGTCACGTAGCCTCTTGCTCGAAATATTTAATTCACGCGGAAGATGGCGTTGACGAGGTACAGTTTGACTACTGAATTATGCAGATCCGTGGGTGGCAAGTGTGTCGCAATTCGAGTAATCGTAATGCCATCGAGGTCACTTAAAATTATACGCAATTGTTCCTTGCAATTAGTGTCCAAAAGCATCTTCGTATCTACTTAAAAAATATAATTCATTACCACCCTTGCGAATGTAAGGAAATGCAGAAAGAAAGGCTCCCCGTGCGCAAGACTGTAGACTTCATCTGTCAACATCAATTTCAATAACAGCAATCTCGGCTGTCGATCTTTTCTATCGTCAGCTTTGCGACACACCAATTGTCTACGACTCGCTAGCTTTGTAGGCTGCATATTTCCTGCTTAGGAGCAACGATTCGAGTGGCTCCAAGTTCCCACTGCCGCGTAAGAAGCACACTTCTCCAAGTAACTACACTGCTCAATCAAACACCTAATCACAGAAAATAAAACGAACATCGTATACGCGATAAGCAGCTTCCAAAACTTCATTTCAAGCAGTCACATCTATCAGACGGACACCCCAAGAACTTAATCCTTCCCGGGAATATTAGGAAAATTCCCGAAACCAATTAGAGTGAAATTCCGCTGGGAATAATTTTCTGCCCACCGTACGAGTTTCCAGAATTTTGTCGCCAGTGTGCACGAGCGAATATCGCTCGGGACAAGCGGCGTGGCGCATTGCAGGTGAGCGGACAGGATGAATGGTTATGATGCTATAATGCAAGGCCGCCGCGGCTTACGTAACAGAACCTAACCTAGCGATACGGAATACGATTCGCGATCGTTGCTATCGTTCCGAAATAGGAGTCACCCAGCCAGCAAGTTTGTTCACCCCTTGACGCGAGACCTCCCGCAGTATACGTGCTCCCAAAACCATCGAAATTTGAAATTTACTCGCCTAATATGCTTAGAAGCTTAGGGTCCAAGAGGTCCCAAGATGGCTGTCACGGAGTTGATCACGTGACAGCGTCCGGTGGAGGCATTAGGAGCTTTTGGAAGCTATAAGAGGGCATTAGGATGAAGGTACAATGGGCGGACATTTAATTTATGGCAGACCGGAGGAGCAAGGATCGTTTAAGCGGCAGGAGAGACGAAGAGGAAGCGAGGGACGCCTGCAGTGCCGGAGGAAGATGCAGGTGAGGCGAGGGGAATAATTAAAAATTGAAGAAGGGAAGGGCGGGAGGCAGAGGAATAATTGAAACCTAGAGGAAGATGAAAACCGGGGGATCGGGATCGAAAAAGCGAAGACACCTGGGAAGCAACACCACAGGGATGGGAGCGTTGATTATCCAGGAAAACTCGGGTGAATGGAGATCGAGGAAGACAAAGGAGAGGAAGGATGGAAAGGGAGAATAGGAGGTGGAGAGAGGCGCACCATCTAGTTCACCACCCACGCACACAGAAACATCGAATTAATTCCTGCATTTTTCTGCCGACGGTTTCACCTTACTCGCGGAATTATTTTAGATCCCTTGCCTGTGGCTTCCGGTACAGAGCGCGCGACTCGCACTCTACATGCTGTCCCCTTGTTGCATCGAATTTAGGGAAGTGTCGGTCATCAGAGGCGGATTAAGGTCGGTTGGGGCCCTAGGCGCAAAAGAAAATATTGGGCCCCTTACAAAAAAGGGAAAGACAGGAGGAATAAAATCGCGTTAACCATATTTTTAAACACATAAACAGATTATGTACTCATGAAATCAAATTTAGTGTTATTAAAAAAAAGTAGAAAGTTGGTTTTTGTGGGGCCGCTTCGAAGTCGGGGACCCAGGCGCGCGCCTAGTGCGCCTAATGGTAAATCCGCCTCTGTCGGTCATTTTGAATAGCAAAAAATTCGTGAAAATTTTGGTGCTTTCAGATTGCAGAGGAATTACAGAAAGTGAAGATGAACAGAAGCAATTCCCTTGAGTACACAAATTCCAAAGTTTTTTCCGATTCTCGATAAAACTTTTCTTTCTTCCCTGAGGAACTGGAGAAATCGGAGAAACTATTCAGAGCGGCGAAGGTCCTTGTTTTTCGCTGGATCGCAGCGGATACACGAAGACGGAAGACGTTAGCGTTTCAATTTCCATGCGGCTGATTTGCATCCTCCATTTAATGCTCGCGACTCAAGATCACTGACATTGACAAGCCGACGGGAGCGCGATCAAAACGACAATGAGCACCGATCAGCGCGATCAAAGCGACGGAAAAAGGATGAAACCCCCGAGCGTGTCCCTGTTATCGTCGTCGTCTTCGCTCGAAACGACCATGCTCGCGACTGCGCAGACAGTAATTACCCGCGATACGAGGAATTATCCACTGGCCATTACCTCGGTCACCGTCAGTCCCCCTTTCATTTTCCTCGTCAAACTTTTTACTCCACTTTTTGTATCTGCGTTACGTTAAATCGACTTTCCCTCGAACTGACGCAACTGGGAAATCCGTAGAATCGCGACGATTTTCGTTCGTAATTACCGACCACGTTCCACGGGTGACCTAACCTAAGAATCCGCTAATTTATTTAATTACAAATGGTTGTGAAAAATTTTCCAAGAAGACAAAATATTCGAGTGACGCTCTGAGCGCAGAATGCAACGCTCCACTTTGAATTTGGCGCCCTCTGGCTTCAAAATGGCGGGCAGTTAGGGAACTAACCTCTAAGTACACTATTCCAAAGTGCAATAGAATTACTTGTTCCTCCTTTGGCGGCGCTGAAATGCAAAAGCACGTCCGCAGGCACGTCCCCCCGTTCCATCACGAGGTAGCCATTGGCGAAGTAGGGAAGATATCATCGGTGACAGGCAATAAACTAGCAGGACACTTCTCGTTTGTTCAACAAGCTTTCGTACTCGTGTCGCGGCCGGTACTTCCGCGTGTCGACGTGTCTATTAACATAAGAACGCGAAGGAAACTAATCCCGCCGGGTTTAGCAGGACTTTCCTTCCCTCCGCAGGGTCGTCACGTGACCCCGCCGCGTGTTTCCTGCACGAACTGTCCTTTTCGCGCGTCCCAGCGACCGCGCACGATGCACGAAGTCCTGCCGCAACTCTCGGGGCCCCTTCATTAAGGCAGACGCTGTTGTACAGAATTTGTACGCGAGCTACTCGAGCACTTCTCCTCCTCCTGAATTAGGAATAGCTTTCCAAAGCTGTCGAACGCTTGACAGCTCTATTTCAATCAGTCCTGACAATCTGCGCAACAGGGTCCCTGTTACGTCACAGCTGGAACCCGTGACATCGAGCGGCGAAAAATTGTCGTCGACATTTATTAACACGACGTATAAACGGCAGAGAAAGTGATGGAACCTCTAGGAGCCGAGACATCCTGATCGCTATCTAGCCGGTATCGCCGGCAGCCGATCTTCCCAGGATGATCCACGCGCTCGTGGGAAGAGGAGAGAACGATCCATGGTTCCGTGATTGCGATTCACCATGGAATCTTGATCATGAAAATGAGTCGCGGCGCACGACCCGGCCGCGTCTTTTCCGCGGGGAAATGAAAGTCCCCGGGGAAGCGTTTAAGACCGATGGCTCTCGCGAGACCCTTTTGACGATCTTCACGGTCCACCCAGAAACTTTAATCGGAAAGCAGAAGAGGAAAGACAAAAATGAGCTTTAAATAGAGCGAAGAATTTATTCTGCGGTTCTGATGGTATTTTTACGCGAGGAATTTCCTTCTTCTAGTGGAAGGTTAGATGAGATCGGTTTCTAGTACGTTTCTCATCCTACTTCGCGCAGTTTCTACTTCGCGCAAGAAGCATTCCTGCGAAATCGCCTTGTTTAGACGCCACTCGTCGGTGGTATTCCTCCATTTGCATAAACGGCAATGATAAACGTATTATTTACGGCCCCTTTCCCTTTCACCTTCGGTTTATCGACGGCCGTTATTCTTCCGCGCGGATCAAAGTCAATACCGGGCCCCGTGTAATGAAATTAATTGCGGCTTCCCGGTGACGTTTTATTTATTGGGCGATTAACATCATCGTTTAGACGTGGATATGCAATTACAGTGGTTCGCGGATTTCTTTGGCCAGTGACTTTCAACTTCCTCCCCCCCCCCCCCCCGGGGGGGATGAATGTCTTCGCTCGGATAAAACGGGATAGAATTCGAGGCTGGGAATGATTTCTCACGAGTCCAGTGCCAACCTGCTCCTCCCCAAAGAGAATGAAGAGAGTCCAGAGACGCGGAGTTCAATTTACCAGAGGCAGGCCTCGACGCACGGACTATGAAATATCATTCCGCAGCTCGCATTCAATCGGGAGATTAATTCAAAACGGAACGACCCCCTCCGCCATTCCTGTTGGATGCCCCTCGAATGCCTAAAATGGCTGGAAGAATCGGTTGGGAGACTCTGATGTAATTGAAAGCCAGGCTCTAGCTGGCTGCTTCGATATACTACGTCGAGTTGAAATATTTAACGCGCTCGCTTAATCGATGGAGGCGCTTATTGGCTACGATGCAGTAGCCGCTCGACAAAATGGTGACAATTACTCGACCGTGGTATTAGATGCTTGGGAAATATCGTGGGCTATGAATATTGAGTTGGTCAGCATCAGTTTGCCTGTGTTGGACGGTGTTTGTAATTACATTCACTTTCGCAAGCTCAAAGTGCTCCGAAAAGTCTTCCAAGGGAATCACAAACTTGTCAACGCAATGTATCCAATTAAGGGGTTGTAAAATGCGGTCATTTTTATAACTTTTTTTATGTGAAGGAATGTTGTATTTAACCCTTCGTGGTCACACCTTCTTATAATCACAAATTGGTCAGCAACATTTTTTCCAGTTACCATTTTCGTATTTTTGAATCTTTTAACTTTTCAGTGATAATTGTACATTCGTAATACTTATACATGGTCTAATAATCTTTTTCTAGAAATGTAATTTTTTATATGCTAAATTTGTAGTTGAAAATGAGCGATTTTCCATGGTTATGGGAAAAACCCGATTTTTAAATTTTGTTTTTATTTTCTTTTTGCGATAAATCCCCTTTGAAAGACGTAAAGGTGCGAAATTTCTAATCGAAAATTGCTCTTGGGGTACAATACACCCCGTGTGACCACGAAGGGTTAAAAATCACCTTGTTGTGCGAAAATTATGTTGTATTCTCTTCAACAAGAAATTTGATAGCTTAAGAAATGGTACCATAGCAGCCTCTTCTCCCACCCCTTCTCTTCATAGCTACAGCATTTGCGGTATCGAAAATATTTCAAAGATTAGTGGACAGCTTTGGATAAAATTTTGACGAATATTCTTAAGACTATAATCTAGTACTGATCGAAACGATTTTGTGATTGGTGCGCTGTTTTGTTTTTTATTAACAAAAGAAGATGGAAACTTAGGTCGAAAATTACATACTTGAATTTGAGTACCTGCCAGTTTTAAAAAAATAAGTTTTTTCCATATTTCTTTTTGGAGAGAATACAGCTTAATTTATACACAAGGTGTATATCTCGATTTATAAATATCACGATTCTTTATATGAAAAAGAAATCATAAAAATTGCCCTATTTTCCGACCTGCCAAAGGAACCTAAACCCTCAACATTGTAAGTTACTTCATGATCCATATTTCCCAGCAGCAGCGGCCTATATTCTTCCATTTCATCGTTCCTCCACGGAGACGCTGCATCACAGGCCAAAAGAGGCGATCGAACACAAAAGGCATCCGGCAAAAATCTTTGTTCCAGTTCGCCCCTTATCCCACGCGATGCGGAGAACTTTTTAGATAAGAAAACCGCGGCAGAGTAAAGGCTGCTTTCCTCCAACGACCCGATTCCCGTGCATTGCCACCGAGGATAACGAGAAAAATCCACCCGTCGCAAAGATAGCCGTTTTTTTCAGCTGGCAGCCCCAGTTTCTTCCATCCTAAAAGCCTTATCTTAAGCGCTCCCGAGTGTTTTCGATAGATGTCTGGCCCTATCGGTAAGTTTACACGGCTCTCGTACCTGTCTCGACCATAGGAGATCTTCAGCCGGTGATTATTGCCCGCAGATTGCGTTTACACAGTCCCCTGACCTCAGATTTTTCGACCACCTATCTACTTAAGTGGCCACAAATCTAATTTCCTATCGTGGTCAAACACTTAGGCAATCTTCAGCAACTTTCTATCCGAGGTGAGCAAAAAATTATTTTTAATAAAAATGTCGTACACAATTTTTTATTTGAAATAATTGTTTGCCCGTCTCTGCTTTCCATCGACTCCTCTAGAAATCGAACAAAACCAAAAATCCGTGCAACAAAGTGCAAAAACGTCACCACGAAGAGTTTGGCGCTGGGCTGGAAGGGCCGCGGAACGAGGCAACCTAATTTCGAGCAGTTGATTCGCCGAGGAAGAAAGAAGCACGGCCGTCCCAGTCGTTCCGCATGCTCGATTTTTGCCAGGCCGCAAAACCGCAGCGCGGGATAACGAAACGAAGGACGTCGGCGAGACGGGAAAGAAGAAAAGGGTCGGCGTGGGCGTACCACGCCTTCCTGTCCGTTAGACTTTTAATAATCGGCCCCGATTTATCAATGCACCGGCCCTAATTAGTAAGCAGCCGCGTTCCTTTCAGCGTGCGCATTGTCCGCGGCGGCCGCGACGGCCATTTTGCGCCCGCCACCGGGGGAAAAAAACCGCGCGATACGAAAAAGGGGCGGCGTGAAGGAGCAGCGGCCCGCTCCTTCGACGCGGCTTATTGCTTTTAAATCAAAGAGCCAGCGTCCCTCCGGGCACCTCGTGCGATCGATTTCGAGCCTGCCATCTGCACTCGAGGTCTCTCAAGTATCGATGCTGCGGGTAAGTAGAGAGAAGGATGAAATAATCCTTTGTCACCAGTGGCGGATTTAACGGGTGGCCGATGCGCAGTTGCCGCCTGGACCCCTGCTTAGAAGGGCCCACCAGGGCCCCACATTAAAAAAAATTTGATTTTGAAAAATGGGCCCCCAGAATGTTTGCCATCTGAGCTTTTTTAGTTAAATTCATCCCAAAGTCCCTTATCCACGTATTTGCAAGAGCCACACCAAAAAAGAAAAACTGAACACAGCATACCCAGTATTTTTAATTAAAGCTTTGTTGTTGAGACAGAGCTGAAAAGCGAGCTGAAGAGCTAAAAGCGATGGAAAATGTGTATAGATGAAAAAGTCGATGGTCGATCAGTGGGATTAGTGAATAGGTCCAATTCAAGTCATCTCCGCGTGGAAGAACGTGCCAACGCGATTGCAATGGGAAAAAAACACCACTGAATACTTGTTCGTGCATTCCTCTCGTTGATTGGCGATCGATCCAATGCGCACAAAGGAAGTCGGACGACTGTCTAGAGGTGAATAACTTGCGTAATAAGTGAAAAAAGGATTTATTAATCCATTCAACTCATTTCTGTCTAGAATTCTCGAATAGGAATACCACTGAAGTGTTCGTAACTAGAGGTAGGTATGAGGATCTAGGTGGACAAAGATCTAGAGGCGGTCAGTCCAACGTCTGCAGGCTCGCACCGAGGTAAAAAGCAGCGGCTATACACCCTTCTAATTACAGTCAATCGGAATCAAACCCCTCCTGCACTAAATGTCCCCTACCTCCAGTGTCAGATGGGGTAAGCCTGAGTTAGATCTAGGTCACATCTGCTTTGGATGTGGGTCAGGTCTGGGGTCAGTTTGATAGAGTGTTTAACAGGTTTGCATCAGGTTTAGGGTAAGTCTGACTTAATTGTGGCTTTGTTAACGCCTCCACTACACCAACATCTCCCGCCGACAAAGAAACACCCTACACGTCAACTAGACTCCACCTGTAATCTATGCACACGTATCTAGCGCCACACAGAATATGCATAAGGCAGTGGAACTTTTTTTTCTTCTAATTTTCCTGTAGCGTCGTGGCCGGGCAATGTTAATGGCACCCGCGATAGCGATGCAAATATCGCGGGAAAATGCCCCCAGCGATAGGCACTCGCATAACAACGATTTTAAAAGCGCCACTCTTTTACCGCGGCCGTCGGTACGCAATTACACACGACGACTTCGAATGGCGTACCAATGGAATGAGCATCGATCTGTAATGCGGTTATAAGGTGGAGTTGCTTACGATTCGATCGTAAAACGGCGCCTCAGTGGTTGTTCTCGCTCGAGATTAACACAGCAATGAATTCTTAACGAGCTAGCTGGGAACACGGCTCTGCTAGTTCACATGCCAGGTTTATCTTTCACCGGTGAAATTAGGCTTTTAAAATCTGGATGTTCATTGAAAAAGGTTCTTTCGTTGAAACAAAGATTCAGGAATACTTCGTAACAAATCCTGAAGGTCCCGCAATGAAGTCCAATGTCCTTGACGAGCCTAGAAGAGTATAAGACACTGTTCCTGCTCCAAGGCACCAGTGTTTCTTTTCTGCCATAAGATTTATGGAATTCGAATACATTGATACGCCCAGAGCCGACGTCCAAGCGGTATCGGCGCGTGCACAGGTGAATTCCCGCAAACGCGACGCAGGTTTTATGGCGGAGCAGCGTCGCGGCGCCGGCGTCTCCGCAATCAATACGTCGCGGCGCAACGTCCGACCCTCAGCTGTTCGTTCCTGTCCACCCATGCAGACTATCTTATTACCGATTCTGCGTCTACGAGACGCCAAATCTTTCTCCGACGTTTGGCCGGCACCTCCGCTGGAGGTGGACGAGAATGTCGTAAATGGTTCGCGGATTACCGCGCCGCCTTGCTGGATCCTTTCCTCGCAACCGGCAACTCCCATCGAGTCTAACCGTGACAAATTCGAAAGAGGTAACGACGTTTCCGTCCATCGATCGACCAGGACAAATCAGATTTCTGGTCACCGCACCCTCCGACCATGCCGCCAGGGTTCGGGCAATCAAAGCCGTTTAGAAGCACCTCGAGTGCACTTTATTGGAATAACCTAGATGTCGCGATCGAACAGCGCGAAAGGTGCCAACGGCGTCAATTCCGCTTCAGGACCCTCCGGAGAGTGCTCGAGGGCCACGGGCATGGGGGTTACTGGGCCGCCCGCCTCAATTTTTCTTTGATCACCCCTCCGTGCATGAACCGATTGTCGAGCTTTCGTGGGCAAATTGAATTTAGCCTCGCGGTGATTGCTACGGCGGACGCTCCACCACACCGACTCGTTGACGTCTGACCCCGAAGAAGCAAATCAAGTGAAAATCCAATATACCGCGGTAGTTTCCCAAAACTCACCTAGGAAACATTTTCATACCTACAAACCGGGACAAAGGATCGCGTTTAAATACCAGCATATGTCAGCAAAATCACCGCTTTGCCGCAATTATCGGTATGTACCGAAGCGGGAACCGTTGCTCCACACTCAACTAACTGAATCATGCATCACACCTGTGACAAATCGCGCCGTTTTTACGTCTAGCTTTCTATGAGTTTACATTTTCCAGGCAAACGCGGCGATGCATGCGCAAGTCCCAAACCAAAACCGAGATATGACTCAACCCTCCGCATAGCCGGAGTGTCTCTGTCCCTCTGAAAGTCGCGGTGCGCCTGCCGATAAACAGTGATTAGCTAAGAGTCAGACCGCAGCCAGACCTTGCACGGATCGGTAGCCTTCTCTCCTCTCGCTATCTCGGGCTAATTGCACGTAATAACTAACGCGACCGTCGGGACTCGGGCGCCATTTATGGAAGTATCGCGAGCGCGCGAGCTTCACTCTATCATGGTGCGATTTTTTCGCCATCTGCCAGCGAGCCGCAGAAGGGGGGCTTCTGTCGGCGGGCACCTCGGTTATAAGGTACCATTCTCGCGTAACAATCCCCAAAAGTATCTGACATTTACAATTTTTTTATAACGAACTTGATTAAACTCTTTTGGGATACAAGGATGCATCGTTGAACTTGCAGAAAATATTTCTTTCACGTCGATCCTTCTTATTATTTATTAATTGTCGTGGGATTTTCCTTCGCTATCTTCGTGAATCATCGCCTCAGTAGGTCAATAGGTCATTCCGTGAGTCATTCGGAGAATGCAGAAGGGTTTAATAAAGGTGCATCGAAGGTGACAATTAAGGAACCGCAATTTCCGAAGACCCGCTTTAGGAATTGAGTGCAGCTCGTTTCAATGGAATGATAAAAAGTTCCTTCGTTTCGGTGCGGAGGTTCTTTTTAATTCACGAGGTCCTGAGAGGCAGCGCTGGCTTCTCGGGCGAGGAATTTCTTGATCGACATCGCCCCCCCCCCCCCCCAGCACCGCGAGCAATTAACGGCGAGTAATGACGAGTGCACTCGTCTTGCGCGACCCAGATTTGCGTCTAACGTGAACACAAGTGGGTAAAGACGGGGGATTTTTTAGACGGCGAGAGGAATGCTGTTGTTACGTAAGATCGCGTTTACTTTCTTCACTCCGGGAGAGAAAATTGAAAGGGAAGATGGATAGGAGAGATAGCTAAGTGCCTAATGAGATTCTTGTTAACGATAACTTCGTAATCCACGAATATAGAGCGAGTCGCCTAAGTTTAGACGGTATGGAAGATAGGCTGAAATGAATCATGCGTCTTTTCAGAACACAGGATACGGGGCTGTTAACAACGATACTTGGAAAAACGTCGTGCTGTTCGATTATATTTAGAATGCGGCGATGGGGAGTCTGATGTTTGCAAAATAAATGTGGCAAGAGCGGCGCGGTTTGATTCGGGGAGTGATATCTCACTGATACGGGATAATTTCTTGTAATCGAGTGGTGAAATATAAATTAATCTCGTGGATTCGTCAGCGGTATACGTAGAATGGTGAATTTGAAGATCTCTCGCAGATCTTTCGCTGAAAATAAATATTCGTACAAAAATTTACCGTTAAGATCTGCACTCAGAAGGATGTCACCCAGAATATCTGTCAGTCTAACAGTCAGTGCGCGTGTACACATGCATACTTATCGCCGGAAATGAAGCGTCGACCAAATATCCGTAGAAAAGCAATCGTGAAGAAGTTGGGCCAATATTTTTTCACTGATAATGAGGCGCTTTCTGATAAGGGAAGCTTCGATGGGTCTTATCGCTGTCGAAAATATGAATACGTAATAAATAAACCCGGAACGAAGATTAAGCTTATCTGAACTCTGATTTTAAGATAAAAATAATGAAATCTTGAAGGAAATTGGCAAAATTCGAATCTTATGAATAAATCAATTTTGAATTCTGAAATTTTTCTGATCATGAGTTATGCAATAAATAAATATCCTTCCTTACTAGTTTCTCAGGAAGGAGCCAATAACGAATTTTCTTAGACTACCTTCCTTTTTTTCCTTTTAGAGGGCAACCCTAGGCCAATCGAGAACTGTCGATATCCTCCAGGAGAAAGGAGGTGCCGCGTCCTTCGTGGAAAGTTTGAGGACTTTGCGCTTGAACTTGATACGAAATGGGCTAACGGCGATCAATACGAGAGCTTTCGGCGCTTGCGAGGCATGGCCTGGCCGAGACCACCCTGGAAGCTCCGCAGGAGAAGCAACCACGCTTGTTATCATCATGGGAATCTCCATAGACACGTAGCTACAACAGAAATGCGTCTAGACGGATTGATTTTTTTTCCTTGCAACTCATTCAACCTACGCGCTGGATCGGAAGTAACACATAACCTCAATTCTCGTTAGGGGTTATTGGAAAAAGTTGTCGCTATTGATAGATTTGCTCGTTAAACCACTGTCGAGGGGGAGAACGTTCGCTTTTCCTCGATGGAGGGCGATAAAAATTTATCTGTGAAGCGAAGGAGATGCTGAGAAATTAATCTTGAAAAATTCGAGTCGAAGTATTTGACCATATTGAATTCAGGAGATAAAAGCTAAAGATTATAGTGTAAAAGTCACAGTCGAAGACTTCAAGTTCGCGGATTTTAATGTCTAATAATTCTAAGTTAAGCGATTAGAGTGATTCACGGGGTAACTCCAGCCAACGCATCGTCGTTTACCATGCTGTTAGGATAAGATAAGAGTACCGCGTGTTAGACTTCTTTCTAATCGATAGTAAATGTTTCTCGTGATTCAGTTCCTTCACAGCGACTCGCGACGTGGCAGTTAGATAAGAGATGTTCAATCGAAGGAATCCTTAAATATCCCCAGGAGACCTTTTCCTTTTACACGTGTCTCTCACTTCGCCCATTAACAAATCAATGAGGCAATTAGCTCTCAATTACAGCCGGCCGTCAACGTCGACGAAATAATAAAATTCAATTGCAAAAGCGATACACATTCTGCGTATTTATGAGTTACATAAATCCCTGGTTTACTCAGATATGGTAATGCTGCTGGCATTGCCATTTATCTACTGACGATTTGCCAATTAATATTCACAATACACAGTCATCCGTGTGTCAGTATAATCATTTTCCTTTTCACGCTGAATATCATCGCAGCAGGCAGATATCCTTGAACAAAATCACACCGAGTCAAGCTGCCTGCACTCTTCTTCGAAATCATCACGATTACAATCCAGTTTCACGATGCTATCGTTAAAAAAAAACTCGTGTTTGGTGTGGGGACGCACAGTGGTCTGGAATTAAGAATTTGGTGACATTTGTCTATAACTTTTTTGCGAAACGTTCTTTGCGCCAAAATATAGGAAAAAATCGCCCCCTTCTAATGATGTATAACTTAATAATTTTTACATTTATTTATTTATTCTTTTTTTCAATTTTTTTAACTTAATTGTTATAAAAAAATTGAAAGTTGTTTATTTGGTACTTTATTTAATACTCTTTTCAGTGATTTAAGTCGCATGTTGATACAACTTTTCGTTTCCAACTTATAAGGAAAGTCGTATAGTAGATGAAAGTAGTGAAAATCGCTTGTTTTTAAATTAAATCAATCTTATGCGATAAAATGGCATCTTTTATTAGTAATTAATGTAAATAATCCATTAAAAAAATAATGCTGAATGCAGCATGGTAAATTTTCGAGATTCTTTACTTTAAGAGAGGATATCTTTAAAGTCCGAAAGAGTTCCACATTCTACCAAATTGCAATATTTTCAGCAAATCTTCCTCTATGTAATCGCGTAACAATCATTTCCAACTTCGTCCAACTTCTCAAATTATTACAGTTTAATGCCGTCAGTGTTACGCCGCGCCGCGTCGCGTTTTACGTATCACGTCCGCATCGGCCCAAATTCGTAAGGAGGTATGGCGTTTCTCCGAAAAAACTGTTTAGACCATAGATACTTGATCTGTTTATACTATGGTGTAGATAAGCCTTCCACTAAGATTTCGACTTTCTGTCTGCATTGAGTTGCACAGAACCATTCGAGCCTGCATCAGCATAGTAAGACGTTCAGTTTTTGTTTTGTTTTGTTTTGTTTTGTTCATGTTAAGTTTTGTTTTGTTAATTTTTTGTTAATTAAGTGTAAGTTATATTTGTGTTTTACGCGTACATCATATTTCATTGTACTTCTATTCGGTAAGTACAAAGTCAATTAAAGATTACAAATTACACATCACATGAGTTATTTTGTACATTCAACATTTTCTACTTTGCTATCCAGATATTATTTATTTAGTGAAAATGGAAACTTTTAGAAAAAATAAAGATTTATATCGTGCTTTAAAAGATTCCAAAAGAGATATTGGTGATTACTTATTTTTGCACACAAAAATATGCGAACATATCGATATCTCTTCTAAAAACTTGGAAGCATTAAAAATATGTTGCAAACAATTTTGTTTTAAGTTGAAACAAAAGTGAATTAAATCCCATTTCACGGAAAAACACTTTCTTACAACAAGATTTTTCGTATCCAAATGCAATTTTAGAGGATATGCCACGAAAAGCAACGAATGAAGATATATTTCATCAACTTCTGTTAACATCCGACCCATATACAATCAGCAATCAGAATAAAATCATGTAATAAAAAGAAAAAAAATCTAGATCCCGAAGCTGAAGAATTAATATATAAGTAACAGGAAAGATAAATGATATTTTACAAGTGCATGAATTGTCACTAAATTTTTCGACCCGGACCACTTTGTTTTCCCGACTACTTTCCTTATAACTTGGAGACGAAAAGTTTTATCAACATGCGACTTAAGCCACTGAAAAGAGTATTAAATAAAGTACCAAATAAACAGCTTTCAATTTTTTTTATAACAATTAACATAAAACAGTTTGAAAAACAATAAATAAATAAATATAAAAAATATTAAGTTATGCATCATTAGAAGGGGATAACTTTTTCCTATTTTTTTGGCGCAAAGAACGTTTCGATATCTTTTATAGTTCAAATTGTCACCAAATTCTTAATTCCAGACCACTGTGTGACGGTTCAGGGGCCTAAGGTAGCCAACTACTTTCCTCCAGACTATACCAGCAGGCTTCTTTAACTCCACGACCTTACACACCTCCGCTCCCTCATCTACTCATCTCGCAACTCCTCGTTACTTCTAAATTCTCCATCCATTCATTGCGCCCAGATATACCTCGGGAACCTTTCCCTAAAAATTCCATTCCTTTTGTAGCCAGCGACCACGTCTATCCACTGTCTCTCTCTCCGGCGACACACGGCACAATGGCCGATCGCTTTCGCAAGAAGCACGTATCCGCGCGGCAGAAAAGCTCTCGCTGCGCGTCTATGACCCACAGCGCTGAATTTAATTACCCCGCAAACGATACACGACTCCCACGGCGGCACAGGGACACGTGGACCGTTGGAAGTTCGCCGCCGGTGCCGATCGAACCGCGCAGATTTCCCTTTCGTCGTGCCCTTTATGGAACGCGGTTGACACCGTCCCGCTGCTCGTACGCAACCGCTTGGTCGGGCGACACGAGCGGCGGGCAATGCAGCTGCGATTCCGTATACGATCCTCTCCCGTGCCACCGAGAAACCGTTTCCCGCGGCATTCTGCCGCATGCAAATCCGGCCGACACGCGCGCCCAGTTGGACAACCACCCCGCCTGGACCGGTCGAGTGTCATGGCGACAGTTCGAGGAGCAGAGCTCGGGGGAGCCCCGGGTTCGGTCACGAAACACATCTACCGTCAAGGACCCAGTTCCTGATCACTTAAGATGCAATGGGAGCAGTTTCTGATCAACCTAAAAAATTTTACTATGAGCTATCAAATGTTTGCGTATAAATTTAAAAAACCTTCATAATTATTTAGTAATTCTTTGGAATAAATTTGTATCGTGATAAAATTATTATTTGGTATTTGTATACTAAACTGATCAGGAATTGGGTTCTGACCAGGAACTGGGTCCTTGACGGTACCTGTTCAGAGTTTAAGAACGGGCGGAAGGATGACTTCCCGGGACCGCGTGAGTGTGAAGAAGAGTCAGCCATTAATCTGTGCAAGTGGTCGACTACTTTCAGTGAAACGACCGCAATCAGGCGGGGGGATTAAAATAACGAAGCCGCCCCGTTTTCCCGCGTCCTTTCTGCAGCCATCCACGGTATGCTCTTTAGCACACGCCCAGGCATCCGGGGGATTTACCCACTCGCCGCGGAGAACAGTGACAACCCCTCAGCAGTCCCTGCTGAATGGGAAGAGCAATTCGCTGATACACTCTCGCAGGAATTCAAGCGGATGAAATACTGCGGGCGAGATATCTGACGCTTGTAACGGGGCAACGCCAACGGTGGATGCTCTTGACCAAGGGTTATTCCCGACCTCCATTCTGAATCTTTTGACCTAAGAACCGAGAAAAGTACTCCGGCAGGATGGTGATATCGAGAAACTGACGTCTGCTGCGAGTTAACGAGCGCTCTGAAAGCAGGTCGGGCCTTTTAGCCGCGTCAAAGCGGCCAGACGGCATTGGTTTCACGACTGAAACACTCTGGGGAAGCGCGGCGCGCGAGAACGCTGACATTTCCACGTGACAGACTCCTCGACGCGTGCCGAACCACGATCTACGGGCGAGCGCGGCGTTTCGCGAAGCAGAAATTCTATTCTTGCGGGGCTGCGGTGGTTTCCCGACGTTATCATTTCTCCTCGATGTATTCAAGAATTCCAGCACCTTTTCCCTAGGCGAGATTCCGAACGTGGGGTACGACGCGGGGACACGCGACCCTTGAACAGATAAATCTGCGCACCGTGGCTGCGCGTGTACGAGTGAAGGTTAGGTCGTTTAGTGGAAACGTCAATTTAGACGAAGTAGTGTTTCCTCGCGCCTCGTTTTATGAAAATAAAACGCCACAATGCACAGTGGTCTGGATGGTGGCCAAAATTCAATTTCTCAACTTCAACTTTACAATATCATTTCTTTTTATGAATTGACAACCCTCCAGAGCTTCTAAATCCGCATAGCTTTCCCTTTTCAGATGATTCTTTGATTAAATATAATATTACAAAGACAAAATCATGAAATTTTATGTGAATCTAATTGTTTTAATTACTCATTATAGAACATCAAAATACGTGTTTATATCATACAGTTATATAGGTAAGGAAGTATATTTCAGTTATTTATATGTGTCATAGGCATTTTTTAGTCCATGAATAAATAGTGCACTGTTTATATGAATTTAAACTTTGAGAAGGCTTATAAAAAAATGATTAAGCGAAATTAACATCGGACATTTTTTACATGATAGCTTACACAATTGTTAACAAGAGCATGTAAATTTCAAGTGCAATCTCCTGCAATCTTCAATTTAACGCAGACTTTTAGAAATGACGCTCGAGCTATTTGGGCGTCCGGTACGCGTGTATTTTTAAAATTTTTTTTTTTTTAAGTCAAAGATAATGTTAGAGCTGAATCTTTTTTCTCTTTTTTCTCTGGTACGGCTATGATTTTTAATTTTGACTATAAAATACCGCTTTCCAGACCACAATGCGCGCCATATTGAATCCGCCATTTTGAATTTTGATCGTTTGGTCGTTATCAGCGACCTCAAAAACCCTTAATCACCAAGTTTCAGAAAGATCAGAATTTTGGCCGCTAAATGTAGATATCCTCAGACCACTGTGCGATGGGAGAATGTAATTCGAGCCTGTCTGAGTGTAGCACAAATCGACTTGGAAGCTTACGTGAATTGCGTGAAAATTGTCTAAGAAAATGGAAGCTGGAAGCATTCCCACGCGGTAACGACGTATTTACGATCGTTCAGGGTGAACTGAAATCGCGATCGACTCGGTCGGCGAAACAGAATGAGCAATTACGCCCGTACTGCCCACGGAGCGCGGTATACCGACGCCAATGCGTCACATTTAGCTAGTGATTTAGTGCTCATTATCCATTTAGAGGTAGAAACACGCTTCGTACTCGAAACTGGCGCGAACAGTTTTTTCACCGTTCGCCATGCTAATACGATTTACGAGTCGCACGCGAAACGACTGGCCGCTCCGGAAGAAAGTTATCACGGCGACGTTTAAACTGTCACTTCACCTGTACCGCGGCTATATACTGAACTTTTTCGATGTCCTCGGGGCCACCTGCGACGAGATCGCTCGGGTGACAGCGTACAATCGCCGCTCACGTTCTATTTTACGCTGTTCAGCGATGACTACTAGCGTGCCACTGGGATTAAGACGTCCACTCTGCTATGAAATTAATTCCTGCTCACGGATATCGAGATGTGTTCAGGTTCTCGACTTCATCTCCCATTCGGATAAACACGTTTACACGCCGCAGATTAATAAACGAAGAACGCCAGCGTGCATGTGCGTGGCCGCCGACGAGCATGAATTATGTAGCGTGAGTCATTAGCGCCACGGTAGGGAGTGCGTTTATCAGAGGGCGCTTCTTCGGCCTTTCGACACTAGAGGACGTGTCGCTACTCTCTCATTCCCGATCCAGCGATATTCACGGTCAGCAGGCGGTGGCGCCATAAATACAGTCCTATGCGCACTAAGGGCGTGAGTTATTCTCGTAGTGGGGATAGGTTCTAGCCGCTGGTCGTAAAAATACCACGCTGCTTTCGACGCTGGAGCGAGGAATGCCAAGAATTGGAGAACAGAGGTGGCTTTGTCTTCCCAGTCTGCGGGTTTCCACGTTGTTGTTGATAGGACTACTACATTTATAACGTAACAGGGCTATGCGTAATCCCCCTACCAAGTGTTAACGCCTTGCTCGGTGGCCTCGCTAAGCACGGGGATATTCTACCCGACACCATCCTTGATTCCCTGGGGCGTCCTGCTCCAAGGATATCTAGGATTGCTAGGGAATAGACTCACCATTTCGTCAAGGCTCTTCAGGTCGTTGGTGACGATCTGCGGCTGCGGCCCGTAGATGAGGCACGGCTCCTCCTGCTGCATGTCTGCGTACTCGTCGTCGCTCTCCTCGTTCCCCCCATTGGTATGGGCGCCATTAGCCGCCTTGTTTTCCGCCGCGATCTCCCTGTCGATCTGCCTCTCCATCTGCACGAGCATCGGCGCGAGCATCCCGAATTTCGCGCCCCTGCGCGCCACCTCCAGTAAACAGAGGATCACGTGGCGCTCGTTCTTGCGCATTATCAGGTCGTCGGTCTCGAACAGCAGGCACTCGATGATACCGAGGCTGTTGCGGCACCAGCCGATGAAATTCGACACGTTGTCGCGGGCGAAGAACGTGCCAGCCTTAGCGTTCGGCAGGAAGGCCACGTCGCTCAGCTGGCTCATCGGCACAGCCAGAGACGAGGTTATCGAGCGTGTCATCGAGATCTTACGCGCCTGACGCCGCGCCACGTACTCCGTCGCTGCCTTCCGCACGTTGTTTGAGTGCTGCGAACAACAGAGAAAGCAAATTAATGACCGGAACAACTGGATAGAAGTGTCAGAGGTTTAGGATAATAGCAACAGATCTTGTCTGGTCGAAGTTGCTGATCAACTAGCCCCCGGCATAGTGGTCCATGTGACCCGGTAGCGAAGCACCAATTCCCGTCAGAATTATAGACCTAACGCCTTCTAACTCCCAACAATAAACATGAAGCGAACTGTGTTCACCTAGAATTCCCAAGATACTCCTGCATCTCTAACCTTCGCCGCACAGCTGACATTCACTAGTTGCAAGCGTGCCTCGTGCATCCAGCGATCGTGGCTCGTTCGCTCCCGCTGATTAAAGAGTCAAACAGACACCGATAGCATCTTAACACCCGCCAAGCTAATTGTTCCATTAATAATAACGCGGTACGCGCGCGCTTAATGCGCTTAACATTTGCACGGGCGATAAATATTCCCGGCAGGCACGGGCATAGATGCTGCAGCACTTTTATTATCGGCGCTGCCGGCCGGCTTAAGTAACCCGCGTGATAATTGGATATCGGGATGATGTAAATGAGCGTGCAGCGGGCGCTGCGCCGTTCCAACTGCGCCTAATAACAGGTTCTGACGCGGTGTCTATCGTTTAATACCGTCGTGGCGCGGGAGGACTTGCTATTTACCGACGGGTAACGGCGCTCCGACGATTTTTATCAGCGCGATTAATTAGAAACGGCTAGATATCGCCGCGAAACTGCTCGAATCGACGCGTTTACTTAGGTTAGGTTTTTGTTCGTCGGTGGGAATAGGGGCGTCTATTGTTTCTTAATAAACGGTGTCCGCTGATGAATCTGATAAGGAACTCGCGATTTTGTAGTTATTTGACTCTCGTATCTGATTTTATTGTAGAAGAATCGATTTTCTGAGTTTATTTATGACGGGTAGAGTATGGAGAGGTTAGTTGTCCCTGGTGGGAGGCGTGTGAACCCCTACACACAGTGGGCCGGATTCACTTATGTTGCGCCATTTGGGTCTTTTTTTTTAACATATCGGAATGAAATTTACACCAAAAATAAGAAAATATTATTCCTTTCTAATGATGTAAAATTTAAACTTTTTGCATTTATTTATTTAATTTTTAATTTTGTTAACTTATTAACAATTTCATGTGCCTACAATGTAACCAAATCTTTCGAAGTGTGTCTGAGTGTCTCGCGGAGTCCCGATATCGGGCGCGACGCGCTTTAAACTGTAATAATTTGTAAAGTAGGACGAAGTACTTAGGATGTGGTTTTTACATAATCATGTAGAGGAGGGTGCACTTAAAATATTCCAATAGATTAGAAGTTGGGACTCGGTGGGACTTTAAAGACATTCTTTGTCAATTTCAAAAAATATCGCAAATTTCCTCACTATATTCAGAATTATTTTTCAATACATTATTTACATTAATTACTAATGGAAGATGATGTTTAGCGCAAAAGATTGGTCTTTAATTTCAACAAAGCGATATTTGGTTGCATTAATTTATTTTTCGATTTTTCTTTATAACTCGGAAACGAAAAGTTTTCCAAAATTTTGCTTAAGGCACTGTAAATGGCATTAAATAAGTTACCAAATAAACACAATTAAATTTTTTTTATCACAAATAAGTTAACAAGATTGAAAAATAAATAAATAAATAAATGCAAAAAATTTTAAATTTTACACCATTAGAAAGGAATGTGTTTTTCCTATTTTTGGTGTAAATTTCATTCCGATATGTTAAAAAAAAGACCCAAATGGCGCAACATAAGTGAATCCGGCCCACTGTGCTACGGGGCGCCATAGACGAATGGGAGAGCAGTAATCTCTGATTAAAGGCGTGTGAACCCCTAAAGCGCAACTTCTCTTATTAAAATTGAACTTTTTTAATACTTTCCAATTCTTCTTCGAATCTAGAAGATGGTACCGTTGCTCGAGAAGTTCGAACAGATGAAAGTTCTCAGACTACACCGCAAAGTAGGAGAAACTTTAGAAGATTCAGCCATGAATCACTTTACTTGCCACTTTATTTATCTCGTTTTGATTTATTACTCGGGGAACCGTTCCAACCGATTTACACTTCCAACCCTATCTCGACGAGTTGTGTACACGCGATATTTACACGGGAATTTGATCAATGGGGGCGATTCTCGCGTCCTGTGGGTTCTATGGGAACATCTGCGGGCCTCCTGCGAAGGGAGTTCATCCCGAGTTACTCAATAACTCCATCCCGGACAAACATGCCGCTTTATTTGCGAAACATTGACTCGCTTATAGCGGCGAAAAAGATTGATGAGAAAGGTCGACAATGGTTATTGTAAAGTGTCCAATATCGCCAGATTTCCATCGCTACTGTGTGCTTCGAGCGCACTATGGGTAACTCTATACTAGACCGACAACGGAACTATCGACAGATGTGGTTCCGACAGCGGCAGAAGGCACTCGTAATTTTCATTGACTCGAGAAGTATACTCAAAAGTGCCGTTCCTTCTGAAATGCTACTTACTTCGTCACAAGTAACCGACTCCGAATGAGGATAGAGAAAAAAAGAAGTGTAGAGATCAAGGGTACGTTGTATAATAGCGGTTTAATTACTCGCGTCTTGCGAAATATTAATATTCATTCTTTTCAGCTAATTCAGGCGCTGACGAGGTCAATGTTACGTATATTAATACCTCCTCATCTCACTTTCACTGCTCGTGTTTGACCCATCATCACGATATCAGTTTGGAGTTTTCGACTTTTTTGTTCCACTTCCTTTGTTTTAATAAATCTTCAATTGCAACACTGTAAATTAAAGATTCTTTGACTGTTGCTCCGAGAGAAATATTTTAGAAAACTTATATTTTGCTTGGCCCGTTGCTGGAAGTCATTTATCTGTACTGAGCAAACTTCCCGTATCATTATGACACGTATCTACTACCGCCACTGTTGAACCGACCGTACGACTTGATAAAGCAGTTAAAGAGGTCAACTCGCAGACGCTGATCGATTGTTCCGTAATTTTTCATTTCCTGTCTCGATACGCTGCCTTGAATTTCAACACCCGCCGATGGAAAGACGCGGCGACAGGCCTCATAACTGTTACACGACAACAATGACAAGGAAAAATTCTTTCCCCCTTACAGAATTTTTTAATCCTCCTAATTTACATTCTGAGCAACAGCACTGCTATACTAAAACACTACGGATATACCAAAATAAAATTTACAATGCTTCAAAGACTAAGCAAACCTATATGTTCGGTTGCCAAATGCTTCATTAAATATTCCCACACAAAATGAATATATAATATACCCAGAGTTGAAAGTTAAAGCACGCCATGCTCCACGCCGTCGAGAAAAGAAGAGAAATGTGAGCCGAAGAATTGGAAAACCTCTATCGAACCGAGGCGCTCGGTTACCGAATGCTAAAACGCTCCTACGTAAATCGCCCAAGTTGCAGCGGATTCGCTGATTCGTGAACGGCGAAAACACATCGAATGGTGGCCGGCCATAGAGACAACGGGTCGCCTACTCGATTCCCGATTCGATAGCTGGATTTCCAGCTGCGAGGGCGAAGCGAAACGGTTGCCTCGTTACAGAAGGCCGTTGACACATTCGCCTAATCTCTATATTATTCCCCGGGGAGGTATCGAGGAGACCGGGACAGCCGACCGGATGCTGTTAGATAGAATTTTTACGAGTGCACGAGACGGCTTGAACCGCATACCATCGCCTTATGGGCACCACGTGCAGCCAACACCAGTGAAAACGAGATACGCCCGTCGACAGGCCCTCGCTAGTAGTGGGATCAAGTTCAGCATGGACATTGGGGTGGAGCATATTGGACCCTAAAAAGTTATTTTTGTATTTTTTCATGGAGTGCCCTGTCAATGCATTTACCTCTATGAATAAGTACTGTTGTGTTAAAAGTTATTTATAAATTTAATTTCGACCGTAATAATTAATATATATGATTTCGGCGCACTGGTTCGGTCAATTTCGGTCCTAATTTTATTTTTAAAAAACTTTATGGAAAAAAATTTTAATTGACCGAACCAGTGCGCCGAAATCATATATACTGCGGAATTAATTTTATTTTATTCTCTTACATATTAGGCATTGAATTTAGTCCTTCTTTTTTAAATGAAAATGCAATTTTCTTGTCGACGTATTGTATTTTTTTAAACACGTACAGAACAAAATGTTATGGTGCCTTCGTAGTATTTTAAAAGTTGAATTTTAAGCACCACCTTAATGGACAGTTTTGGAAAAAAGTCCCATTCGAGTAACGACCAACTACTACAAATAAAAATACGCGAACCGCAATTGACCCAGAAACCGATTTACATTTCGAATAATATTCTCTTGTAATTAAATATTCAGAATTCACACGAAATGGTCCCTCAGCCGACTAAATCCGTTTCACGATCCACGTAACACAGATGTTGGAGAAATTTGAGTTTTCTACTTGTAAAAAAATTGTCCTCCAGCAAAGTCGAGGGGAATTCCCGAGGATCGTTAAACAGCAAACTAGAAATTGCAAGAGAAAACGGCGAGGCTAAATTGGAATGGGACATAACTGTTCCTGGAATTAATTTCCGCTCCAGTCACGTATTCGCCGTCGGTCCAAGAGAATTTCCGAAATCCAGCGCGACGGGCGCTGCCAAAATCGATCGATGACCCATTTGCGCATGCAATTAAAGGAGCCATTGGTTTGCGACGCGATACAATCGTTTGTCCACGGTCGATTCCGATTGTGCAGAGGGTTAATAAGGCACTCGATGCCGCGATTATCTCGCGAGGATGAAATTTAACCGGCCGCGACACGCTCGAGGGCTTTCGAGAAGAAATTAATCGGCCCGGGTCAGTGGCGGATTTAACAGGGCGGCTGATGAGCAGTTGGGCCCCCTAGGGCCCCATCCTTAAAAAAAATTATAATTTCAACCAAACTATATTTTTTTCTGTATTATTACACTGAGCCCGTTTTCAGTAAACTACCGCTTTAGTTTCTCGTAAAATGGGCCCGCTCAGAAGGCCCCCCTAGGGCCCTGTCTTCAAAAATAAATTATGATTTTGTCCAAGCATTTGTTCTATACATTTCTGTACATTTACCCCCTTTTAGTAAACTACCTCTTCATTTTCCCCCAAAAAGGGGCCCCTCAATGTTTGCCACCTGGGCCTTTTTTCTTAAATCCGCCACTGACCCGGGTCAAGAAAGAGGCCCTTGCAGACTTGCCATTTGTTTCAATTACATCGTCGGTTTCGTCGACTACAGAGATTCGTTATTGAGCGCAGAATGTTGACTCTGCCATCTTGAAATTTTAATTGGGACGTCGTCGAAGCTGGCAGTAAAATTAAAGGAGTATTCTGCCCACCAGTTGAATCTCAGAACCTCGCGCGAAGGGACATTTAAAAAATTTAAAATCGCTTTCAAATTCATTCCTAATGTCCAGAGTGTGCTCGTAACGTCATAACGAACGGCAATTTGACGGCGTGTACACGAAATTGGAAACGAGAGAGACACATCGATAATGGCCTAGCTGGGATGGGATATAACTGTTCCTGAAATTAGCTTTCTCCTCGCTGTTTACACGTGCTCGCCGGTGGATTCTGCAAATCGGATGATTCGAAACCGTGGCGAATCGTTAAGCCATCCATTAACACAAGAATTCCGAGCCATCCTTTCCACATTTATCACCTGAATCATCAAAGAACCACCTCCCTCAAAAGTGAAAAAAAAATCTCTTTTAAGAGTCCGAAAGAGAACTGCTCGAAACGAAAGTACCTCCAAGTAGACTGGTACGCGACTGAAGTCTTCTCGTGTCTACGGATTAAGGAGTCCTACCGCAAAAGGGTAGTCTTGCCGCAAAATTACCGAGGGTTGCTCGATAAAGGGGCCGTCGATGGGGGGATGGGAGGAGGGGCTGGCTGGGATTGAGAGCCACTGGGGAGATAGAGGAAGAGAGCCGTGCAGAAGAGCCGAGGAGCAGCCGCATATGGTAATATGCTCGGCAGATGAGAGTTTGACGGCAGGATGTCACATTGCGTGGCCTCTGACCCCCTCGTGCCGTCTCCGCGACTACCGTGGGCAAATGCGCTTAATGAAAATGGCTGTTGCACACTCAACATCGTGAATTAGTGCCGGCTCTCTTCGCCAGGGCACAGTTGTCGGGGACATCGTGTCGTTAACCGTAACGCCGCGCCGCGTAGAAAAGCGTAACGCGGCTCGGTTTGTTTTACTTGTCCTCCCACACCGCTGCTCCCATCAATTCGAGTCGTGGGAGCGCGCGCGACGCACCACCGGGGCGATGGTGTTGGGGGATCTTTACATGTATCCTTGGAAGACTGGGATCGGCAGATTTCGGGGTAAATATCAGCTAATCTCTTTAGATGATTATAGCTGCAGACACTTTGGATGACTTTTGGTGTTTCAACGCAGTACTGCAACGAATATTCGAATAATCAAAGTATTTGAATACTCGAATATTAGAGAATTCGGATTTGAAATTCGGATATTCGGATATTTGAATGATCCGGAGAATTCGAATATTTGAATACCACAGAATACGAATTTTAGATTCGAATATTCGAATACCAGAGAATTCGAGATTCGAATATTCGAATATCAAAGAATTCGAACTTGAGATTCGAATATCAAAGAATTCGAACTTGAGATTCGAATATCAAAGAATTCGAACTTGAGATTCGAATATCAAAGAATTCGAACTTGAGATTCGAATATCAAAGGATTCGAACTTGAGATTCGAATATTCGAATATTTGAATAACTAATCAGGAGAATTCGAATATCCGAATACCAGAGAATTCGAGATTCGAATATTCGAATATCAAAGAATTCGGATTTGAAATTCGAATAGTCGAATACCAGAGAATTCGAACTTGAGATTCGAATATTCGAATACAAGAGAATTCGAGATTCGAATATTCGAATATAAAAGAATTCGAATACCAGAGAATTCGAGATTCGAATATTCGAATATCAAAGAATTCGAATACCAAAGAATTCGAACTTGAGATTCGAATATTCGAATATTTGAATAGCTAATCAGGAGAATTCGAATATTCGAGTATTCGAAGAAATTATTCGAAATCATTTAAAATTATTCGACGTATTCGAAATTATTTGAATTATTCGCAGTTTTATTATCAGGGTGTACACTGTGAGCTATTCATCGGTGATGAATTTTCCAGTGTACCTATCCCGACCAGGAACAATCAGTCTTCACCTCTGCAGCACCAGCAACGAGCTGGCATGCGTGACAGAAGCAATTCTGAGTCATCTTCGTTTCACGACAGCGCAGTGATTCCCGTTTGAAGCATCGCACGCGTGAGGCGCGTGACGGTGTCGAACACCAAGAACGTGCCGCGGAAGAATGCCAGCGGAGGTATGATATGCATAAGACGCCACGGGGAGAACCTATCCCGTTTTTCTCGCCGGCCGTACGACAAACGAGGCGCGCGAGGTTGCGCGCGCAATTACCGGCGGCACAATGTGCGAGGGGTCTGTCGCTCGGTGGGAAAAGGAGAGTCGGAAAAGCGGAGTTTCTCGGAATCCCATGGAAAATCCTGGTCCCGTGTGAATAGAAAACGTCCGGTCTGCTGGTTTCACCTTGTACCGTGCTCCTCTTGTCTTGATAAAAAAATTTCTCCTTCCTTCCGCGGCCTGCCTCCCTCTGAAGTGATAGAGGAGCCGCGTAGCCTTGTACTTCTTTGAATAATTGCAATTAACAGCGATTTCACGTCGACGTGCATTACAGTTTCCACGACTGCGATTGTTCGATGTAAAGGTACATTTATCGCCGAGCAATTATTGCATTTTCTACGGCCTGTTACGGTTTCCTTGCTCCGTTATCTCGACACGCCGATCCAGCCAGGACTAAGTTATAAGCCGTACCTCCAACGAGTCAGTCATTAATTACGGCACGGATTACTTTGTCCAGCAATTGTGTTCTCAATTACTTAATAGCCAGCCGATGTCGATTACTGTGACAGCCGATACGGTGGGAAAACAGACTTCGTATGGATAAACGCGGCGATATATCACGGGGAAAGTAATATTGAGGCGAATGGATATTTACGAGGGGAATGGGGATCTGTGTTCCACCGCCGATTTAATGAATATGGAAGATATGTGGTTTCTTTTGAAAGGAAATTAGAAGAGTCTACTGGCCCTTAAGGGGGCTAGGCAGTCAGATCGCTCGAAAATCAAGAATTTTTGCGAATTAATTACAAGGACGTGAACACAAATTGTGACTTATACTTTTGGGTAATGTTTACTAATACTAGGGTAGATGTCCCTATTACTGTCTGTGTCCCTATTACTGCCACTTTATTTATTCTGCTTTATAAAAATGTATAAAGGATAGCGTACAACAATAATATTAATAATAATAAGAACACTCACAATTTAATAATAATATTATTGTTGTACACTATTCTTTATACGTTACGTTTTTATTAAGCAAAATAAACAAAGTGGCAGTAATAGGGACACTGACAGTAATAGGGACATCTACCCTATAAACAGTAAATAAGAATTATTTCAATAATATATACATATGTATAACAACGCTACAGTCATCTGATGTGTAAGCGTTTTTTCTGGAGCCGCTGTAATTTTGCAGTGCTTCTGACCGTAATAAATTTAATTTTGACCTATCCTGTGAAATTTACATTCTACCCTGAACCTATTGAAAAAGAAAGAAAATCCAAATTGTGCAAATGGCGGCTATAAAACGGCAAATTTTAAAGAAACGTGATTTTTCGCCAAGGAAAAGAGCCATTTTATTTTTTTTTTGTCAAAACAGAAGTTTTCTCAGACTTATGCGTAGGTTTGGGTCGTAACAGGACATGTTTTACATATGCTCAATTTTTTTCAAATTGGTTTGGACCTCCGTTTTTTCGCAATCACTGCAAAACGAAGAGGAAATATGATTCCGAGAAAAACGCGTTTAAAGTTTCGAAAGAGCGCAGAAACGGTCTATGGCGCGCTCGACATTTTCGGCTGTAAAATCCTTAATTTTGCGAATTTTAACGTAAACCAAACGGCATTTTGCTCGGGAAGGGTGATACTTTCGAAAAATGCAACAAAAAAAATCAAGTTTCTGACTGCCTAGTCCCCTTAAGTGTATCAATGAAAATAAGATGGTGTTGGGTGTTTTGAATTGTAGCGAAATTGGAGTTTTATGACGAGGGGTATTAAGTGTGTGAATTTGCATGGCAGAGTTGTATTTGCGCGAAATTCATGTAGGCAAGTGTACCTCGTTTCGCTTTCATGCAACTGCAACGAGCACTTTACGGTGAACGAAGCGCACTTTCATCGGCTAATCCGTCTCGTCGGCTGTTTGAAGCCAGTCCCTCGTCTCGTTTCAATGATTCAAAAGCGTTACAAAGGACCGTGACGCAACGTTTGTCGCCGTTTTGGTGACAATCGGCGCTCCGTGAAACCGACGGGTTTAGTTTAATGTATAGGTAATGAGGGATTACGCCGTGATTGTGTTTGGTGATTTTGGGTAGTGAATAGGTCTATCAATGAAAACTTTAGGAAACTTGGGAAATGAGGGAAATAAAAGAACTTGGAAATTTGGGAAATTAGTAAACTTATGATTTTGGAAATTTAGGAGATGGGAAACATGGGAAATTGGGAAATTGGAAATTTGGAAAATTGGGAAATTGAAACTTTGGGAAAAGGGAAACTTGGGAAATCGAAAACTTGGGAATTTGGAAATGTGGAAACTTGGGAAAATTAAAATCTGGAAAATTGGAAACGTGGGAAATCGAAAACTTGGAAAAATAGAAATTTGGAAATGTGGAAACTCGGAAAAATTGGAAACTTGGGAAACTGAAAATCTGGAAAATTGGAAACTTGGAAAATTGGAAACTTAGGAAAATTGGAAACTTAGGAAATAGAAAACTGCGGAAATGGAAAATTGAAAATCTTAGAAAATTGGAACTCACGGGCATTGAGTGCTAGGAAATAGTGGAAATTGAAAACTGAGTGCTAGAAAATGTCTCAAACCAAAAAGCCGAGACATTTAGAAAACGGGGAAAGTTAGAAAAGTGATAATTCTTTCCAGAAACAACAGAAACCGCCAGTAAATCGCCGACTACTTAAGTCACATTAAATACAGATAAAAGAAAATAAATGCAGCATCAAAAACCCTATTTAGTAGAGCTGATAGATTCGGTATCTGTTTCACTACCATATTATTACGTTAAATCGAGGGCCGAGTGTAAGCAAAAAGTCGCACGCCAATATGTTCGCCGTTGATCGCGGTGATTAATCTTAATTATCGAAGCATAACGAAGATTGATAATAAACAAGGACTGAAAGATCAAACGCGGCAATATGTCTCGAAGTAAATCGCTCCCAGTATTAATTAAAATTCCTCTTCCTAGATTCCGTCGTCGAGATTCGCGTGTAAAATAAGTCCAGCGTATTACTAGTGAAAGTAACTGGTCTCTACGACATCCACGATTTTATCATATCAAACACAGACATTTCAACCCCAGACCACCCAGTAGCCATTTGAAAACAAAAATTAAAACCCCCATCAAAAATATATAAATCCCCAAAAATCCTCTACAACTCTGCTTCACGACGGCGCCAAACCCACCCCCACGGTCTATTCCCGTCTGTTGTTTTTCTATCACATCCCTGCATCGCGCAGCACCCGAATTTCGGGGAAGATCGGTATATTTAGACAAGGACCACGAGAAAGGCCGGATGGAAGGACGCCCCTGGGTTTATTTTTAAAAAATTCTCTTTATTCCTGGTCTAGACGAACCAACAAATCGTCCCCGCCAGGCGTATCCATTGAAGCTCCGCAAAGGAACTTGGAGGAAACGGGCTGGAGGAAGGAAGTCGAGCAACCGGAAACGTTTTCGAGGCCGGCTGGTCTTCGGCAGGAGAACGTTTAAACACAGTTCTTTTCATTTGTTTCTGTTTTTTCCTGGGACAAACTTGTCTAAAAGGTCCACTATGGCGGGCTCTAAGATAGATTAATAAAAAGTAGAATTAATTTCTAATGAGAGACAGTCATGGAATTGAGACAATGGACCCCAAATGCGTTGTAGTACTGAATAGTCAGTATTTTCATTCTTCGAGTCCCTTTCTTTTCCCTATTAAGGAAGGGCAACGAATATTTAGTTCCAATTATGGCCAATCGAGTTTCCTCCACGGTTAATTGGCAAGAAAAAAGAATAATCGTCGTACAGGAAAGCGATTCTTGGAAGCAGAAAAAGGGGGACACACGTTAGGCAAGTCGAGGCCTCGATGGAGCCGCCGTAAATTCTAATTCAACGCGAGAAGGGACAAGGAAAGCAGATGTCGACAATTGTGCTTAATTAATCCACCGTGCTGGGCCGACTTCGTTCTGGATCGCTGGAATTCCACGAAACCCCCTCCATGCACGAATGCATAAGACTCGAAAAAATCTAATCACCAATTCATGACTCCGTCGGAGCAAATTCCATCCAATTTGCGCGTGGAAACGGGCATTTCCTGTTCCACAGCCTTTTTAACTTCCTCACAATTCAATCCTCGCCCATCAGAAATAAAGAAAATCTCCTATTACGAATCATAGCGACGCATAAAATTCGAAGAACAAGCACACAACCGAAGTACCGTAAAATGGGGGAACATTGGCAGGTTTTTGATACATTTTGTTATATAATGTAAAAATTAAAATGTTTACAGTTGCTTTAAGTATCCTATCATAACATTTCATGTTTCGTGCTTGTACTACAAGTGTTAAAATGCATAAAATTTTTGTCATTTTCTTCTTTAATACATGTTAAATACCAGCCGGAACGGGGTAACGTTGGCACATCATGTAGATAACATTAACGGGTTAAGTTTTACTAATCTAAGGTCAGTAAACTTAAATTTGTTTATTTTATTTTATTTTTTACATCTTAACTAAAATCAATTCGTAAAGTAGGCACATCATATAAATAGCATTAATAGGTTAAGTTTTACTAATCTGACGTAAAACAACGTAATTTCGGTGTATGCCAGTGTTGTCCCTGTCTGCCAATGTTCCCCCATTTTACGGTATTTCTATTCTACCACATAGAACGATAGTCTGGAATGCCTAAAAGCGTTTAGTTGACACGGTCGAAGATCGATCCCCATATAAGGCCCGCATTGAGGCGCCTGGTATTTGTCATTTCCGACAGGAAAGGCCGTTCCACGGCGTTCCTAAGCCCCTTTCGCCTCCAGATCGCGCGCGATACCGATTGATATACACCGCCGGTCAATCTTTGAACAGTCGATAAAAATCACCTGATTTATAACCCGTCTTCCACTCGCCAATTCATCGGCGAACTGTGGAAACGAATCGGGCGACAGTTGTCCCCGACACCTACGCGGATAAGTCCCTTGGGCTTGGTGAAATTTCGACACGCCCGCTGAAGAGTTCGTTATCTACAAACGAGCGATAAAAAAAATGATACCACGATTGTGAAAAGTCAAAGGTCACCCGAAGCCTCGAGGGACTCACAATTAGTGGAAAAAGTGTAACCATTTCTATTTAGATATCAGGCTAATTGTGAGTTTACTATCCCAAAACCTCCCGCGGAAACACTACCACCTACAGAAAATAAATTAAAATAATTTTTTTTTTTGAAAACAAGCTTTTATTAAAATGTACTAAAAAAAGAAAAATAATTTTGTTACCGGCCTAAATGACTGCCATAAACGAATTCCCTCATATGACCAAACATAAAAGCGTGGGGCGTAAATATTGAAATGCCCTTTTTATATAAAATATTTATAATGCTTCACGTAGTTTAATACATTACTTTTCGCATTCTACTAGAGATCAGTCTAATTCCTTAATAGAATATGAATATAAAGACAGTAATACTATTTATATAAAAAGGGCATTTCAATATTTACGCCCCACGCTTTTATGTTTGGTCATATGAGGGAATTCGTTTATGGCAGTCATTTAGGCCGGTAACAAAATTATTTTTCTTTTTTTAGTACATTTTAATAAAAGCTTGTTTTTAAATTATATTTTTTATTTTAATTTATTTTATGTTTTTTAGTATTCCAGAATTTTAATCTGTATTATCTACATTAAATAACGAAATTCTTAATACGCTGAAATGAATATTTTACCCTCGACCGCGGGGAGCCGACCTCGAATCGCTGCGGTCGACCTAGAATTCATACCTGTTTCATAAATAAAATAATTCTTTATACTTTATCGTATCGATATGGAAGTGACGCCGATGGATTACTTATGTTTTTCCGATGAAAATCATATCAAATGTCACGTAAATCTAATTATTTTTAACGAAGTTTTGGAAATAAATTTATTATGAAGATTCCTTAATTACGATCCGATTTGTGTCGTTTTTTGACCATTTTCATCGGGAAAACATAAGGAATCGATTCACACTACTTTCGCCAAGATCCGACGAGAAATGTAGAATTTTCGATTTGTCACTTTTTAGGGGGCAACATTGTACGCCCCCCGTCGAGGGTCGAAGTCTTTGAAACCCATCGAGGCACGGCTTATCAGCGGCATTGCCCTTGAAGGCTCTAGCGAGAAGATAACTCGTTACCTGCTTTCCTGATTCCATAATCAGGTTGGAGACATGAAAATATTGAATTGTCATCTGAACTATGTATGTGTGCCAAATTTCAAGTCGATCGGACATGTGGAAGTGGGTTAAAATTAGCTTACAAGATTTCATCCTCACAAACTAACTAACGAACAAACTCACAAGTGAAGCTAAATAAAAGCTTGTAATAACTAACGAACAAACTCACAAGTGAAGCTAAATAAAAGCTTGTAAAAAGAAAATTGCGGGAAACCAAGTCATCGCCCAGCGAACTACAGATTTCAATTCCACTATGGCTTGATACACGCTCGCCGAGTGTTTGCATGGCGACAGCAGGATAAAGGAAAGCGTGGAATGGTGTCCGAAGGTGTCCGGTGGCTCGTCCTTATTCAGCCGAGGAAAAAAACGTGTCAGCCAGCCGAGGGGGCTCGTATCGAGAGCAACGGGGGTCCTTATCGCGTCACGGCTCGTACCTTATTACGTGCACCGCGCCCTTCCACGCCGCACTGGCTCTCGTCACGGCTCGTAAAGTCGACGTAGTCGCAAAAGGTGGCTCGCGAACAGGCCCCGGGATTGGAAATTCCACGGCACCGGGGGCCGACGAGGGGGATCCGTTTGTGGGAGAGCTCCGTAATCCTTTTGCTGGTGCAATGGGGGGCGCGTAGCCGATGTACCAGCTCGATTTTCCCCTCCCCCCTTGCCGCCGACCAGTTTCGCTTTTATCGTCCTGCCTACTCCGAATGTTTCTCTGGCGTGAATTTATAACGACGGCGCGCAGACGCTAATAACGAGCGCAGATATCCGCGGGCTCTTGCGCCGCGTGGATGGGGGATACTCGTGGGAGCGAGCCGGCAGATGCGCCGCTGAAAATGGTACTCGAAATGGCACCGAAGATGGCACTCGAGTCGGCCGACCAAGATGGCGCTGAACACCGCGGTACAGTGGCACTCGAAATTACTCGAAACTGCGTTAGAAATGCGAGAAAAGAATTTCGGAGAGGGTTCTGCCAAGTGGTGAATAGAGGTATTCTCGTGAGATTGCTCTGCGGAATTATAACGAATACTTGGAACATCTATTTTTCATTTAAAACCAAATTTAAATATCTGAAGTCCCAGCAGCCAGTATCCTTCCATTTTCACTCATTATTTAAGTAAATTTCGAATACCGAATAAAAGTTAAAAAAAATTATTCGTCATGTGTCGAATATGAAAAAAATTAACTTTATAAGTCAAAAAAACTAAAGTTAAAATAACTGATCCGTTATTTAAATAATTTTTTATTCAGTTAATGCCCAACACTGTCGAATTCCTAGAGATCCCAACCACGTAACCCACCCTGACACAGGGAACGGGCCTGTCCCATGTCCGTAGTGGTGTCCGCGCAAAAGTTCCCATTAAGTAATGCCCGTGTCCGGCTATGGCGATGGATGGGGGCCCGATTTTACGGCGGCGTGGCTCCGACGGTCGCGGGGAATCGAGTTGCTCGTAGATCAGTGAAAGTCCGAGCGACTACCCGTTGCTCCGTTTGCTCTGGCGACAACCAATCCGACACGCGAGACTACTCTATCGCCGCCGTTGAATGGCACAGACGATCGTGCACGCGAGATACAGGCCCGGCTGCGCGCGCGCTCTTTCGTCACACCGGCCCAGAGCCGATGGTTCGGGTTTCAGAATTCAGTTTGACAGTCCCGGGGGCCTGGGATCATGTTTGAACACCGGTCGGACACTTTGATTGTCTGCGCCGATTAGACGGCCGCCTGCTGGCCCATTGCTCGTGATAATTAGCCGTCGAGGATTTCGCCCACAGTGGGTTGGCTGGGTGAATTGGAATGTTGGTGGGATGTCTGCTTGGATTGGGCAATGTTTAAAATATCCGACGCCGGGTCTCGGTTGGACGCTTGGACTGTCTACTTTGATTAGTAGCTAGCCGAGTCTGTTGCTTGAGGGCGATTAGGTGTTGAAGATATAGTTTGCAGTGGGCAGTCGGGTGAACTGAAGTCTCGGTAAGATGAATGGATAGGTCAATGTTTGGGGATACCTGATGCCAAATATCAGTTGGTCTATTGTAGCCAATACAACGCGTTCCTGTTACGCGGTCTCAGCGGTAGTGTGCTAGCTGGGGTAGGGTAAAAAGGCCAGTAGCTGGACAGTTTAGCTGATTCCGAAGTTTACAAGGTGTTTCTTAGAAATATCTGTTGTATTAAAAAGAAACCAAAAGCTTTGCACGTAAAAATGTACAAATTTAAAGTAAAAAATAACTGCAAGTAAAAAAATCAACGTATTTAAGGATAAAATGATGAAAATTCTACTCATAGCCTATATTACCTATATTTCCGAACCAATAGATGGACGGGTGTCTGGCTAGACTTATTAGCTATAGTAGCTACCTAGATTAAGTTTTTTTTTGTTAAACTATAGTTTATTTCACCAAAACTAAAAACGTATGGAGTCTTCATTGCCAGAAAACTGTGCAAAAGGTTACAAATGCATTTTTCGCGTACAAAATATTTTTTCGATAACTATATGTTAATGTTTTATAAAACCAGAAACGTTTTTTCTACAAAGTAAAAAAAATAATAATGTAGATTAAAAATCTAGTTCTTTCAATATTAACGATTAACCAACGATTTGTCCATCTGCTGGGCCCTGTCCAGCTACTGGCCTGCTTAGCCTACCCCGGGTTCGCTGGTCCCAGTCTTGGGGGACTTGCTTCTGGGGAATAATCACCCATGTAACATGGCCCAAGCCCTGGGGGGTGTCGGCTGACCAGTAAGTCTGTGTATCGTTAAACTAGTCCTACTTCGACTTCAACGTACACCACGCGGCGAACTATAAAACAAGCGAACTTATGCCGCTGTTCAAACGGCACGCCATTACAGATACGACGCCAGTTATTTTGCGCCCGATGCAAATCCCCCTGTCTATCTGGCCAGTAAATTCCGCGAAATTTATCGCGAACTCTGATTCGTGGACTTTCTACATAACACTCGTCTACTTTATTCACTGTTCCGCCTAGCAGGTATCGCAATAATCGCTCCCGGTGCGCCGTCAATAACAATCGTCATTCCACTTGCCAGGAGGGGGGCGCCATTTTCGTTACCTATCCCACGCAGCGAAAATCATTAACGCGCTAATGACCGCGTCCACTTTGTCCATTTATTTTTGCAACAACATTCTCAAGCCCCGCTGCTGATTTGACGCTCGCACACACGCGCGCGGCCACACAGGGAACTTGTTTGCGTGATACGGGCATCGATAATTTCCGACGGGGAATTAATTTAACCGGATTGTCCGCTTCAAAAAACCGAATTACACGGCCGCTCTGTCCGCTCGAGCTGCCATATCGCTTGTTGAGTCTGTTAACAACTTTTTTGGTGTTTCACGTCTTAATAAAATTAGAATTAAGTACCTTTTGCCTCGTTACTGCTCTGAACCGAAGCATCGATCGTTGCGCGTTCTGGCTTATTTAATTAAAAGAGTGATCGTGCTCCGATTAATTAATTTTCCTCATTTTACTTAACGCCTGTTTGAATTTAAGCTTCCCCCTCGCACTTGCAGTTCAAATTGCGCGCCAAAATAATTTGTAACGAGAGAAGAAGATAGATGGCGGACTTTCTAACATCTTTCTCGTGCTTTCTTTCGTTTCTATCCTGGCGCACAGCGATTTCCTACACGCAGTCGAGTTAAGTTAATTCGTAATTCAGCTGGCGTCGAGGCGAGAGCTTCCGGTGGACGTCACACGCATCCTCCTTCCTCCGTTTCACGACCCGCGACCAAAGTACGTGCCCCATGCTTTTACGCGTTTCTATTTAACGCTCCGCTGTGTGCGTCTGCTTCGACTATTACTGATGCGTAGAATTTCGAATAAATTTCCGAGAACTTCGTCTAAATAACCAGTTAATTTTCTGCAATTATCGATTTAACCGTGTCTCGAGGAAACTTCAAACTAAAATTTATTCCGAAATAACTAAAACGTTACCATTACATAGTAGGTACCATTGCTGACACTCGAAACGAGCGAAATAGGAATGGAGAGGAATATTTGTCAAACTTCAACCTGCTTGTAACTAATTTGAAACAACTACGAGCACTTAACCCCCAAACAATTGAAATAAAAAGCTTCATGGAGCGTGAAGCTGCAGTGGCGCACCATTTTAACGCCAGATGGCACCACTAAAGGGCTAGTTTACGGTTCTCGGAACACGTGAATCGTTCTACAGCCACTTACTTTGCAAAGAGCGACGCCGGTGTCCAGCCTGTCCATAAAATTGTCAACGTTGATTCTCAGCTCTGGATAGAGAGCGTTCAACCATTCCGCCAGGTCCTCTTTCATCGCCACTAGGTACTCCTCCGAGGACTTGAAAGGCCTGTAAGACCTTGCTTCCAGCAGCACCGACATCTTGGATCTGGATTACCTGAGAAAAATCATCAAACGGTTTCATTTGAACAAACTTCAAACTGTCGACAGAATGACATCCTACTATTTACCCGGTTTCGGTTAATTAATATCCTCACGCTTATTCTGCTCAAGATTTGTAACGTACATTAACCCTCCGAGTACGGGACATCGAGTACTGAGCCTGGGTCTTTCCAGACCCACACCGATTGTTCACAAATACATATTCACGGTGGCTCGAGACCCTCACCGATATATGTAGTACTCAGGTAGGGATGGTCGCTCAAGTTCGAGATCCTCGCCGAAATACTACGGAGCTTGGTGGAAGTGGGTTTTGGATTACGTTTGGATACTTGGACATATACGAAACGATAATAGGGTTGCGATTTTGTGGATTATAAAAAAATTATGTTTATTCAACATTTATATTACCACATATATTACGTAAAAATGTGCGGCTTCCTGTAAAGTGGTTTTTACAGATATGTCTTTTACACGAATCGCATACAGTGCGATATTTGTTATTGTTCCCTCCATAGGAACAACATCTACCACCCTTGTGACCTACTAGTTTTTTTTTTACAATTTTTTTCCCATCGCTTCTATCTCGATTACAATATTTGCTTGTAGCCGTCCTTCTTCATTTTCAAATTTAGTAGCCCATCTATCAATATTTTTAGCAGTTAAATTTTTTGATAATTCTTGTAAAAATAACTATCTCGACAACAACGATAACAATACTAACAATGATAATAGTAAAAACAAAAAAGGTAAGAAAAATACTAGACACAGGAAAAAACACGAGATAGCAGCGAAGCGTCGTTGTCGGCTATACATTCGCGAATGCCCCAAGGCAACGCAGTCGCTTCGAGCTACCGACTCTTTAGGCCCCAACGGAGTCCGCGGAAAAATCCCGTTTATGACACCCCCAAGCGTGAGGCCCTCCTTGACGACAACTAAACGACCGCTTGGCTGCGAATAATATTAACAGCTCTGTCACTGTGTGCGTGAGCGCTCTGAAACGGTGGGTCATAATTGACCCGGTCTCAGAATACGGAGGGTTAACCGGGACGGTGAAAAAGTCCCAGTAGACCCGTTCATCCCCCAACCGCCAATATCAATTAAAATTCAACGAACCTTGGGGCTGTGAATGCTGACTAGCCATAAAATTTTGGGGGATTTGCTTGACAATGGCCCCTGTTCGTAACGTCGATCGTCCGGCAATACCTCCCCTAGTTACCACGCCGGTTAAACCACCCTATGGGACGTTGCCTGGTCCCATAATGTAACCGAAACCGTGCCCTATCGCGTCCGTTGTTTCCTACCCCCCTGGCAACCCTTATAAATCTCCATTGCTCTCGTAAACCAGCAATGATTCCTAGTGGAGTGAGCGCACCAGTTTGCCCCTTTGCAACTGGGTGGTCCGCTGGGATGGGTGGGACACGATCATTGGAAGTCGATTGCTTTCGCAAACCCTTGCTAGCAGCTTCTAGCAGTTCTTTCAGTTTCATAGTATGGTTTAAAAGTTTTATGGGTCAATTTGCAAATTGAAGAAAAGACATCCCCTGCACTATTCGCTGGCAGAAAGGTGATGGCCGCAACGGGGCAAGGGAGGAGGCAGCGAAGGAGAAGGAAACGCAACGGGACAACTGGAGGAAATCGTAAAGGGGAGGTCGAAGGTTCGCGCGCCGACATCGCCGTTCCTGGATTACGATTCACAAAAGGTGACTGTAAAATGTCACCGTCTCGTGTTTCCCGAGGATGCAACGCGCATGATTTACTCCTCGTTTACACCGGTGCCGTCTAAATTTCTTGCCCGGTGTAATGCCCACTGTGTGCGTGGTACAGGTGTCTCGATCCTAAATGGCAAAGTGCAACTCTGCCTTGCTCCGTTTCCTCCAAGATACCACAGAGGGTCTTTATTTTTGTCAAACTGTCCTTCAAAAGCTTGCCAATAATTGTAAATCGCCTCTGAATGAAAAGCTACTGCCCTTCTGTTACGCGCTGAGTGATGGAAATAGGAAAATCCAAGTGGAATAAATCGATTTGTTTAGTAGGAAGGTGTCGAGGTTGAAAAATCACGGCGATGCGCACGACCCGAGAAATTACGGCGCGATTGGGATCTACGTTCGTGAAAGTGTTGCGCGGCATGTAAACGGGTAGGTGTACGCAAACGAGCGTGTTTCGTTTCACAGTACTTCCTGCCTCGATGTCCGCGGATAGGGGTTCGATTGAATTTTGCAACTCCGCGCGATTTACTCGTATAGTCTTTTATAGGAGTTTTCGAGAGGCCGTTTTACGATCCATAAAACGTCCGCGAAGACTTCTACACGTCGAAGTAGCCGATTACGCGCCGCGGATACTCGCGGTTCACGCTCCGATGTGTGCAAAACATGTTTATCGTCTATAAAGTAGCGCTAGGCGTCTGTAGAAAGTGAAAATTGATTTAGAATAAACTACGAAGCGCCGGAGTTTCTCTTTTAATCCTACAACACCGTTTAATGGGCATAAATCCCAGTCTTAGGAATTCCAAATCTTAATTCCTATAAGCTACAGCCTTAAATATAAAAAAAAACCATAATTTAAGAGGATAAAAGGATTCTTCAAGCAAAAATAAATCGAAGCTGTGGGAAGGATAATTTTGGTACGAAGCTTCGTTTTCGAGAAAATTGCACTCGAAGACCAACAGCGCGAAGCTAGTTACGGTCGCGAGCGCGCAAGCCTACCGAATTTTTAAACTTGTCTATCTTAAAAACGAAGGCTCCTAGAAGAAAAATCCCTTCCGCAGTTTCGCTTTATTTTGTTCTGAAAAATCAGAATCGTTCGTTAAATCGTCCAAGTGGTAAAGAAAACTTGACTACCTTTCGTGAAAATGCAGATAATCTTAGTTCGAGTAAAATAGAGAGCAAAGGCGGCTTTGTTTGTGTGTCTCTTGTGAGCAAGCTGGTTTAAGACGGCCACTCGACGCGATTAAACCCGCCCCGATGAATTACACGGGGATATTTTTTTCGCGAAGCGGCCGGCTAATGCAAACTGTCGGCATTTTAACGAGCAAGTACCGAGCCTGGTGTCGCCGATCTCGCCCCATTAAGATGCCGATAGTTCGCATTTGCGGCATATTTCCATCGGGCTTTATTTGGCGACCCGCGCACTAGGCGACGTAAATCGCGCACGCTTTTGGTCCGTGGGGCCTTATCGGCCTCGTTTCAGCGGGCAACAGCGCGATAACCCGATTATACACGGCTCTCGAGGCGGCATTTCTGAATGAGCCGCGAATGATTGATGGACTTTGATTTTCCACGGATAGCGAGTGAAAAGGAGTTGCGTGTGTCGCAATGCTGCTTCAATCCTTTGTGTAGATTACAATTAAACGAGCCGGCGCGAAGTCCGAAATGGCCACAGTTAGGAAAAGAAAAGTTTGGAATCCAGCCTGCTGGAGGAGCAGCGATCAAAGCGGCAAGGTGCTAATTAATCTCTTCACCTTGCCCTCCACTCGCCGCGTTCACCCATTCATTCCCAATTACCCTCGTTACCAGTTCCACGAGCCTCGAATCTCTGGGGACAGACAATGGCCGACTTCCCCGCGAAAGCCGAAGGAACTATAAAAACCGGTCACAGCTATGACTAACCTCGCTTTTCACGCATTCCATCGCGAATGTTTAATCCGCCGCCTCTATTACGGGGCCATTTTTCCCCCCGATCTCCAGTTTCCAAGCGGGCACTGGAATGGAACGCGGTCAGAACGAAATCGAGCAGAGTTATTGATGTAATACGCGCACGTTCGCGAGAGGCACGCAAAGACGCGTGCATGCACGACGTGGGACGCGAGGAAACGCGTCTAATTTTCACGTTCTAATTTTCAATTTCCACGATTGAATTATAGACGGGCGCGATGGAAACGCCGCGGGAATTCGATTCTGATCCGCGGATAACTCAATTTGCACTTTCGCGAATGTTACTTTCAACGGGAGGCCTGATTGTTACGACGTGTCGAATGTGGAAACTGTGCGAATATGAAGCCGGTGATAATTATACTGATACTCGGGCGGAGGGATCCGTGACGGTAGGGAAAAAGTCACGGCTGGCATTTAATGGGTTGTAAAGGAGCAAATGACCATTAATTGCGCGGCGCGCCTCGCTCGCAAGCGCATCAGACACGCGCGATACACGTCTACTAAACTCGTCCCTCGTATTTGCACACGCTAAGTCATCGTTTTATTAATAATCGCGGCAATTTATGTTGTTATCGGATCCATAAACTGATTAAGGGGTCGTTCGCGTTGGTACTCTTGCTGTTCCAATCTGCAGCTCGCGTTCGTGTGCACGTACGTGTGATCAAAATTAATTTTCTTGAAACTCAAGCATCACGGGAACAGATTTTGTATATAAGAACTGAATGTGGTGTGTTTCTTTGTGTTAGGGGAGACCGGGGATAGTTTGGACAATTTTTTACTAATTGTCTTTAGCGGGCCGGTAAGATGCCTTGCGGCTATAAATGGTACACCATTCGATAGCTCAGAATGTGCGCTTTTCTTTTGAACCTGATAAACGGGCCTCACATTCCCTAGTATTATTTTGAGATGAAAAAAGTTCAGAGATGCATATTGTCCAAAGTATCCCCACTGGTGGGGTTACATTGGACGTAGCACGGGGATAGTTTGGACAGATGGAAATAAAAGATAATGAATAATCCAACGAATATAAAATTTATTTAAAATGACAAATAGATAAGAAATAATGAAGTTTAAAAACCTTACATGATTTGCTTACAGCAGTTGGGGCCTGTTGGGCTATTAAGGGGGCTAGGCAGTTGAAAAATCGATTTCTTTTATTGCATTTCCCAAAAGTACTATCGTTTCTGAATAAAATTCCGCTTGGTTGATAGTAAAATTCGCAAAATTATAGATTTGACAGCTAAAAACGACAAGCGGCAATGTATTCCCATGTCTGTCCAATGTAACCCCTCGTATCAAATCAAAACAAAATGATTCGTGCCTTTCCTCAGTAAGGATACTTTGATTTTTGCATAGCATTACTTTATTCGAAACACATTCAGCAATGCCTAAAAAAAGTTACAATAAAATTCTTCCATAATGAAGTATCCGAATCACAACAAAAAGTAGATGAAAGTATTATACAGTAACATCCAAGAACTGAAAAGTGTGACTTACTTTGCCATTCGTGGATGCAACACACCATATTGAATATCAGTTGATTTGGTGTGAGCATAGGCACAAACTACAAAAAAATAGCAATAATCATGACACTATGTAGGCAATTTTAAAACTGTCCAAACTATCCCCGGTCTCCCCTACACTTTTCACCCGTGAGAGCGCGGCTTAAGGTCATTTTTCCCCGGTCACCGCGCGGGCAAGTTCCTAGAGGCGGTAGCGGGGGGGGGGGGGGGAGGGTTTGAGCCCGGAGGGTTTTTATTATTCCATTGAACGCCGCGAAAGGGACGTGAATATCAAAAGGTGCGTCTATAGATCGTGCAGGGTCCTCCTTATGAAAGCCAGTTCGTAAGTTTACCTACGTGAGCGTACTTTAAAGGCGCGCTTTGCTCGTTGTAACGGTACAGTGCGATGTACACGCGAGGAAGAGGGCGAAAGAGCAGCTGGAGCGTGTGGCGCGGATGGCAATTGATACGGAGAGTGAGGGGAGGTGCAAGAGAATCGAGGGGACAAATCGCGATGTGCCGTCGGGCAGAAAGGCTCCCTAAGTAGTCGCTAAAGTCTGAGAAAAAGGAACAAGATCCGCGAAGACACGATCGAGTATCCTGCGCGTTTAATGGAAATCGATCCTGCCGGATGACAATGTGAGACCTCCTGCATCAAGCGTAGAACAACCCCATCCCTTTCATCCGCACTCTGCGAGAAGTCGAAAATAGCAGCACCCCCATTTCGCGGACTCGCTTGAAAGCGCCAACCCTCCAGCTGCAACGATCTCCCACTTATCAAACTCTTGCCTCCCCCTGCACCGTTGTCGCATTAAAGTCCCCTCCCCCCTCGGAACTCGCGATAATACCGTGGATTTATGCGCGAGGAACGAGTGGCCGGTACTCGCGATTTCCCAAGAAATTCGATACTTCGTGCGGCTTATCTATAAAACCCGCTCCCACCTAGGCCGAGGGGGAGAGCCCCGAAGAGGAGAGGCACGCATATAATTATGCCCGAGCACGGATACGGGGCCCAATAAAGCCTCCTACCCCTCGTTGTGTGTCGTAACGCTTAACGATTTCATTCATTCGAGACGAACAGAGAAAATGAACCTGTTTCGACCGTACGTCGCTGGCATGCGCCGCGAATGCAAATGCGCCGGGCCGCACGCACACATGCCGGCCCATGGGTGCGCTCGAAATGCCAGCATTATAATGCCATAAGCGAGAACGCGAGATATCTACGGTCCGCATCGAGCGACAGTGATAACGCCCGGTACATTTGTGGCCTCGTTTGTCACGAGGCGGGCACAGTATTTCCCATCGAGAGGAAAATTGATTGAGGTTGTCTAAGTGCTGCCTTATCCGCCTCGCATCGTGCGCTAAAGCGGCTCTTGCGAGCCTTTGAGGCTCATTTTGCGGATGGCAGGTGGCCAGGGTTACCGCGAAAGATAACCTCTGCATGGGGATGAGACTCGAATTTAAAGTGAAAATAGGATGGAATTCAGAAGGTTTGGGAATACTACAATCCTCCCAGTCCATGTTTTCAATTGTCGAGCTGTTTTCCAGTAGGAACGGACTGTTTCCGTCGAGGAATCGTCAGTGGCTTCGGATCATCGTGAAGCACCGCGGTGACCGCGCATGCGCCGGCGCACGCGCATGCGTGTAGGTGCGCTAAACGGCGGAACGCGAATTCCCGAGCACGATCACGTGCATCGGATTATGCAAAGTTGTCCTTATTCTTAACAACCGGGCTGGCAGATCCTTATCGATTGAGTCGGTAACTCGGAGACTCTATTTTCATTGAGAGAACCGCGTAAATTCAAGGCGACCAGGGGAAGGGGAGGGCGGGAGGAACACGACAAGCCTCCGCGGTCGGACGTTTCGAATCGTAATTTCAATCTTAATGGCTCTGTTAGTGGTACGAAGCCGCAAACACGTCTGGGAATGGCGCTTAATTCGATTAAGTGTCTGATTTCAGGCTTGCGCGGGTTTCTACATGGCTTGGATTGTTTTTTCTCGGAACACTGCGATTCTAGAATCCATTTCTTTCGGTGTTTCATCGCCAATAAAAGACGCTGCACTGTTCCCTGAATATCCGCGACTTCTGTACGTGAGAAAATTGTAGATCACAGCGCTGGGTAGTTGATCCAGATACGAGTGACTTTTACTTCATTCATTCCTTAATACATATCGTAGATATCTTGAATTATTTATAGCCGTAACGTTTCCAGTAGTCCCGTCGCCGCAAAAATAATGTCCGCGCATATTAATAACGCGCGAATTCCCTTCGGGTAACTTCTAAATTTATATTTGTTTACGACTCGCGGCCGATCAATCATCCACTTCGCCGTACGCGCGCGCTTATCGTGTTATTGAATATTTTAACATTTCGCCAGAATTTTTATCAGCGATTTAAAGCTGTCGAACTCCTTTCTACCCAGCTTAAGCTATCGTGCCTCACCGGAGCCAACAGCTCAAAGAATTCTTAACGCTAATCTCAAAGGAAACAACTACCATTCCATATGACAAGAGAAAACCTTTGATAACAGTAAATATCCCCCGCAACAATTGCCTCCCAGCATCCCCATCCCTTTAATCCCATCGAGGTGACCCCGAACTCAAATTCCCGACCCGCCAACGTCCCACCTAGAAATCTCGATCCCGGGGCTTCCTCTGCCCTCGAGGAATAAAGTAAAAAGGGGGAAAGAATCCTCCTCTGACAAATAACAGCGGCGGCAACAGAGTCGCGCCGAAAATAGTCGCCGCGAGGGGAGCAGAGGGCCAGACGGCTCCGGCACGCGAGGAATTTCCAAAGTGGCCGCGTGCCCCCGCGCGCGCGCGCGCGCGAGCGCCCGCTCGTCCCGTGCCGATTTGTCGCGGTTGCGCAGCCGCGCGTGCGTGCGCACCAATCCGTCCAGGTGCGCGCGTGCACGGCGTCCGGCCGGCCAGCTCCCCGAGAGAAAATCTTGTGAATGAGCTGGTTCTCCATTCACTTTTAACCGGAGCGTGCTCCCCGGAACGTTAGCGCGCTGCTCCGCGACACCCGTCCTTCGCGCTCCACGCGACAAACCTTCCCCTTCCCGTGGATTTCGAAGCGGTCCAACGATCCACGTTGAAATTTAATATTTAACACCGTGCCGCCTCGACCGCCTATTAAAATAGATCCCCTTTCCGTCGCCAAGGATCAAGGAACGATGGGGAAAGGCTCGAATTAGTGGTATATCAATTTTAAACTCTCCGTCGGCCACTACTGTACGTGCCCCGACTGCTCGCGAGGCCCACGCGCGTCGATCCATCCGCGCTGATAATCCAGGAACGATTGAATTGCCAATCCAAAGTTACTCCGAGCCGGCGCGAAGACGATCAAGATTAGACGGGACAAAGACAAAGGAGGAGGAGGCATCGCGCGATCGCGGCGAGATTCGAGCGTGCTGGAAACGCGAAACCGGCGGCTAGATACTCAACGGATACGTTCGATGCGCTCAGATACACTTTGGCCGATGCACTTTTGCGATAATCCGCGATTTCGAAGGCTGGGCATCCCCGCGCGCGCGGAACGCTCGTCCTCCCGCATTGGGAAGGGGAGTTACCCCGCTCGGCTAACGATTTGTCCAGAATTTTTGCTAGAACCTTACGCTTCAGGTCTAACTGATATCTGATGCTTGTAATTTTTGTGGTAATTTTCGTCTGTGAGAATGAGAATGATAGTTGTCGCGAAAATTCAAAAACATGTGTGCTGATGAGTATCGTGCGAGTGGAAGATTGAGCTACTTTTTATAAGGGTACTAGAGGATAATAGAGGTGATTTATCCGGGATCTGCTGATAAGAAGGATACTGACGAACAATAACATAATAACTGAGAATTTTCTCGTCGGATTGTCGGCCGACAATAGAGAAAGCGGAAGAGATTAATGGAAACGGAGAGTGGGAATTATAATAAATAGCGATAATAAGAAGAAAGGAGGCGCCAGATGGGTAGATAGTCACGGAGATGGATAGAGAGAGAGGCGGAGAGGGGACATTTGCATATTATGTCTTGATACACAGGTTCCGGGAATGCAAATGAGGCGGTTAAGAAAACTAGTAGGCAAGTAACTACGCTTAAACAATACCAGCGAGAATATTTGTATAGGGTGGGGAAAGTTCTGGCCCCTAGTTAGATGAGGCACAGTTGCTTTTTGCTAAACTACAACATTCCCCCGAGAATAATTGAAATTCCTCAGCGGCGGATTGTTTGTTTGCTCAATAACTTAGAGGATGAATAAGCCATTATCCGCAAATGTGACACACGGCTGTTGAATGGTTTCAGTGATGCATAAGCCTGGAAGAGATTATCAGTGGGATTATAGTTTCTTATAATTGCACTTAGAAATGAGTTATACGCGGAAGATAGCATGCTTTGTTTCGCCAATGAAAACTTTAGATATCGACTGATAGGATAGAACAACAATTGATATTACTAATATCAACACAATTTTAAACCATCACTGGGATCAGGTTTAACAGAATTTTGGTTTCGGCTACCACTCGGAAAAGAAGGTAGCTAGGAATTGCGATGGACTTCCAAATAGTTGATAAAAATTTATTAGCAATTTAAAAGTGAAAGGAGAAAGGGGAGGTAAACTATTCATCAATTATTACCTGAAAACACAAACGGCTTCGTGGCCATTAACTAACGAGGGACCATTTACTCGGTTAAGCTAATAGACATTTTAGAAAACACTGTTTCATTTCTCAACACGCATTAAGTCCTAAAGTATTAAGTCATTATCATAAGCTTATCTTCCTAGCGTTAAGCGACGTCAAACCATATCACCGAGTTAATTGTCTCTGACTCAAAAGAGTCAGTTTAATTGTTTACCAATACGGTAATCTACGTCAGTCAAGCTCTCTTTTGTGTAACAATTCAAATTTTTAAATATCACAAGATTACCAAAAAGAAACTCCACCAAGTGACAAACATTGATTTAATTAAACAATAAAATTAAAATAAGATCGGCTCAGCCAGTCAGGCGAGCCGAACAATCGGCGCTCGCTGGAGTTTCAAAACGCGCAGTGAAAAACGCGGCAAAAACAGACAACATCCATTGAGACGTATCGATACGCAGCCACTCACCCTTTTTCAGTCCAGTAGTCCACTCCGGGAATCCTTCTTCACTTATCCCTGACAGGCACACGCGGCGCGTTTCACATCGACGGGCGATTTAATTCGCGAAATCGTGTCGATCTGTGGCGCATGAAACCGCCCCCCCCATTCGCATCGAACGGAGTGGATGCAGCGTTCGACTCTCGTGTCACACGATCGATTCAACCGTACATTCGCGAGGGAGCAGCTTCTTTCGAATCGAGGCACGTCCGGAGGAGCAGCCCGACACGGAAGGTTCCGTCCGTTTGGTCACACGGCGAGTGTCATGCAGATTTTTTCCGCGTCGATTTGCGACGGTCTGTTTTGATGTCTCGTTACCAGTTCACGCCTGGCGAGCTCCGCTCGTACCCCATGCTCACGCGTCGCGTCCCAAACAGAGACTAAAGCATCTAGTCCGCAGTCCACCCCGTATAAATGCTATCGCGCAACGCGAGAGTATTCGTATCCTCGCTAGGGAATAGAAAGGGAAGGTTAACTTAGCGGCCCACCGCCAGGCGCCTCCACCCTGCAGTACGCTGGAGGCGCTGCGTGCCTATTTAACTAATAACCGTTTTCAGAAGACCGCGTAACCGCTCGCAAGGTATTGGATGCACCCGACATCTCCTGGGAATGCGTATCACCACAGAATAGAAAGTCTCGCGGACTTACACGGGTAATGTAGGTATCTAAACATCCACTTTGCTTTATCAATGGTTGGTTACAGTATTAAAAAGCACATACCATCTGCTGTATTCCTCAAATACTACTTTGCCTGACCTTCAACAGTGATTATAATAAAATGGTAATATCGAACACTACGTAGGAATCGTTAAATACTCGATCTTACGTATGTTCTCACGGTACGGACAACAGATTTCAGACAGCCCAATTACTCGTACGACGAAAACGCTAAAAATTTAAATTGCAACAAAATGTCCCGGAACAAAAACTCGCCCAATTTACATATCCCTTATGCAGTTAACATTTCAATCGTCCAATTAACAGCGTGTTTGGCAGGACATCTGAAAACATGAACACCAAGGCCACCCCATACCACATCATACTTTCTCATTTGATTGGGGCAGGTGCAATAGGGTGCATTAATGGTAAATCGCTATGGAAACCCATAGCATGCAATCGATGATATAAATCGAGCCAAGTCAGACGCTAAATGTCATTTTTCCCAAAGAAGGCTACTGGTACCGATCTTCATAAATAATTCATCGCTCCGATGGTCAGCAAAACGGAGGATAAAGTTGAGGAAAGGGACGATGCACACAGGAGGACAGGGTATTCGGTTAAAAGGGACCTTTACGTGAAGCCGTTGCTGAAGTTGAGGCAACAGGAGGACATTATCGAAAGAGGACTAACTGCTGCTATTAATAATATGAAGATAGACGCGAATCTGCTGCAGGATATCGTACACGAGCACAGAGAACTATCCTCAAAAAGGTACCCTTTAATTAACTAACTTGAAAATAGTTTTAACGCATAAAATACCATTTTTTCGTAGGCAAAGTTTCGTAAACGCATTGTATAAAAATATGGAGGACATCGCTTCTGAACTGGAGTCTGCCAAGCACATGGTCAACAACCCTGAAGAGATGAAAAATTTGGGTGAATACAGACACACAACTATTTATCTCCAATGTTACCAACGCATAATTTAAACGCTTAAAAAATACATTTACCAACGTTCATGTTTAGATGTAAATACGTACAAATTAAAATTGATCAAACTTTCGCAAAAAATGCAGGATTTCAAGAAATCTTGCTCGATTCAGACTTTAGTGGACGAGCAGTCCGCGCTCGACACCGAATTACGCGAATTTCAGCCGCAATTGCAAAAGTACGAAAGTGTTCAGAAAAGAGCAATGTCGCTGTGCCAGAGTAGAACCGAAAATGTGAAAGAGAAGCAGGATTTTAAGGAAGTGCAAGATTTCCACGACCTGGTTGCACGAACAGGTACGAAAAATTGATTTTATTAATAAAAGTGTTTTATTAATAAAAGCGAGTGAAATACAGGGCACACGGAAAACTGGAGCATGGAGGATCACCTGCTTTTTCTGAAAATACGGAAGAAAGGCGAGAATATCCCCGCGCTGGTAGCTGCCGTTCAAAAGAGGTGTCCGGACCTGTCGACAGAGACTATAGTGAATCACGAAGCATGGTACAAGCATTACGAAGATCTGCGAGAAAAGCAGAGGTCAGTGGTGAAGGAGTGGCGTCTGCAGAGGGACCTAGAAAAAACTAGGGGCATGGAAGAAGCACAGAGGGACACCGAAAACAGTCTCGAGCCAGTACACATCCAAAATGAAGTTGGTGCAGAAAAGGAAGCAGTCCCAAACAAGGCAAGGTCATCGCGAATTGAATCAACGAGATCGAGCAGCAGCGCTGATTCCGGTAAAAGCAAGAAGAAAGAGTTGATTAAGAAATGGCAGATCGAAAGGGAGAGCAAACGCTCGATGGACGAGGAGCAGCTAAAGATGCAGGTGAAATTGAAACGAGAAATGGAAGAAAATGAGAGAAGGAGGCGACGGGAGAGGAATCAGGAGGCCTTGGAAGAATATAAAAAGAGGAAGTCCCTAGAAAACGCGTCTAGGGAATCGAGCGCACACTCGAAAGGGAAATGCAAATACGATTCCGCGTTAATTAAGGCCTTTAGGTAATTTATGCGGGATAATTGTTCGATAGGCAATATAATGTGTGAAGACACTCAAACAATGGTGATTGCAGGAAGCAGGATGAAGAATATACGAGAAGAAGGAAAGACTTGATTCAACGTTCGCATAGGTTAAGTAAGAACGAAGTGGAAGAAGTGAAAAGGCCGGAGATTTTGAAAAGTAGAAGCTTTTCTACGTTGTTGAATAGCACGAAGGTTTGGAGGGAGAAATGTAAACTTGAGAACGCTGCGAAGCAGTCGAATGAGATGCAGTTTGTCAAAGATATTCCTAAAATGTAAGTAGATCATGAATTATCGAAACATCCGTTTATTTACACTGCCAGGTATGTTACAGATGCGTTCGGTGGAGGAACGAAGTTTCGGGGGATCTGAAAACTTCTTTGATGCTGGCTTGAGGAAACCATAAATTAAAACATAACGTAATACTTCGATCCATTGTACTTGTACATTTTATTTTACTGATAAGCATACTTGGAACTATTAAAGTTACAAACCTTATTTAAAATGTACAATTTAAAAAAAAATGATATGTCTCTTATTACTTTTCTAATTTTACAATACAGAATAGTAAATCTTTAGCATGTTTTGATTATATCCTTTTAAATATTTACAGTAATTGTACTTACATCGTTCGCCATGTTCTCTGAGTTCACTTCACAACTATTAACGGAATAGCAATTTGTTTTCGAGAATCTTTCGTATCCCATTTTTAAAATAACTATATTAACAAAGCAAAGTTATCATTAAAAATCGAGGTCCATTTAAAAAGATTTTTAATTGCTACCCTCATTGTTTTCATAATTTCTATGCTCTCAAAGTACAACAAGCAGATCACCTCTTTTTAGGGAATTCGCACGAACCCCGCCGGAAGTTAACCTCAAAAAACGATTTCTCAGCTGTGACGTGTAATTAGTAACAATTGTAAAATTCGAGCTCAGCACAACACGACGCAGCTTTAAGGCTTTGTACATCTTCGACGGGAGTTTTTAAGCGCGAGAATACTAGCAGAGAATTAGGTAAAATAAAGCGACAAGAAGTCACTAGGGGGAAGAGAAGCCGCAGAACGATTTGGAAAGGCGAGAGGAAATGAACGAAACCGATTGATACATACTTATCTTTATTCTTTTTTTTTTCATTACGAACGTACCGGTTTTCTCAGACGATGTACATAATAAGTTATGAGTAAAGGAGCGTTAGCCTTATCCAGGACAGTCGTTGTATCCCCCTCTAATTGATTCCCTCCCTCGTTTTGTTCCTGAGCGCTTGCAACCCCCTGGAAGTCATCACCCAACCCGAAATGGAACGCCGAAAAGAATAAGAGAGAAACGAAAGAGAATCACGCGCGCGTTACTCGATAAAAACACGATTATTTACTATTAGTAGTAGTATTATTGTTCCCCCGTCCAGTCGTGGATAACACCAATTCTCGGCAGATTTACTCAAATATATAATATACTTTCTATTTAACCTTCTGTTCGTTAATTCGATATCCTTCTTCTTATTCCTCTTCTTCTTTTTTGTTTCGTTTCTCGTTAGATTACCAAATACAAAAACATAGGTGATACAATATATATATAATGTTATAATACAAATGTGCCTCGTACTGTGCTGAGTACGATCGATCGGGGTCGACGAATGTCTGTTTTTCCGTTTTCTTCCGTTCAATTTTTTTTTTTTCAGTATTATAATTTTCATGTCGCCGCTTCTACCACCCTCGCTTCTTCTCAGGCACGAGCTTACGAGTACACCCCCTTAGATCGTGTTTCCCCTCTTCGCCAGGCTATGTATACATACATATATACCGGCCTATATATGTATATATGCACACAGAAACGTAACCGTTTAGAATCTTTTTATAATGCATACCTTCCTAGAAGTTTATTACAACGAACAATAAAGTGTTTAATGAAACGCACCAACGTTCCTTCCTCCCTCGTTCACACGGCCGCTTTCTCTCCCCCACAGTCTCGCAACTTTACACGTACAGCATTCTTCCTGCCATTCTCGCGACGCATCGCGCCCACCTAGCTGCAACTAGGGGGCCGCCAGACGATTCGGATTTATAATAAATATGTACACGCGAACATTTTGTACAAGTTAAAGATCTTTGCCCCTTTTTTAGACGCTTCAACCCCCTTTAATATATTTGCTGCTTTGTCGTATCGATAACCCCCAACGCGGCATCTCACTTTCTCTCTCTCCCCGTGGTTCCCCTCCCCATCGTTAAACTCGAGGCTCAACAGGTGCCCATCGACCATTCCCCTCCGCTCTCCCTTTCTTTCTCCCCCCCCCCCCCCCCCCCCCGCCCCGAGCCAAGCAGGATCCACGGAAGAGCCCGCCGAGCCTTCGCAACGAACGCAGTGGACCTTGAAAGGGCGAACGTGTTTTATGGGTGTCGAGAAGGACGATCGCCGATGCCCTGACACTCCGATGCTTCCCTCGTGAACCGGAAGGTACCTCTAACTTCTAGCATTGCACATTCTGGGGACGGTTAAAGACTTGAGATCCTATATCGCGAGCTCTTTTCCTCCACAACCGATCGGTCCATCTCCCTCTTTCACGAAGGGATAATCAGCGCGCTGGATTACTTTGGCGGGTGAATGGGATCGGGAGATTCGTGGGAATTATCTCGAACGAGGGTTCTAAGCTGGACTCGAGTTAAACGAATCTAGCATCGACTAACCTAAGAGCAAGAAATGTCCACGGAACGATTGCGGGGCTTAAATACCATTGCAGACTGAACACTTAGCTTTCGGTTCGCCGAACATGAGTATTAAAAATTAACAACACGAAATGTATAGAACAGCGGAGGGTCTAAGGGAAAGTCGGGCGCCGTGATCGCCCTTTGGGGGGGGATGTGCCCCTAAGGACATTTCTCGCGTGTCGTGCACTTAAGAGCTAATCGAATGAACCCATGGACTCCATTTGCTGCCAGATTTATTGACGTGATATAGATGAATGTACATCTGGGCCCCAATAAAGTGCTACTTTTTTTTTTTGTTCTTTAAATCGTAAAATGAAAAGAAGCGTATATCACCTAGATCTCTTGCTTGCGTTCGTTAACAAAGTCGCGCGGACTGACCTCTAGATCCAGTGAAAAGACGATTCACTTCCGGGTTTAGCGTATCAGAACCGAGCTTTTAGTAAATGCAAATCGCGGCACCGATGCCGACGGCCATCCTCCGAGGACGAAGGGACCGGCGTCGTCCGCGCCCTTCATCCTCGAGAAACGGGGGGACTCCCGGCTTGGACCACGCAGCCGCCATTGGACGAGGCGAAATCGTTTCCTCCGTTTGCAAATCGGCCTCGATGGGATCGATGGCCCAGGATACGACGAATCCCCTGTTCACTTCCGAATGAAATGCTTCGATCCGATTATTCCGGACCTGGATCGTGGTGGACAATGCGCTTCGCAGTGTCGATTCGGCTGTTAAGGGAAGGAACACACTGGATGGCAGCCAGCAGGCTCTATAAACGTATAAAAAAGACGAATTACCACGGTGGAAAGAGCGATCGGTACGGATCACAGGTTGTTCCTTTGATCCTCGGACAGGATAAAAGCTTTTTACACGAACTTCAGCTTCCAACTTGGTCCTTAACGGCCGAATCCGGTACTGTCCCCGGTGTGACGTGAAAACGGAGGAATCGAGACGATTGGAAACTGCGAGGTCCACCCTAAAATCACCCTTTCAGTGCCCCTTCTTCAACGCTTTTTTCGTCCATTGTTGCCTCTGTCCTTTCGCAGGTCTGCCCCGTTCGTTTCTCCACCCCCCCCCCCCCCCCTCAACCCCGTTTCTGTCTCCACCCCCCCGGGTCGAGAGCAAAATTCGCTATAATTACTTCTTTGTTCTTTTCTTTCTTATTTTTTGTTTTTAGTCCTAAGCTTGTATAAAAACGATACTTCTTTCTTGTTTTTACGTTCCTTCGATACACCAAAGACGAGTGCGTAAAGCAAACTATATTGGGCCAACATGAATTCTGAATAAATACTTAATATTACAACAAAATCTTAAGTATTCTTCCCGTAAATGTCACCGCTATATAGTTTGTAAGAAAATAAGATTACTTTACTTGAAATTTGTATGTACAGATATTACAAACAACGTTTCCTTCGTAATGCATAGGCAATGTGTTTTTTTCCCCTCCTTTTTTTTCTAACCTCCCCTCCTTCCCCATTTAACTACACGACACTTTCTATTATACATGCTGCGGAGCAAGTCTAAACGGATCCGCCCTCTACCATTTTCCTTATTTTTTTCTCTTTTTCTCCTGTCCAAGCTTCTCTCTTTTTTTTTTTTGGTTGACCGTATTCTCTTGAACTCTTTCCTTGCTCCATTTCCTCTGTGTTTCTTTAGCAGATCAATTTCGAAACGGAATATAAACGAATGTACACAAACGAACGTCGAATTTTTCCGCCTGTCCTCTGAACGTACCTCGCCGGTTCTCAACCCCGTGAAAAAGAAAACTGACATTTTTTTTTGTTTCGTATCAATGTTGCTGTTATATTATTCAAATATTATTTACACAGACAACTTTGTTCGAACGTAACGCATACTTCCACGAGCTCTGTTGTACTCTGGCCGTCTCTCTCGATCGGGAACTTGGTTCGTAGCTTAAGTTAAACGGACGTTTCACGGCGTCGCGCGCCGGAACGGCTCTACTCTGGCTTTCCTCTAATTACGAATGAATTTGTCATTCAATTCCGTTGCGATATCGGGGTAGTCCGGGGAACAAAGAGACTGCTTGCGAATCATGAGCTTTTTTTCATCGATCGAGAACGAGAAGGGACAAATAGAAAAGAGGAAAGGATACCAAAAAGATAAGTAATATTGACAGCAAGGGCAGATCGTGACTGAACCAAGTTCCTTCCTCCAGTCACGCGGCGATTCGAATGTACGAATGGACCGAGAAAAATCTTAGACGCGCATCCACCGTGTATCTGTACCTGTATGCAAGTGTGTATATGTGTGTATGTTTGTTTGTGTGTGTGTGTGTGTCCTAGCCAACAAGATTATAATCCTAAAATCGCCAGGGCGATCGGTATTTAAAATTCTCTCTTATCATTCTCTCTCTAGTCACACCCAGCAGACATCTCCCATGCATTCTCATCGCAGAGCACCACCGTCCTCTGTACACAGTTCCCGTTGCTCCATGGTTCCTGGCGTTTCGCGGCCACCGCCTCCTCGTCCCCGCCAGGGGCGGGATTCGCGCGGCGCGTGTCTAACGGTCGCAATAATTCGATAGCGTCCGGCACTGGTGCGCGATCAACGTCTACTTTCTCCCTTCTGTTTGTTTCTTTAGTCCCCCTCCTGCCCCCCCCAACGATTGCCGCGAACAAATGAGAAGCCCTCGCGGCTCTCACGCGCAGCACACCCACACGCAGCGTTTGTGTATCGTCAGTATAATATATGTACAGAGCGCGCGCGGATACCACCGCACTCACACCAGAAAGTCCGGGTCACTGAAGTCCTCGCCGCTCTCGCTGCTGTCGGAGATTCTTCTCCTCTTCTTCTTCTTGTGCCGCTTCACCTTCTCCGTTTTGTGCGCCCGGTGCTTGCGGTGCTCCTTGGACTCCGTATGCGCGTGTATCGTCAACTTGGGGACGCGCGGCGCCGCCATCTGCGTCTGCGGCGGGTTCAGCGGCGGCTGGTGGCCGTGCACGTGGCCCATGGGCACTGGGATGTGGCCGGACCCCGCCACCGAGTTGTTCGGATGCTCGATCGTTGAGTTCAACGGCCCCTGGTACTGGTTCGGGGCACCGCCCACCGGCAGTTTGCCGTCCATCTCGGGGTGGGGTGTTTTAGACGGCATGCTCTCGGGCGTGTGCTTGCTGCCGCTCGTGTCACCCTCGTTACCGTCCTCCTCGCCCTCCTCCAGGTCGAACTTGAGCATCAGCTGCTTAAAGTCCAGATACTCCTTCACCAGCTTCTTCCTACCATCCGCGTCGAGCTCCGCGCTGCGCTCCCCGTCCTTCAGTCTCTGCAACGTCGCCTTTGGTTTGAACATCAGATTGTTCTTGCGGTTCACCGCCTTCTCGTACACCTTCGCAGCTTCCGTCGGGGAATACTGGCCGATCTTCTGGTCGGAGAAGCCGTACAGGTCCTTCAGGTGTTGCCTCAGATTTAGGAGGAGCAGGAAACCCTGGCTAGCGGTGATGTACTCCCTGAGCAACGTCGTGTCGCCTGGTAGCCTCGTCAGTAAGAAGTCCTCGTCCTCCTCGTCGTCTTCTTCGTCTTCCAGGACCGTGAGCAGCTGATCAGGCCGCGGCTGGCCGTCGGGCCCCGTCGACCCGTGCGACTGCATCTGCTGATGCTGATTGCTGCCTTCCTTCGGTAGTAACGCCTCCTTGAACGACTGCAGCAGATTCGTGCCGGACATGGAGATGATGATGTCGATGTGGTGGATGATGAACAGCGGCTCGTCTTGCACTTGATATGTAAAGTAAGCGAGATTGTCGGCCAGGTACAGCATCTGCGATAAGCTCGTCTTTGCTGACTCGTCGAACTGTTTCAGGAAGGACAGCACGATGGCCCGCCTCTGCTGCTTCGTGTTCCTCAGGATCGTGTAGAGGAAACCATTCAACGCACCTGGAAACTCGCCGTCCTTCGTCCGCATGCCTCTCACCGTCATGTCGTTCTGCAGGATCTTCTGCAGCCGGTAGCTCAGCTTGATGCCCAGCTGAGACTTCATGTGGATGAATCCTGGATACTTCTTCTCGATGTCCTGCAGCTGCTTGTCCGCGCTGTGGCTCACTGCCTTCTCGCAGTCGGTGCTCATGCAGATCAGGTAAGGTACGATCTGAACAGGATGCACCAGGCCTTGCGCCAGGATCAGCTGGATCACCTTCAACGCCGCGTGCCGAACGCTTACGTTCGCGTGTAAAAAAGATTCGAGGATCTCCTTCACGTACAACTGGATCACGGTGCTCGCCATCCCCGAGGACACGTCCCCCATCTCCTTCAAGTTCTCCTGCTTCGACATCTTCGCCCATTCCATGTCCTGCTTGATCATCCTTTTATCTTCCTCCTGCAGATACACCTCGATGTTGTTCAACACCTGGATCCTCATGTGCACCAGCGCGTTCTCCGACGTCAGCAGATGGTGGTAGAGCTCCTTCAACTCTGGCAGCAGCATGAAGTCGTAGTGGCGTATGCACAGGGAGCCGATTGCCGACAAAGTGAAATGCCGGATGTCGTCGTTGTCGAGATGCACGAAATAGTTCAACGTCTCGAACACCTGATCCTTTATGTTCTCCGCCAGCCCTTCGATCACCTCGGGATCGGTGAAATTGAAGTGCCGCAACAGTAAGCCGACGGTGAACAGGGCTCTCCTAACGAACGGTCTATACTTTAGAAGCATAGGGTTCGTGGGGTCCTTCTCGTAAAACGATTTGTACTCGGTCAGATGTCCGTAATATTTCTTAAAGCAGTCCCGTATTAATTTAAAATTTCTCGTCACGTTGTTAACTATGGAGCCCAGGCACGACAAGCAGCTGGCCACTACGGACCTGTCGTGCTGCAGTATCAATTTCACGGAATCCTCCTCCAATTGGGCTAAAAAAGTTTCGCTAGGATGCTCCATCAGCGGCACAACCAGCTCCAAGGTGTGAGCGACGCTGCTGATGATCTGGTAATCCCCTTGGGTCTGACACTTGAGACTCAGATATGGCTGCAACGTAATCGCGTGATTCACCAGCAACTGTGGCCGTATCTTTGCGAACAGATACAGGGTGGTCAAGCAGGCGACCAACCGTTGCGAGGAACCCTTCTTCTCCGACTTCTCCGACTCCTCCAGATTGGTCTCCTCCAATCGGAGAACGTTCTCGATCAAGCAATCTACTATCTGCTTGCACGCCGTCAGCAACGCCTTCGGGGGCTCGGTTTGCATCTTTGTACTATCGTCTTTATCCTCTTTCGGCTTGAACAAACTAACCAGCAGCTGTTCAAACCATTCGAGGCCCATATCTTTGCTAGCTGCCACGACGTCCGTGATGTTCATCACTTTCCTCAACAACGACTCGGAGTCGAGGGTGGGACGTTCTCTGACCGGAGTGAACCACATATTTTGAAACACCTCCATGACTAATTTCCTAATCCCTTCCTCGTCGTTCACTCTCCTGATCATTTTCACGCAGATCTCCGGTATCTTGGGGAAATCTGGGCACTCCATGCAGATGTCCTTTAAAATTTTGATCACGCGTTTGCGAACGCTGACGCCGGTATCTAGGATCCTGGCCGACAGCATGTCGTAGTACTTATCTATTAATTCTGGCCTACTTAGTACAAATTTGCCTACTAAGTCGACGGCTGCCTCCCTTACGGATGTTGCGTGATCCAGAAACGAATGCTTCACGCCCAATTGCATGTCTACTCTCGCTAGCACGCTTGGATCAGCCTCGACGATCATCGTGAGGCATTTCATTGCCTTAGTCCTGATTGCTATCGACGATTCGGTTAGAACGTGAAGGATCTGCTTGAGGTATCTGTCGAAGCTCTGCGAGAATGGCCTCTTCGAGGCGAGATATTGCGATATAAGCTCCGCCGAATTGTAGTCGATGTACGTCTGGAGGATATCTGGCTTCGTCCCCGTGCTGCACGGCCTTATTCTACTGACAATGTACTTCTTCTTCTCCTCTATGATCTTGTAAGCCTCCGAATTCTTCTGCTCGTTATTGTCATTCTCGTCAGCGTCTTGCTCGTCAATCTCCGACTCCGAATCCTGGTCGCTCGAGTGATGCTTATTTTTCTTTTTCACTCTCTTCTTGTGCATCTTTTTACTCGGGCTATTCTTCGTCTGTCCAACTCTGGACTTCTCCACCGCGCAGTCCCTGTACCATTGTGCCAAGTAAAAGTGACGCGCGTAGGCCAACGCAGAGTCCTTTGTCCCGTTTACAGCTAAATAGTCCAAAAGTACCTTCTGTAAAAAAACTGTCCTCTCTTCGTCTTCGTTCAAGCCCATGATCTCCTTATCCTTCACCTGATCATAGTCGGAATCCTTTTGCTGCTCAATCTTTATGTCCTTTATAATCTGATCTATGGTGGATAATTTACATTGGGAACTGACAGCGTCCTTCCGTAATCTGGCCGCAACTACGCCAAGATAATCAATGGATGCCACTCTGAGGGCCATGTCGGAGCTTTTGTTGGAAAAATGGCCGACCAGCAGGTTCCCAAGCAAGCTCAACAGCAGCTCGGCTGCCGGCCATTCTGGCTTGTTCACGGTAGCCAGCAGGTCCTGAACAAAATTCTCGAATAGCGGTCTGTAATCAATTTCTTCCCCTTTACTGCCGCATTTGTTGAGAAACACGGTTAAAAAATTGCCGGCTATTCGAGTAGCGGTCTCGTATTTGTTGATGATCAGAACATCGGCGTCCACGAAGCTCAGCTTCTTCTCCTCCTTCTTCTCGTCATCCTCCGGCGACTTCTTTTGCTGTGGAATGATATTGTCCGACAACACGACCACGCATTGGATGAGCTGCAGGACCAACGCCGTCAGCATCTGGATGTGATCCTCGGAATTTAGCCTGTACGTTCTCAAACTTCTCTTGCTGCTCGGAAGCCGTGCTATCGATGCTAAAATATCGTCCAGCAGTAATCTCCTGTGCTTCTCGTACTTCGTGAATATAACGGTGACAAGCTTCAAAGCGCTCAATTGAAGATCGCTGACGGACTCGACGAAGAATGGTGCAACGCCTAGCGTAGATGCGTGCAAAACGCTGGTGTCCGTGAGGACCTGTATATTCAACAATTCAGCAAGCAGGCCAACTAGTTCGTGCATCTTGTTGTAAACCTGAAGAATACTTTTCTCGCGGACCTCTTTCATGTGACCCCTCTTTTTACGACCACTAGAATTATAATTGTCAGTCTTGTTTTTAGTATCTATTTTGTAAACAGGATCGAAAGAGGGATAAATAGTGTTTTGCAACTGAAACTTCATAAAGAGAACTATTCTGTCAATTACGTCCTCTAAGTAGACCATTTTTGGCATGTTACTAGACGTCATAATGTGTAGCGCGATGAGGGACGCATCTACGGCGCGTTGCACTCTTTCCATGGCCAACTGCGTCCATAGCCGACTTTCGTCAACATCGTCGTCTGGATCCGCGAGCGGCGAGACCTTAGCCCCGTCTCGAATATTCTTCTCCAAAATGTTCAATAATCTGACCAGTCTGTCCGGTGGAATGGATTCCATCGCGCCCAGCGCCTTCAACTTGGCCGCTTCGGTGCACAAATCGTGCAGCTGGTACTTAGGAATTAACAATTCCGGAGGCACGTCACCGTCGTCGTCCAATTCGGCATTGGTCGTGATATCTTCTGTATTCTCGAATATCGTTTCGATGGTGGTGTTGAAACGTTGATACGTGTTAGTTTCCATCAGCTCCTCCACGCTGAGCTTGGCCAGCACCGGCACAAGCTTCTTCTCGATCTTCCTTATTTTTGGTTTAGTGGGTGAAAGCGAATCTCTCTTGTCATCCTCCTCGTCGTCGTCCAGTACCCTCCTTCGCCTACGCGTCTTGTCCTCGCTCTTCTTCCTCTCCGCTTTCTCCTTCTCCCGTTGGACTTGCCGCTCTTTCGCGCGCGCTTTAAAATATTTGTTATTCTTACCGATTTCCTCTTCGCTCTCCGACTCTGACTTCACCTCCTCCCGATTCGAGATCCCCATCTTCGCGGCTCGACTCGGCGACTTCTCGGCGAACGCGGCTAAGCTCTTCTGCATCAGAGCTTGGTCCGCCAAAGACAGTCTGTCCAACATCACCACCGGCTCCTTTAATTTCTCCGGCAACGGGCCAGGCATCTTCAACCCTTTCTCCGAATTGTTGTTCTGCTGGTGCTGCATCATCGGCGTCGCAGCGACGTTCAATGTGTCCACCATGTCGTCGGTGTCCATGTTCGTGTAAGACGTGGTTTGTGTTGTGGACAGTAAATGCTGCGTCGCATTCTCCATCCCTTGTTTCGCCTCGATATTCTCAATTGGTAAGTCAATGTCCGGAAGACCTGTGACTGGATCGAGCAGGAACTGCTGGTTCTCCTGCACTGTATTATCAATGTCCATCGGCTGATGGGATCCTAACGAATGATGCACTTGCTGATTCATCAGAGGATCGTACATATTCTGCTGCATGTTAATAGCCTGGTGTTGCTGCAGCGGCATGTTGGCGCGCATAGGGGATGCCATGTGCATGTTGTGCTGCGGTGTCATACCAGCCATATTGTGGTGCTGAGGTGTTACGTTGCCAAGAGTTGTTAGCGGTGTACCAGGAGAACTCATATGTGCCGGAGAATACATATTCGGCTGCGGCGTCATGTTGGGCAGGGGATTCATACCGGTAGGCGGGGGAAGTACTGTCCTAGCAGCGGCAGGATGTGCTGGACTACCTTGCGGCGTCTGTCTCGATCCTGAGGAGCTCGAGTACGACGGAGAGAATCGCCCATAATTCGCGGACGTCTGATTGGCATGCATCATAGGCGTGCCTTGGGTCCAATTTCGCGGCGAATTGTACTGAGGCCCCTTAAACACGTTCGGGTTTATTTGCAGAATCGCCTTAAGTAATTCCGGAGTATTTTGCTCGGTCTCCATAGGCTGCTCGGCACTCGCATAATTGTCTTTCAGCTCGATGTGATCGGACGATGTTTGCGACAAGGATAGTATCAACTGCGGCACTAAGCTCTCGTTGCGAACACTCAGCAGTATTTGTGCTTCCTCTGCCACTCTCGGATGAAATAGAAGGGACTTGTTCGTTAATGTCTGTGGCAACGGCGTCGGAAGGGGCATTTCAGGTAACAAGTCCGTGAGACTCGCGATACCAGCGAGAGTTGTGATTGGCACACTCGGTATAACCCCGTTCATCTTGAATTTGATTTGTTCTGGCATTACAGCCTGGACAAAGAATATTATTGAAATTAGGTCCAGCGTCCATACATATAGTCCAGGGCTCATAGAATCATCCAACGTAACAAACACGGCACTGACATGTTACAACAAAAAGGGTCCCATTCACAGTATACGATAAATATAAATCAACAGAACATATCTAAATGCACTGTTCTCACAAACGTTCGGGCAAATCATTGTTAAAATCTCTTCACTCGCATTCTCAAGGCATTCCGATGTCAGAATTATATCACTGCTAAACAGAATTGTATTTACCGCTTGTTAAAGGGCACTAGCACTAAGGCGTATACTGGGAACTTAACAAAGTCTCTTTTAAGTTCCCATGATGCACAAGAAAGTATCAACCAAATTTTGACGAAGCTCGTGGATCCTCCAACAAACGGTCCATTGTTAGTCGCAATTGCTTGTCCTGTAACACACGTTATCAAATTGTCAATTTAATTAATCCACTAGACTATCGAACATTTAAAAATACAAAATTCTATTAAACTTTCAGAATATAAATTAAACAAATGGAAATATCTTCCTAATTACACAAAATTAATGCAAAATATATTAAATACTTGCGCATTTTAATATTTTCTAAAGAAATTGCAAGCTCCTCGGTGAAACTAGTTCACACAGAAACATCACACACACATACACGCTGTGTCAAATCACTGATACGCTTGCCAAGGTATGACTTTCGCATAAAATGATTAAATTATTCATATAATCATACGAAAATGTCAAAGAAACTTTCAAATACAAAGTAAACCATCAATATTTCATGATAAAATTACACGCAACAGATATTAAAAAAATCTTGGTCCATTCATGAAGGTTAGAGTCATTCATACAACTTTTTTTTAAGCCAATCCACCTAAAATCCCCCAAAATACGAGAAAATACAACCCTACAGTTAAAAATATCGTAGTATCTGCCAATTATGCATCAAACATAGTATTATTTCATTCATACAGATTATAAAAATAATCATTCATTACAGTGCCTATATATATATATATATATATACACACACACGTATATATAGATATACATCTATATACATATATACAATGTCAAAACAAGTATCATGACATCAAAGCAATGTAAATATTTCCAAAATTACTGCAACTATTCCTCGCAAATAATCCTCTCGGCCCAGCGAATGCAATAAACAAAACTCTCCCCGGCGAACATTTATCGAACATAACAGAAAGCGTACAGCCAACGAAAGCAGCGCTTCGCGTACAAGATGTCAAAACAAGTGTCATTTTTTTCCCACGAGCCGCATTCCCCTCGCCGAGTCTACTTATACCATCGACTCGCACAATTCTATGGAAGCTTTCGCACAACATTCAGCGTCCAACTATATCCGTGCATCGGTGATATTATTACCTGCGGTCGCCGGACGACTACCATCCAACATCATACGTGCGATAACATGGCCCCAAGACGATGCTACGTGCTGGATCACTGCCACAGCCGATGGGGGATTCTGTTAAATAATAGAATTTTCCAGGGTCAGCGATGCTGGCGGGAACGGCGGCACGTGAATACGGCGAGAGGGGGCGAGCCTCGGTGGAATGTATCGCCAATTGCCTTACCCCAGGTACGCGGGACGATTATTTATACTGGGGAATGCGATCAGTGAATGGGATTTTGGCGGGAGGCGTAACGATATCCAAGATCCCCGAGCGGCTGGACGCGCAGGAGCCGTGGACGCACCAACGTCCGGCAAAACAACGGCCCTCGCCCGTGACGAGCCTGTTCGCCAAACTTCTCGGCGGCGATGATATCCCCTCAATTGTCATCCGTGGTTCTGGCCTATTTGGTTGGACACGTTTCCACGTCGATCGCAAACGAGCGCGGTTAACTCGGCGGCACCTAGCGATCTTCACTCGCGTATCTCGCGGCACCGCGTAAACATCGCCATGTCAAAGTTGGTGGGTCGCGGGCAAAACAGTATTTATAGTGTGAATACGAAGAAAACAGACACAAAGGCGTCCATTTTGCTCAGGAGCGAGTTAGCGGAAGTTGCGTAGTAGACACAGGGGCCAGATACAGGTATACCGGCGCTACGGCGTCGCATTTCAAATTACTCGCGGAACAGTTCGCATGAGAGCGATGGCTTGCACGCGAATACGGTGTTGCCTGACGGGATCTCTGTTATTCGGTTATCTACCCCGCTGTAATTGATATTTCAATCATTCCTCTCGTTGATCAGTAATCACCGCTCCGTGAAAATAGTTCCTACGTTCCGCTTCGGGGAGAAAATTAAATGACTAGGGTGGAAGTTTATTTGGTCCCTCTTCGTTGCATCGGGGGATATTCTGATAGTTTCGCGAATGAAATATACATGTAAATGCAATGACATTTATGAATCAGAATTTGTTCTATTGTTGCAGATATTGTTAAAAGCAGTTGGTTGTTCTGGGAACCAATATTCGAAGTAGAGTTTCAGTTTTATGTTTAATCGCGTGCTCTATGGTACACGGAAGTGGCCCACGGATGGCGCCACTAGTCCAGTTTTTTTTTGTGGCGTCTTAATACGTCGCTAATTTTTTATTTAAACAATAATGTAACGGTCGTTAATAATCTTGTTCATTCAGCGGCATGAAGTTTAATAATGGTACCATTGGCTGTGGGATATAAATTTGTGTTTCGAAAATCGGGTGTCTTTGCGGTACAAGCATGAAGTCGCTCGATTAAAAATTGGCGCGTAAAACGCATTCGTGAATGCCAATTCCTCGCACTTTCATCGCGTAAACTTTAGCTAATTAACGTTTACAAAGATATTTTCCAATTGATCACCGCCATAATCAGCTCAGTTAGTGTCAATAAGCATCATTGATCTTAATTAGCTCCCTTCGAGTTCCACGCTCGAGTGCGATAAAATAACGCGTAAAGGATGACTTGCTGTTTTAATCCAACGGGGGTTAAAATCATTTTGCTTTGGGATTCGTGAAATATCACTGTACGAAATCTGGAATATTTCCAAATTCCGAAGGATTCTACAAATACATCACAACGTCGAACATTCCTGTAATCACGAATACAGGGTGTCCCAGAAATCCCCACCTGTTCCAGTAAACTACAATTTCACACAAATTTTAAATTCGGGGCAAGCTTAACTCAATTGAAAATTTCGGTCCCTTCTCAGCCAGTAACTGCAGAAATTAAATCATCTAGGTTTTAATATATTCAAACATTTTTTCCTCCTCAACTCGTGCATTCGTAACATGAATCAGGGAAGAAAGCAATAAGAAATTCGGCGCAAGTACTTCTGTTTAATATATTAGTATACATGTACTCGTGTCATAAAGACAATTATCCAAAATTGATCCCACAGCAGCTGCTTACTAGTAAGCCAGTACGGTTTTTTCGGCACACCTTGTATTACCATTCGAAGCGTTTACCCAGTCGCCCGCGAGAGCGCGCCGCGCTCAGGCCAACCTCGACTCTCGTGCTCCGAAGGCTCGAGGAAAAAATAAAATCCAGTGTAAAAACTCCAAAATGGCGCGACTGCCGAGTGTAAACACCCAGTTTTGATGTTAGTAAGGTGCATTGGCCGCGAGCTGGTCGCGTGAAAGTTCCACTGGCTTTTACGCTTTTCTTGTGTTTAACCGTGTGACGACAAAATTTTACCTGAATGTTCACTGTATCCACGATCGCCCATTCTATACCAGGTAAATATCGAACCTGTTTGACATTGAAAGCGTTTCCCAATCGGAGCGATTTAACGCGCACGAGGGTCTTTCCCTCGAAATTTCCTCGAAAAAACACCGCGGCACGTTCGTTGCTCCACGAATTAGAGCGGTTTCAGCGACTTTCGTGCGAATATTCATCGCCAGTGGTTCTCTTAAGTGGGACACTTTTCTATCATCAAACGCAAATCATTTTCTGTATTACTCGTCGCTCCTAAAGCATGTTGCTTCGTTGGAGTCGCAATTTATCCTCTCGGACTTTGTGGCTTGACTCGGGCGTTAGGAGTTTCTTACCTCGATAGGTGGGATTCATGAACGTAGAATGTATCGACGCAATAGATGAACGTAGTTGAAAATGTAGCTATTCACGAGCATCGTTTATGATTACTCTGATATATAAATTCATTGCAGAGAGCTGTGCGAGTAATGTTGGAAATTTCAGGGGATTTTATGATGTTCTCAATATTTCATGATTTGCGATTGTTGCAGGGAGCGATCCGAGCAGAATGACCCAGAAGCGCAGTGCTGGCATGGCGCATATCGGGTGAGTCCTTGTATACACTCTTGCATTGCATTATGGTTTCATGTTTGTTGTATGTAAGATTATTTACACGTGTGTTGCAATGTTTGGAGACTTTGTACGCTTTAACATTATACTCGCAATACTTTCAAATTCAACAGAATAGATTACGCAATTTTTCATTATGCGAATATAACTGTAGCTACCTTAGCTTAGCTTTCCATCAGCATAAAATTATTAATAAGTTAAATCGGAATCTATACCCATTAGTTTATCAAAATAGAGTGAGACTATGTTACAAGTATTGATTTTCAGCACAATTTTGCACAGTGAGTTCAAGTAAATTCGAACGTCTTGCTGTAAATTTGTATGAGTGTGTGTTGCACGCTGGCAGGTTTTAGTTACTGTTGATTAATATGGTTCCAAGAACGGCCATATTACCCGCAATAAGATCGGTCACGATGTTTGGCACAACGGTAGGCAATTTCTGGGCGGTCGGTGCCTGTTAATATTCCTTTACACAAACTCGAGCCATTGCAACATCGTGGCAAGAAATATTTCGTTATCGTAAGCGGCGCATACTTTTACTGCCGGTGCGAACCTTTACGCCTGGCTCAATGGAATTATGCGAGAATTTATTCATCGGCGTATGCCGCTCAAAATAGTTAGAGAGTCACGCGTTTAAAGAATTTTGTTTATGATACTGGGAAAACTACGATATGCTGTATAATTTGGTGTTTCAATAATAGTTCAAATTAAATTGCTGTTAACTCTAATCATTATATGTTTGTTACTGAGATTTCCAACGAAACCAACGACTTTCGATCAGCTTCGTGAATGACATAATCATAAATTATAGTCAATTAAATTCCCCTGTGTAATTGTTCATTAGTCTCTGCTACTGCTACCTTATCAGGATTATACATCACTCGGGAATGAAAAAAGCAATTAGAAACCGCAAGACGGGAATTATTCGCCACGCGAAACACAATGTTTCAGTTACATATAAAAAAAGACACAAATTATGTGAATATCTATTACATAAAATACACATTATCTGAAACAGTAAGTATATAAGAACAATTCACTGTAATAACTTGCTTCCTCCAGTTACACTCATTAGTTTCCTGTATTTTGTTCTATTTGAGAAAAAATCGCAGGGAAAAAAGGTTTCCCTCAAGATCCAAATAACAAATCGCCACAAAACATTTCCAATTTCCAAGCAATCTCTAAAAAAATATGACTTAAAACCTCCACAAAAGTCGTATAAAAATTTCCTCAAAGCTCCAAAAAGAATTTCTTCGAGAACACTTCTCTGTGGCTCCCTCCACTCTCCAAGCAGGCCAATATTCGAACGTTTTCCAAATGCCCGCCCTCCTTTCGCGGATCCCGATAAGGGAGAACCCGGTGAGGTTCCTAAGAAATCATCGCCGTCGTCCTCACGGGCGCGTATCGTGCACAACGAGGACGCGATGCATCCTCTGGCCGGTTTAAAAGTCATGCTTTACACCGGTGGCTGTGTTCCTCAGCGGGTCTGGGTGGGAGAAGTGATAGTCCTTAGCGGGGTATAGCACAGCGGCACATTATGCGGCTATGGTGGAATCAGTCACTGGCGAGTTGTGGGTGGTGACTAGTCGGCGACCCATCCGTCCGAGCTGGCCGTGCTTCCGCGTTCGTATTTACCGTGAATCCCCCCCGTTTCCCTTGGTTCATCGATCGCGATCCAGGGCCCCGCCCCCCTCCACCCCGCCCGCGCCCCCGCTCACGAATTTCGCCCGCTCGGATCACGCACGTGCGGTGGCGTCCACCGAATAGCCACGAAACACATCGATCCTCTTGCAACACCGAGCCCCGGCGGTCTGCTCGATCGAAAAGGTGCCAGTGTTCGAGGCCCGATCTCCGGTTCGCGCGTGCGTTCGATGAGGAATACATGTGCAGGGATCCGGCAGGAACTTGAACCGGACAGGATCGGCGAAAAGCGATCGAGGAGGGAGAAATTGGACGGCGGAGTGTGGCTCTCGTAATGAATCGAGGAAGGGGGGGCCTGGTGGTGAAACTACGGGCGAAATAATGTCGATCGCTTAGATTAGTCGCGTCTTATTAGGCCTGGGCGCGCGGTTGGCCAACGTGAAAGCGATCCACCGCGGTTACTTTCCAAAACGGCACCGAAACTGCTAATATTTGAAAGCGCCGGACAATGCGCGCGCGAGCGGACCGGCGTCCCCGGTGTCCCGTCGACGAGCGTATCTGCGCGCGGTAGAAGAAGACCCTCTTGCCTGGCTGGAATGGGACTTTGAGCGTTCCCCGCGGCGGGACCGACGTGTCGGACACTTGGGGAGATGAGTCCCCGAACGGCGACGCCTCCAGAGATCGGAAATGTGATTCTATAAGTGCCGTAGGGTGTCGGGAGTTTCCGGTTGGATTTTGTTTTATTAAGTGACCCAAGAATCGGTGGCTTGCGGGCTGAGCGAAGATCGTGTCTCCTTTGTTTCGCATTCTGGAACGGTGCGCTGGAAAAGAGGAAATAAAGCCTGCGATACACGGATAATTCCACGCGGGATAAAATCGCCGCGGATATCTACGGCCAACAGGTCCTGAATATCCGGCGGGAGCGCGCCGAGAACGGGGCGCAAAGTATCAGGGATTCATCGGGCATAGATCTGTTTTTCGTGAACCGCGGTAACGAGATGACGAGATAGCCCGCGGAGGTGAACGAACGGTTTCGGGATTCCGATGGGGGATCTTGAAATTCAATGCAAAGCAGCCACTCCTGATCGTCAGTTTCCCGAAAGGCTGGCAGTGAAAGGTTGGGGACAGTGAAGCAGGAGGAGCAATTTGGATTTAGTGTGTTAATAAGTTGGAAATCAGGGTGGTGTAAAGATAATTCTTGGTGGATGTGTAGGAAGTCAGCAAAAGTGGGTGAAATTTGGGAACACGGCTTCAGGTACAAGTGGAAGTTTCTAGGAAAATCACGGAGATTCTAACACTCGACCTCTAAACATCCTCCGGGCGATCCCTCTGCAATCTGTGGGCCATCTTCAGTCTGGAGATCCCGCGATAAGTAGCTACGAGGACACTTCTCCTGCGGGTCAACTCCTCGACATGGACACTGCTACGTGAATCAGAGAGCTACTACGCTTCAATCTGCATCCGCAAATGAATTCAGTATAGCGAGGATTCATCGTGGGCCTAGAATCTCTCCAACACTGCAGACAAGCAATATCATCCCCACAGAGCCTCCACTCGACCTCGTCAAGGTGCTAAAACAGTAACCAAAATCATACGGATCCGTAGGAACAAGAGAGGATCGAGCAAATCCACCCACACCGCAATCTCCAGCCATCTGGGGTCCCAGAAGGTTTCACGATAACCATCCCAAGGATCGGGACACTTGCTCGCCCTACTCGGAGCATGGACTAGCCGGCGTGAAACAACCCCGGAACAAGGACAGTGCTCGGTCGGCGAGTGACAGTGATAAGATCGTTTCGTTGGGGATTTATACAAGTTATTCGATCGTCGCCCGGACGCGCGCGAGCAAGATGAGGGGATAATCGTCGCAGCCAGCGAGGGAACGTCGGGCGAGAGGTGTCCAGGTCCAGAAGAAGGGCAGAAAGGTCGGCAAAATAGAGTACCCCGGTGGCAGCGGTATGTACGGGGGCGGCCCGGCGGGGGGAGGGGGCTACGGGGTCGGTTTAGGCCCCGGAGCTGGCCCCTCGCATTACATACCCTCCGCTTCCTCGGTGGGCTACCAATTGGGCCCGCCGCCCCCGCCGCCCCCTCCAGCCTGCTCCACCGCCGGAAGTCAGCTTCTGTCTTACGGGGCCAACCTATCGCCCCATCATATGCAGCAGGCCCACACGGACGCGCAGCAGTCCAAGAGACGGAGGTAAATCATCCACGAAAGTCCTTTTCTCCAGCCGCGGCTGTTCCTGGAGATCGGCATCTCCGGGTTGTCGGGGTAGGGTTCCTTCGGTAGGACAATGCGCGGGGGCCTGTTGGGGTCCGAGACAGGCCCCTGAAGGCGATTCGCTGGTGCAACGGTGGAGTTTTTTTAGTAGTTTAGCTGGTAAAGGTGCTAGGGGTACTTGTAGCAAAGTGGTTGATAGGTGAATCCTTGATTTCTGAGATCCTCGTGGGTAGCATTGGGAGGGTGGTTTCTAGAGGGATCCAATTGGGGTGAATGTGTGACCCATAAACGTGTCACTGATCGTCGTGAATCACGCGCATAGTAAACCAAGACTCTTCAACCTTCCTGTACTCATGATTCACTCACCTTATCGCTACTTCTACTCTCCAAACAAGAGACTTTGATTCGCGAGATGAAGCTATCTCTACGCGCGTCATTAGACTGTAAAACGCCGTTGGAATTTGTGACGTAGAAGCCTACCCGTGTTCGTCGTTCGAACGAATCGCAGATAGCCGCCGTGAATCCACCATATTCCTTTACTCCGCAGATCGACCACCATTGTTCCCCGATTGGAACGCGTGGTTCCCGTCTACGGGCGACACGATCTCTAAATTGTAAATGACCGTCGTGCATGGTTAATGAGGGAGGGAAAAAAAAACCGTAATGGAGGAAAGACCAGCGTCAGTACGAAGTGAGCCCGTGTTCGGTCTAGTTCAGCTCGTGGAGTCGTGACCGTTGTTCCTTACAATCGCTTATTGAAATTGAGAGAGGCGAGCGTGTAGCGGTCGTGGATCCGCGATTCCCTTAAATCAATAGCGAGCACGGGGGCTACGGAAGGTGGGACGGGGGGGGGGGAGGGGGAGGGGGAGAACTTCTGCGGTTCGCCATGGAAATTTCTTCTATCGGCCCATTATGTCGCGATTTACGCGGCCCAATTGGACAATACGTGGCTGCGGCGCGCCGATTCGCGGATTATCATGACAAGCAATCCTGGCTTTCGAACCCGGATCACTTGGGCTTCGATTCGCCGCTGGATCGTTAAGCCACGTTCCCACGTGTGCGACGAGGGACGCGGAGCCCGCTCCGAGGGATTCCGAAAGGTCGATTTTCAAAGGCAGCACGCGACAAAGTTACTAGATTTGCATGGGGGGGGTCGCGGCGTTATAGGGAACTAACCTGCCACACGTATCGAAAAGGTTAGGTTCTGTTTGGAAGACTCTGCTGCATTTCCTGCTACTAGCAACTGTCACACGCAGGTTCATGTGAGGCTATCAGAATAATCCTAAGCTACTTTCAAGTTTCATTGATTACCCAGGTCATTCACATTTGCCAATTACTTTTCCAGACGATATCAGTGTTTGCCTTCGGGATCCGAATCGGTTTTCGTCGAATTCGATTAGGTATTGCATAAGTATCGGCCCTCGTTTTAGTCGCTGTCTGACGTAAGGAAGATAAGATCGCCGCGGAGCCTCGTGATAGGAGTTTTCAGAGACCTTAATCGGCGAAAACGAACTTTGATATCGCTCGGCCACGCGGACGTGTCCCCGACAGCGAGTCGCGTCTCGAGTTTTCCATGAAATCTATCACGTACCGTTTTATCAGACGCAAAACATTCCGTCCTATCGCCAATAATTCGTGGTCGAACACGCTTAATACACAAGCGATCGCGGGGGAAAAGCAGGAGGAAGGGAACGTTAACGAAGCGACGGGCTACCTTTGAATCGAGATAGCTCGATTATCGGGTGAAACTCGCGTGAAAACCGTACGGGAGCCATCGTAAAACCGCTTTACCGCTACTCGCGTGCAATAAAACACAAATTTCTTGACTCATAGTACATTCGGAGACACTGTTTTCGACGTAACATGTCGCTTATTTTTTTTTTTTCAAACGATCTTTTGGCGATAGAAAAGGCAAGAATGCTTTGAGTCAATCGCGAAGTATATTGAATTGAAATTTTCGTCTTTTTAAAGGAAGGTAATCATGCTTGGTTTATAGCAGAGAAACAACGAAGAAATATTCGCAAGAATCGGCGACTTCCCCGAAAGTATTAACACATACGACGCAAGTTTTATAAATAATGTCACGTTTTGGGCGGAAGTAAATTGCTTCATTATTGTACGACGGTGTTGCGTATGAAAACGGTGACTTCATTATATATACAAAAGGACTGAAAAAACGAACGTGTGTACGACTTCCTCATACTTCGTGGGGCTAGGGGGAGTGGTGTAATGTTTATTGCGTGACTGTTTTTCAATCCACACGCCCGCTGTCATCGCGCTGAATCGATTTAATCCGAGTTGAATTAGTTCCTGCGAGTTAATATCTGATTCTTCTCGTTACACACTTTTAATATTCATATAGAGGAAGATTAATCCGTGTCTGGAGACTTTATCAGAAGATTTCCCTGAAATCCACACTTGGAATTTCAACTAACCTAAAATTATCCCGATTCAGTATTCAAAAATACACGATTAACCACTCGAAATTCCTCGTTTACTTCACCCAAACACTGCGCCTCGATTTTCTGGACGGATTCCAATTCCCGCGTGGCAAAAAGTCACCGCGAAATTCCCCATACAGAGGCCAACAATAACCCCCATTGAGGTTGCCATCGAATACCACATTGATTTCGTTGGAAAGGCTAATGTCTCGCGGTAAAAAAGCGAAACGGCCGCGTTAATTCTTTGATTTCGCGTGACACGAGGAACAGGCGGCCGTAAAAATTCTTTGTTGGCGAAAACGGCCGGCCGAGCGGCCTGGCATTTCCACGATCGCCGTAAAAACTCGATCTGTCGAAAGGGCAACCGTGAAGCCGTGAAAGGGAGTTTTTTTTCCCCCCCTCCCACCAACCCCGTTCTTTTGTCAAGCCCATTATCCGCGACGGTGTATATTCTCACTTTCGTCGAATCGGGACCGAGTCACGCTTCATCGGCTCCTTCCTCCTCCTCTTCTTCGTCAACTTCGGCGCGGGACATTCTTGCCGCCTCGAATCTCTTCAGCCTTGGGATTAACAGCTCGCGCAGGCCCGTTGTTTTTACGAGATCTACTCTTTCGACTGAAGGATAATGAGACTGATTCGATTTCCACGCTGGATCGCTTCTTCCCTCCCCTTGTTTAACGAGCGTTTCAATTATCCCTAGGCATGGACAGTGGCGGATTTCAAAGAAAAGGCCCAGATGGCAAACATTGAGGGGCCCATTTTTAGGGGAAAATGAAGAGGTAGTTTACTAAAATGGGGTAAATGTACAGAAATGTATAGAACAAATGCTTGGACAAAATCATAATTTATTTTTGGAGACAAGGCCCTAGGGGGCCTTCTGAGCGGGCCCATTTTTCGAGAAACTAAAGCGGTAGTTTACTGAAAACGGGCTCAGTGTAATAATACAGAAAAAAATATAGTTTGGTTAAAATTATAATGTTTTTTAAAGATGGGGCCCTAGAGGGGGCCTTTCGAGCAGGGGCCCAGGTGGCAACTGCTCATCAGCCGCCCTGTTAAATCCGCCACTGGACATGGAAGAAATGGCGCCAAGTTTTTATATAATTTTTCTCGAAATTCGAGGATCAGGCGAAGTTGATTCTGAACATTGACTACAAGTTGCTAAGTAACAGAAAATTTCGGGGTCCAAATAAATTCTATTTGACGGAAGTCTTTCTTTATTAAATTTCAAAGCTTTGTAGTTCAGTGGATCTCGGATGCTGGAAATAATAAAGCACAAAGTGTCGACGAGGTACGAGAAATACAAGGGATCGTAGCCAGGAGGTGTCTGATGCTGGCTTAACATGGCTACGCTCGACCACGTGCATCGAACGTGCTAGGTACCAAACAAAACCCACTCGTCGTGGAATTCGTCACGTACCAGAGATTTGCGGCTGTTCGCGGATTCACGGGGCCGGTTACCGGATCATTATCTTGCGTAATGTACCGGGCACGCTTAATTCTTCGGCCCATTGACGGACGAGTTCCCATCTTTCTCCTCGCGACTGCAAGCTGCTCGATAATCTGAAGAATCTTCATTGAAAGATCAACAATTCATCCCGAAGATCGCCTAGCATTAAAAATTTCTAATTTCAAACCGAAGCCCCTGAAATGTAAAAATTTAAAAAGCAAATCTCTACCTTTGGGTCCCATTATAAATTTCTATAATAACCTTAATTTTTGGGTACCTCAAGCTCGTCTGAACCGTGAAGTCACTCTCTAAGTTTTTACTAAAAAAAATACACTTTATAAATTTTAAAATTTTCATTCGATAACCATCGATTTTTGAGTACATACATGTAACAGAGTTTAAAGACGGTTTTTCACGCGAGAAGTCGTTGAACCGGATGACGACCAGAGGAAAGTGTGTTTCGAGATTGTGGAGCGTGCGCGGCAACGCATATTATATTCCTTCGTAATTAAGACCTTATTAGTAACGCTCGCTACACGCATCACATAATGCATATTTATGTCATACAATATCGACATGCATCTTCACACCAGCCAGCTCGTTACACAGAATAACCCATCGAGGATCCTAATGTATCGGGTTTGTTCCTAAACCGAGGCCTCGTTAAAAATGTCCCTTCGAGCACGGGCGGAGGAACATAATGTCCATTGATCCGCGGATTACTGTTCGTTCAATGGAAATTGGAAGTCGTGCTCCCCGGGCTCGGAGGAGCGCATGTCTCATGCACGTCTCACGCGTTGAAGTCTCCGAAACGGTCACGAAAGGCGCGCGAGTTATTCCATTTAATTATACCAATTGCATCCACGCCTTTGGAAATTTCCGTACACGCAGTCCTTGCTTTAATATAATTGCACGCTTTTTCAACCACCTGCGTTCATAAATGAATAATTTAAACAAGAAGCAGGGAAAGCTTGAAACCCGTTTTCCTTCGAGTTGCTCCATTAATATGTATTAAATCATCTTGCCACTTTTCTTTAGAAAATATTGTTAAATCTCTAACTTATACTTTTCATTATCGCTGTAGATTTTACATTTCCTTTAGCCATTGTTCTTTTTAGCAGCTTGCAAAAGCGTCCCATGCAGTCAGTAGGGAAAAAACTGCTTCCATCATGAAGATGTTGTGCTGGAAACAAGTTTCCGTTCGTGGGATTTTATAAATGTAACTATGCACTGTTGAGGATATCCTCGGTGGAGCGAGCAGAAGGGTGCTTGGCACGCTTCCACGCCCTCGATCACCAATCATCGAGGGTGGGTGGAAGAAGTCGCGAACGAAAAAGGCAGTTACACGGTGCGCGAGCAGGAGTACCGAACGGGGCGCTGGCAATTAACCAGATTTCTTATTTCCTGTTCCCTACACGGTTTTGGTCGCGTGACTTTCCGCTCGAGGCGCGTCCGCACGCCCCAAACAATAAGGGATTTCCTCAGCCGTGAGAATGCTGGAGTTCCTCATTCGTTCCATTCTACCGTGAAACGACCGATCCGCAAAGAGGCGCTGCGTGTTTCGCCGCCGATAGATCCAGCTATCTCGCCAAAAATTTGAGAATTCGCACCTCATTTTCATTTTTACTACGCCTATCAGTTTCGCGGGTGTTGTTCGGAGGAGCTGCTGTCGAATCAGGGGGCCTGCGAAGTGAGGAAAATTCTGTCGAAGCGGGCAAAGGGGGTAGGAGCGATCGAGGAGGAGGCGGTGACCAATAAGGTCGGAGGAGAACGGATAAGACCCGCAGAAGGATGGACCGCCTCCTGTCGCGAGGCCTGTTCCTTGGATCAGCCAATAGCCACGCTCTTTCCTTTTAATATGCGAACACTCACCGCCGACATTAACGCTCTGCTAATGAAAAAAAAGAGTCACACTGCCTCGCTTAGGCGTTAGATCCTCCAGTCAGCGCCGCGGACTTCGTTGCGAGCCTTGCCTTGGTTGCCCCTTCGACGGATTCTGGCTTCTGCCGCGGCTTCTTGGTAAAGATTCCCTTCGGGCTATGGCTACTTTAAGTCTTACATACAAAGTAGCGAAATTGAGGGTGCGGATGAGGATTGGGAGAGGCAGGAATCCTCCGATGATAGTGGAGTGCTATTTCCTGGACGTTTCACCCACGTTCCGTGTATTCTTCTCACTAAACTTGGGTGGCTCCAATTGGTCGCGATGGTAGAGTCAGGTTTTCATCAGATTTCCTAGGGATTTTTATGCGAACCCCCTAGGATATGTAGAGGTCTAACAGAACCTCTTCCAAAGGTGTCTTCTGATGTCCCAATCCTGAAGAGATCATTCTGTCACATAGTAGGGAAAGTCCTAAAAATTGTGTGCAGGACCATCTGAGCAGGGCACCAGGTCTGCGTAGCCCTGTACACTAGATAGATCAGCGCCGTTCAAAGCAGTACACGGCTGAGGCCTCAGATAGGCGCTAGTGTCCGACTACAGGAAAGACTAGGTGGATGTACACGTGGACGTAGAGGAATGGCGAACGTAAATGTACGAGGACGATCGCAGACAACGAGCAGAAAGGGGGGGTCGAAGTCGTGACTCCAGGAGTCGAGGTGGAAAAATGCAAAAAGGCGCCACCGTAACCTGGACCACCGCTCCACATCGCGTGGATACTCTTTGCTCCAGCCTTTACACCTCTGCGCCATCACTCCTCTCGGTTGATTGAGCTTTGCTCTTGGGACTCCACCAACCTCCCAATTTGTGTTCACTCGGAGTTCACCAAGGAACCACCACATCTCTTTGAATTAATCTCCCAACCTGTGTGCCCTGTGGGATGATAAGGAGCCGCCCGCAAAACGGAGGCAGCTACCAGTTTTGGCGCAAACCATTCGAACGTAAGCATCCCTGCTTCATTCGTCCAGTTCCCCCGATATTACTCATCGTTCTCAGCGCCGCTACGTGGACGTCTTAATTTCGATGCGAGACGTCCGTTTGACTAATCGATCGCATGGACTCCGGGTCCGAGGGTGAATAATTCAACGACCGATCCCAAGACGCGAAATCGTCGGCCGAACGGACAATGTAGCCGGCCGCCATTCGCGGCGTGTTAAGATTGATTACAGCGTATGTAACACCGCATCTCATTAATGGCCATGGTAATAGAAGAAAACGGCGATACGCCGTTCAAGAGGGGGGGGGGGGGGGATTATCAAGACATTATGGCGAGATCCTCGCGCAGGGGAGATGATGGTCGACCGGCGAACGTGCTGTTGCCGGATTAACGAAGCCATTCGATGAATTACCGTGTACGATCGAAGTTACGAGGTGGTGAAATGGGCAAAGAAGTGGGATATTTAAATCCCCGCGGATGGAGGCACTCGGGTCGCGAGAATATATGTATACGGAGTGGTTCTTGAGAAGCAATTGCGTCTGAAACGCAAGTGTTCGCGCAAAATTTCTATCAAGCAACCCAGTCACGACGAAACAGCCATTTGCATACAATTTCGTGTCGCGATTGAACGAGACGCGATTCGACACGTAATTAGATTTTCCCGATCATCGTTTAACGTCGCGCGATGCGAACACCGTAAATAGAAATGAGCCGAAAGCACGAATACAGCGGCCGCTGCGACGCCGTAACTCATTCTCGGTAGCGCTGGAAGATCTAGCGCCGGTGCTTCGATGATTTACGATTATTCCCGATAAAGAAATCGGCGTCGGCTCTGTCTTCCCACGGTTTTCGTGGCTACAAATTATCGAGTGTTTCCAGGATACGAGAAGCGCCGAGATTAGTGATCTACGAGCGCAATTTCTGCACGAGTGGAACTCTCACCGGTCCCCGAAATGTATATTGGGCCCTTTCTCCCAAAAGTCTTCAATAACCTTCATAGGCGAAGAATACTGCACAATTATACAAGAGATGCAATTGAAACCCATCTCTACGTTAACCCTTTGATGCAGCTTAAGATTCTCCAGCTGCCACCACAACAAGGCCCTTCTATCTCTCAAGACGTGAGTCCCAATAGCCACCCTTGCTTTCTTTCCAGCTTTACCCACGAACCTCCACCTCCACCCTTACCTCCCAGAAATGCGGAGCAACCTTCGCGACGGGCCCCGCGGGGTCTCGATCGGTCCCAAAATCGGTCCAGGGCGAGAGGACACCGCGTTCCCAACATCGCTGACCCTGCCTATACGTATATCTGTTAAGTCGACATAATACCGCTGGTCTGCGTCATTATGTACTCCATAAGTCTCCAGGTCTACCCGCGCTCTCTCCCTCTTTCTCTCTCCCCTTTTCCTCCTCGTTCCGCTCGGGCCCCTGCCGGCAGAAAAAAAAAGGGGAAAAGAAAAAGGGGCACAGCGCGAAGGGTGGCGGTGGTAGGAGGGAGGGCAGAAGGTATACGGGGCCTTCTCGGTGTACCCGGATACACTCGCTGCGGGCCCTACACCACCCCCACCCCTCCGCCAGCTCCAGGGCCCGCGGGTGCCTGGGTGGGGGTCAGATGCTGGCTGTAGCTCGTCGTGGCGTTCACCAGAGCGAAGAAGGAGAAAAAGACACTCGTTGCCCGGCCACGGGGTTGGCGGAGGAGGGGTGGCTGGGAGGCCAGAGGGGGGGGGAGAGAGAATCTCACTTTTTCGCTCAGGGTCAGAGGCGTACATCACCCGCGCTCCTCGCGGTGTAATAGACTGACGATCAGGCCGGATTTCTATGTGCGCCGCGCGCCGGCCCCCAATGAGAGCATAATTTTCTATCGTGCTTAATACGCCTGGCCTGGTGGAGAGAACACGGCTCAAGCCGGTAACGAGATGCCAATGGACGGATTTACGATCCTCTTCCTCCTCCGAGTCTCTCCCCCCCTCCCCGCCCCTCGTCCCTCCCCCCCCCTCCCGCTTCGATCGACCCCCTTGCTCGTTCGCTCCGGAGCTTTCCTTCCTTTTTGTCGGCCTCTGTGCCCGAGGAACTCCTGGTCGCCGTGGAAATTGAGTTGTGACGGCCGCCGGTCGTAACGAAGATCGAAAGGGGATTCGGCTCGGTGACGGACCGTCACTGTCTCGCTCGGACGTGACGTTTTTCCAGCGCAGTCGATCCGATTCGGTTTCTATCCAGCGGGAATGCAAAGTGGCAGCACCCCTGTTTTCACCACCTTTACCATTTAACGTTCGATCAGTGCGAAATATAATCCAGATCTTGGACAATTGGTGGTCGGTGAGATAGGCGACACAGTTTCTTATCATTAACACGAATATGGTGCAAGGCCTGATTGCATAGTAATCTGAGTGTACTAATTTCACTTCATTACGAGATTAATTTGTAGGAAATTATTTATTTCTTATTTGGAATCTTTTATCTGGATACTTCGGTATGCAGTTCCGAAGTGGTCTTGGGTATTCGATGTTTCTAACAGCGTGTGTTTGTACTTGGGCTGAAACATTCGCGCTTTCCTCCACGGTCAGTCGCACTGGCCGGTGCGTGAAGCAGCCAGAGGATTAATCTATGCAAATATTGGTTCGTTAGGTGGAATTTTAACGCGGCTGGGGACGCACTGTTTCGTCCGCCTTGGCATCGATTCGACATAACAGAGCACCGTCGCGCCTGAATATTGCATGAGAGACGTTTTGTCGCTCTTTAACTGTTACACGACGCTCCAGATTTGGGGAAGTTCGATTGGCGACCGCCAATTTCGTACAGCCGTCTGCTCGCGTTTGGTAATCCGGAAGTGATCACACCTCGCCCGTCGGCGACGCGACGATTACTCGTGACGTTTGTAGAATTTCTATCGGCTCTAGGCGTATCGATCGGATTCCTTCTTTTCAAATCACTTTTAGCTCACTGAAATGATATTCCAGGAATAACTTTATTCGATGCTCTATTTATTTCTCACGACGAACTGGTCATCAATGGTTATTTCTTTCCAGATCTGACGAAGACGACCCCAGTGTGTGTAAATACAGAAGGCTGGAGGACGAGAACGTACAGGACAAAGAGAAATTTGCCAGGTGAGTGTCAGACTCCAATTAATAATAATAATAATTCGTCTTTATTTATCACACTTAAAAAAAAAAAAAATTAACACATGCGATACATGAGGGAGGTCAGTGAACGGGTTAAACGTCCCTTTTTTGGAGGAAATATGCTCTGTAAAAAAAGTCAGCGACGTATACAGACTCCTAAAAATCAATTCCGAGATGAAAATAATTTTTCTAACTCCCCGATACAACCGCGCCCCTTCAACTCGAGCCCCAAAATCAGAATTCACTTTGAGGACACTTTGTGCCCAACGGTATGCTTGAAAGAATCGGGCGGTAGCTCGTGTCGCCTCTGAAAAATCAGTCCCAAGTCTCGTGTCCCTAGACCAGGACAGTTGGTCGCCTGAATCCCGAGGAATCGTGGCTGACACGGGGAGACGGCATTGTTAATTCGTCTCACGGAATCGTGGCCCAATATGTTCCACCGGTACACCCTGTACATGGGCCGCTCAAGTACGAAGATACATACATACCTACATGATACCCGGCAATGTGAGTCGATAGCGGAATGGGAAGCCCTCCAGGCTGCTCCAGCGTGGGAACCATAAGGTACTTATACGCGCACCACCGTCCTTTCGAAGACACCGTATCTTTGATCCTCTATCGCGGCCTACCCGTGTTGACACGCCGCGATCTGCCAAATGAAATACGACGAGCGACGCGTATTATGTCGAACAATGCCAGGTTTCTATTGCCGGGCAGCTATCTGCTACCACGGGCAACTGATTGCTGGATAGATCAGACACAGGCTAGCTCTGTTGGAGTTACAAGGGATCGCAGGCAGCGGCAGGTGTATTTTTGACGAATATCGTGCCCCCGATCGATTTCCCTCCAGCCACTTTGTCAATCCTGGACGGTGGTACAGTCGGAAGAAAATCGGGTGGACGCGCCAGGCCACGCCCCCTCCGTTCTGACTCGCCCTGGCGGCGAGCAGCGGGCGGAGCTAGGGGCGAGGCGGGTGGGAGGGAGATCAATTTCGATCGGGCTATAACCGAGAATATTGTGACAGCGACGGGAGGATGGAATTTAATGCAGATCGAGCATGAGTCAGATCTTTCGCCGCATGCACTCGGTTACGTCTTCATTAAGGTTACGTCTGCGGGATGTTCCGTATATGTCGAAGAAACGTGACTTGTAATTACCGCGCCTTTTGTCTGATTCTAATACCAGCCACTTCAGCTTCGATTACACGGTGTCGCTTCGCTGGAGTCATGCTGACCACACCTGATAATTTCCACTAAAACCTCTCACGGAGAACACGGAGGGACTGAAAGGAATTGTATTCTTATCGTTAAAAATTCTCTATACACCTCGATCATTGTCCGCCACATTGATTCCTCAGTAATACCTCCTTTAATACACACGAAATCGTCCGCCGCACCTCCCAAATCGATCATCCAGTGGCATCCCCTGAAATCCAAGCGAAATCGGCCACTGTATGTGCAGGTCTCATGGAAAAGCCGGCAACCCCGATGTCGCGAGCGCCCAGGAACCTCACTTTTAAGTTAATAACGCAATTACTGCCTCCTGCCGCAAGGCGCGCAACCCTCTCATCCTCCTTCGTCCGCTTCTTCGGGCCCGTCCTACTTCATCCTCGCCTCCTCCGCCTCGCTGCCGGCAGAGTCGCGGTTAACAGAGAAGCCGAGGCGTTTTTGGCAGCGCGATAAACCGCGGAATCGCTTCTCCATCCGCGCTTTTGTCGCTCCGCCGTGCCGGGGACGGTGGTTTTTGTCCCGTCGCCTTGGAACACCCCCTGCCCCTCCCTCGGAAATGCGCCGCGGACATTGTAATCTTCATTCGCGGCTTTGTCCTGAACCTTCTGCGGTGACGTTACTCGCATTTGGGCATCAATTCCTTTCCGCTGCTTGCGCGAGTTTTCGGGTGAAGCTAATTGCCAGGATTGTAGTTGCTTTAGAGTGTTACTTGTGGGGTTATTCTGAACGTAGTAAGAGTAACACTCTTGGGACTCATCCTCAGGAATTTGGGCATTTATGCGAGACACAAATAGGGCCCTACATTTGGAGGTTTTTGCCACTTAAATCTGGAACTCGTACAGATCCGGGTACAGAGGCGGATTTACCATTAGGCGCACTGGGCGCGCGCCTGGGGCCCCGACTTCGGAGGGGCCCCACAAAAACCAACTTTCCACTGCTTTTTAATGACACCAAATTTGATTTCATGAGTACATAATCTGTTTATGTGTTTAAAAATATGGTTAACGTGATTTTATTCTTCCTGTCTTTCCCTTTCTTGTAAGGGGCCCAATATTTTCTTTTGCGCCTAGGGCCGCAAACCGACCTTAATCCGCCTCTGTTCGGATACCATCTCAAATTACAGACAAAATAGATCACTGGATGCTTGTCATCCTAGTAAATACCGAAACGTCCAAATAACGCCGATCTTGGAAAATGGCCTCCAGGCCCGAAAACGCGAGCGCCGCGCACGCGCACCCGGAAGTTCGCCGCAGGGGGCCATCGCGATCTCTCGATGCGGGAAACTTGAACATCTGTCTAGCTATTAGCATGCGGAATATTAAGATTTGGCATAAATCACTCGACGATGACTGGGATACGCTCGTTAGCATACGTCCGCCTCTATGTTGCGCGCTAGGAATATCATTCGATAACGAATACGATCGCATTAAACGGTCCTCCTTCGTCGATTCATAATTCATTTCATTGTTCCGCCGAGGTGGTAAGGAGGGGACCAGGGGGGGAGCGTGGTCTATCCTGAACTCTTCTATCGACGGAGTAGCTCGACGGTTCGTGTCGATCGTTAGACGAATCTATAATTCATGGTGCGCGATCGTGGTCATTTATAGGATCGTAGTACAGTTGGCGGGGCACCGTCGGCGATGACGACGATGATGACTCGAACGATCGCCTCGCGATCTCCTTTTCCTTCGGCCTGTCCAGGGACCCTATTCTTCCTTTCTTTTTACCCTCTGTTTTTCCTCCGGGGTGATTTTATGTGTGCGCATAGTACGTGTATCCCGATGCCGACTTTGTATCATCGTAATGCTCGATATACAGGGTGGATGCACCGAGCGATGCACCTGGACATTTCTTGGATTCATCCTAGGTATCATTGATATCATCTTAGGTGTCTTGCATTAACATTAGCTTGAGGGGTCTCCCTACCTTGACGGACGAAAAATGATACGAATTTTGGGAATTTTAAAAAAAACATTAAATAGGTATATTTACTTCCCGCTTTGTGGCTTCATTTGTCAATCTTTAGAGAATATGAAAAAATTGTAGGTATGCTAACCAATTCGGAAAACAGTTTTGAGAAAAACACGTTTAAAGTTTTGGGTACCCTCTTTTTTAATTAGTTTTATTTTAAATGTTGCCACATATGTATAGATATAGGCATAAAGTTTTCAGTTAATATAATTTGAAGGTTTCTCTTAAAAAAATCTTCTCAGGCGGGCAAAGTAGGGAGACCCCTTAATATTCGCATTAGAACTTTAACCACGGTTCATAATACTGCGCTTAAGGCCCAAAATCAATGTAGATTACTTCAAATTAGATGATGCTACAAAAAGTTACAAAAATTACTCCACAAGTGTGTATAATTTCCACGAATGGTGCATCAACAGATTGGCAGATAAGAGGAAGTTGTGTGGAAAAAAAATAGCCAACGTGCATGTAGTTTATTTTCTTATTAAGATACGATTGACCATGATGAAACTTCCAAGCATCAGGACCACTCGGGAGAAAATAGAAGCCAAGTGGAACGCGACCACCCTGTATAGCGCTCGCTGGACCCACGGAGCGAGCGGGCAACTTGGGACCGTCTGACCCTTGACCCAGGAGTTCTCTCCGTCCTGCTCCGCGGATCGCCTTCGTTCCTTCTTTTCTTGGCCCTTTCTCCTTCGTGCTCCTTCTACCGTCCTGCACGGTATACCGCACAGTATACCCTGCTTTATACTTGCGCTTTAAGCGCCCTGGCCTCTTTTAAATAGGGGCCCTACGTCGTCGAGCAGCGTTACCGATCCTCCTGGATCCCCCAACGAAATGGAAGGTCCTCGACGATGGAACATCCACCGAGGATGCCTCTCCGCTTGCTTCTCAGCTTTCTGGGCCCACGGTCCCATTCAACATTTCGAGTGTATAAAAGTCAGGGCCGACGGATGCATAAGCACGAGGGAACGTGAGAGTCTGCAAGCACGCAGACACCACATTACGATTTTATACCCTGAAATGCGAGGGTAATCCGCGGCCGATGTCTAGACACGGGGCCTTAAGTGCGCGCCATCTTGCTCCGGTAATTGAAGACCCGCGAACACGCGTTCAGGCTCATTTGCAAACGCGACGGATCCGCTGGATCGAGCCTTTCTCGGATGAATTTCCATCCTATACCCGTGTATTCTTAACTCGCTAACTTCAAGCGAGATCTCGGCTATTATTGTGGAATTATGGAATTACGGGATTACTGCAAAATGTGCGAGTGAACGGAATCGGAACTTGGGCCATTAAATAGCGAAGCTGATATCGCCCTGATATCAATTTTCTGCGCCCGCGAAGAGGAACGTCCGTTCCACGGGGACCTACTGGCAGGGAAGGCGCGAAGGGGATTTCCATGGTCATTGATAAGGGGTGTTCGTGATCGATGCGGCCAATAAATCCCGGAACGATGGCTCATCGGGCAAAGGGATATCGGGTGAAACCACAATCTCAAGGGCCTCCCTGTTATTACGCTACCAGAGGGTAACCGCCGCGAGTAACGGGCGCGCGTCTCCTCGCCTCGGATGGTAATTGTCGGCGTGCAATCGTAAATTTAATGGCATTTAATTCCTGGCCATTTCTGAGCGGACCTCGAAACGGGATCGGAGATCGCGCCGGAGTCGAAAGTACACGCCCCGTGGAATTTTATTTCTCAATTAACCGAGTCACCTGCGACGCATTTTCCTCCAAACACTGGGATATACCGATTTCTCGTTCACGTTCATCTTCCTCGCTTTCCAAGCGCGTTGCCCATTGTATTTCCGCCGTCGGCCGGTGAAAACCGTGCCGCGAACTGTGCAATTACCTTGGTTTTGTCTTGCGACTTACAGTAGGGAGAATCATTGCGAAATTGAGCGACGACGACGGAACAAGATGACCGCCTACATCACCGAACTGTCGGACATGGTGCCCACGTGTTCGGCGCTGGCGAGGAAGCCGGACAAATTGACCATACTCAGGATGGCGGTCGCCCATATGAAGGCCCTCAGAGGTGAGTCCTTTCGATAGTTCTCGATTAGTAGAAAAATGGTAAGGAAGGAACTTTAGGAGGCTAAATTTTAAGCTTCCACTGCGGTTTCTTCATTTCGGAGATTTCCCTGTGCGAGCAAAGTGATTCATGAATGGCACCTCATGGTCCCCGATTATTTCCAAAGTTATACACCGATAGTATAAGGAATCGAGCAAGCTGCTCGAAGCGTAATACAATCGCTTCCAGCCTCGAGGCTGAAAGATCGCGTTGCCAAAGTTATGTTGCTGCTCGTGCCGGATAAGTTAAACATCGACGGGACTTAATCGTCACGTCTCGCGTTGAGCTACTTTGTGCCTTATCGGGCGGCCACGGCCTGGAAGTGTACTCCTCCAGGCTCGATAATTTAGAAAACTTAAAGAATCTATAATGTATCGACCAGGCGGTCTAAGAAGCTAAATAGAACAACGTCTCTGTATTCTATTTAACCTACACCGATCATGTGTACTACTCTAAGTCCCAGTTGGGCCCACTTACAAATCAGAAACTTAGAAAAAGCAAGCTGCCCACCCTACCCGAAAACTACATCTAAATTTATGTCTAAACTCTCTATGCGCTGCAACCTCTATGTACCCCCATCCCATCTGAGCACCTAAAAACGCCCAAACCCAAGGCCCCGCATTAACAATTCTCAATCTATCTCGCGTAACATCCAGAGAATGACCTGGACCCGCGATGAAATGCGCTTTGGGCCGTATTTATCCAGCATCTGGGTAGCCCGACCCCGGGCGAGGGCCCCGCTACTTGTCAGTTGCCTCTGACGAGAAATTCATCCGGCCGGTGGCGCACCGGAACGGTCGTAATTCACCGAAGGTTTCGTCGTACGGTGGTCATATCGAATGCAGAAAGCGCGATATATGCTTCCGGTGCAAGGATGGGTGGAGTTGCCTCGTGGTCGGCTGTCCCTTTAGCCCCTGGCCGGTGCGTGTGCACACGCGCGCGTTCTACGGGGGCCCCCGCTCGCCCTCTGGTGTGCGTGCCGTGATTCCACCTAAGTATTGGTGGTGCGTCGCATTGTTTATAGCCACTTCTCCTCTTTCCCGACAAGAGGGCCGCTGAATACAAATTGCTCGGACCAGAGGGGCCTCTCTCTTTTACCTGACCGGGAGAAGAAGAGGCTATCGCCTCCAGGGGATACGTCGACGCTCGTTCGCGCGTACACGCACCACCCCCTCGTCCTCGTTGCACCCGTGGGACGCGTCAGACCCAGTGATTCCAGCCGTGTTCGTCTTTCAGACTTCCCTTTTCCTTTCGCCATGTCGTCTCGCCCGCTCTTCGACGAGGATGTGGATCAGCCAGGAGATAAAACTCGATACAGGATGGATAATTGATTCTCCGACGGGTTGGAGGGGAGGGGGGGAGGAGGAGGTGTCTGATTCCGTGGCCATCCACTGCTTGGATGTATCAACCAAGCGGTATTGAAAGTAGCTATTTGAAATTCAAAGTTGAATGCCCGGGGGACTTCAATGAACCTCTAGCACCGCTACGGGGAACCACCCATTTTGGCGCAAACTCGGATTATACGGAAGAGGGATGAATAACAGCCCCCCCTCTCAGGAGGAGCAACAGATGCCCAAACCTAAATGCGCAATCCCTGTATCTCCAGGATCTTCCTCCGGCTGCAGGCATCTAGGAACTATGATTTACGGCCGCTGCTAAAAGTAATAGTGTCTATACAGATCCAGATTAAAAGCGTGCTAAGATTGCTGGCGGGTATCCTTAGATAGAGGCACGTCCTCCTCCTCTCCCTCAAATGAAGGCGAGCCGACCGAATCGCGCGGCATTAATGTCCATCGAAGACGTTCTCTACGTGGAAGGTAATGGTAACGAAGGTCACCCGGGGTCTTCCATAGATCTTGTTTGGAAGTCGTTAAAGTACCTCTTCCCGGAATTTCTCCGTATATCGGGGTAAAGATCGCATCGCGGCCCCACTCTCTCTCCTTCTCTCTCTCTCTCTCTCTCTCTCTCTCTCTCTCTCTCTCTCTCTCTCCTTCGCCTCGCGGGATCCTGTCCGCTTTGCAATTCCGATCTTGCACCTCGATAGTTACCTACGCTGCCGAGCTGCCCCGTCCTCATTTTTGGTACCGTGGTTCGGTACCTATCTCTTACTCTCTCGCTCCCCATCACTTTGCACTCTTCTGTCCGATATACCTCAAGTTGGCAATATTTTAGCTGAGTTTTTAATGAAAGAAAGGGGACGTTAGGGATGCGGGGGCATGCAGTAGATTTTATTCTAAAGAACGTAAGGTACTCGCACGTTTCCTGCGGGTGGACATTCGCCTGGTCCAAAAGCGTTGCTCGTTACACGCGCGCCCGAGGAACTGATGGGATCCCCAGATCAATAGGGGCCATTTACATCAAACCTGATATAAAAAGAAAGGGGATTGGGACGCCTTCATTAAGGAAAGAGCGCATCCTCTTTATTTAGAGATCGATGAGAGACTTGCACTGTCTGTCCGGCTTGGACGTGGCTACTGCTTCCCCCCCTGTGATTCAATTACGAGCCCAGCTTCTTGGGAATAATCCCTGAAATTCAATCTTGACTCGAGGTCGAAGGAGCCAAGAATATGCCTATCTTGGTTTAGTTAAGGAATAGTTTCGGGGCGAAGGTTTGCAGAGGGAATTGTATGATTTCCTGTGCTAGGTACAGGGAACACTGGCACGGACAACGCGTACAAGCCGTCGTTCCTCACCGACCAGGAGCTGAAGCACCTGATCCTGGAGGCGGCCGACGGATTCCTGTTCGTCGTGAGCTGCGGCACTGGAAGGATCATCTACGTCTCTGACTCGGTGGCACCAGTCCTCAATTACACGCAGAGCGACTGGTACGGCACCAGCCTCTACTCCCAGGTTCATCCTGACGACACTGAGAAGGTGAAGGAGCAATTGAGCGCGGAGGAACCAGAGCATGGGGGCAGGGTGCTGGACCTCAAGACTGGGACTGTGAAAAAGGAGGGTCAGTGTAAGTGGACTACGGTTCGTCATCTGTTTCCTTGCTGGGAGGAGTTCCGAACCCAGATTCCTCATAGAACCTCCAAACACATCCCTATAGAACTGAACAACTTCCCCTCCGAAAACTCACCCACCCTGGAGACTCTTTGAGCTACCAGAACCTCGACTCCTATTGGAAGAACAGTTAACCCCGCTCCCTGAGTCTAAATCCTCAGACCAACTGAGGTACTCCCTCCCAAGGAAGATTTATCAGCGCAGTGGTAGATTATGGAATCGTGAGGGATGAATCGGTAATGTATCTGCTCCGCAGCGTCCATGAGGATGTGCATGGGCTCGAGACGGGGGTTCATCTGTCGCATGAAGGTTGGCAACCTTCAGGCGACCGGGGACATGGCTGCTGCCCATGGCCTGCACCGCATGAAGCAGAGGAACTCGCTCGGCCCCCCAGCCAGGGATGGTCAGAATTACGCGGTGGTTCACTGTACAGGGTACATCAAGAACTGGCCCCCCACCGGTGAGTTTAGTTCGGGCTCCCAATGTTCCGCCCGTCATTGTCCTCGTCGTCTGCCTCGTCGACATATAACGGTCGACAGCGACGTAGCGCCAACTTTCTATTTTAAAGCGAGGGAGACGCTGCGCCGCAGGAATATGAACGAACCTCGTGGCTTCGTAGAAATACGAGGATAGCGACGTTTGTACTATAAATTAAGAGGGCCGGCTAGAGAGCCGAACAGGGCAGGACAGTATCTCCCATTGGTCTAGAAGAATGAATGGAATCGCGTTGACCTAACAGCCGACAGACGAGGCGGCATACCGATAAACTATGCCGAGCCGGGCTGAGGCGGAATTTTTATGCCCTATCGCGGGCCCCCGATGCATAATGAGTCGCTGACCAGTGGAATTGCGGGGATTTGAACCCCCGACGGGGTTTCACTTCCCGTGGGCAAAGCTATTAGCCTTTTCACTCGGCTTTTCGCGGCAATTAGGGAAAGAACCTTTGGGCTATTGGTCCCGCCTTGTTCGAATAACAGCAGCGACTTGAATTTGAATTTGCTCAGATTTGTATTAGTATTTTCATTAGGTTGGGTAGGAACTGGTTGAAATGACCAAGATTTTTCAAGCTAATTACCTTTATTGATAAACATCAACGATTAGTTTGCATAAAATATTAAGAAGTTCTATCCAGCCTAAGTAGAATAAATCTGAGGCACGTTCTAAGAATCGTCGACACGCTATTTATCAGTCATAATCAGTTCACAATTATGAGGCGTTCTTGACTGATTCATAGTTTTACGCTGTAGGTGAATTTGTTCCCCCATATATACCAGATGTGGATCTAGGTGACAGGGGGGCAGGTGGCCAAGGTAGAGCCGACGGTGTAGGTGGGAATCAGAATGCCAGCAACAATTGCTGCTTGGTCGCCATTGGACGACTACAGGTCACTAGCACACCAAATAGTAGCGATTTAGCAGGTTCCAATAGCAATAATGGTAAGTTCCACGAGCATGCCGAGCTCGCAGAGCACAGCGCGGACAGTGGAGCAAAGTATCTATCAGACGATTCTGATGTTGCAGAATTTATTTCACGTCATTCGGCAGAAGGTAAATTTACCTTCGTGGACCAAAGAGTCGGTGGAATTCTAGGATACACACCCTCAGAGCTCTTGGGTCATCCGTGCTACGAATTCTTTCACCCAGAAGATTTAACGCACATGCGGGAAAGCTTCGAGCAAGGTGAACTGTCTTCATACTTACCCAGCAACAATCCCTCCGCGCGTTGTCGTTAATGAACACCTTTCTCCCCAGTGCTGAAGCTGAAAGGACAAGTAGTGTCTGTGATGTACAGATTTCGAGCCAAAAATCGTGACTGGGTGTGGTTAAGGACATCCGCATTTGCATTTTTAAACCCATTCAATGACGACGTTGAATACATCGTCTGCACAAACACTCATGCAAAGTACGTTGCGCTTTATTTCATCCAGTTTATTGGATCTAGTTACAGTCTTGAAGCCCGATTCAGTGGGGGATGGAGAATTAAGAGGTTCCCATTTAATATTTAAGGTCATTCCATCCTGGAAGCGATGGCCAAACAGAGAACGAAGCTGTACCTGCTTACGGGCAACCTGGCATAGATTATTCCCTTCAGAGACATCCTGCCAGGGATCCTTTGTACTCGGGGCATCACATGATGCAGCATCCAGCGACTGTAGCTACAGCTGGTAATATATTAAGTTTTGCTTGATTCTCAGCGAAATATTCTTGGACTGCGTCGTTAATATAATTCCACGTTCGGTAGGTCCTCAGCAGCCTAGGCCGTCCAGTACACAAAACGTATATCAGGGATACGAGACAACCCAGTCGCCGATCGCTTATGGCTCGCCGGGGCAGCAGAGTGCGTCTTCTTCGGTTTTAAATAGAATCCAGAAACCAGCTAATACATCCCCTACTCCAGTCCAGCAAGCATGGGCCATTGGAAGACAAGTCAGTACAGATTAAACGATTAACATCTCAGGTTTAATATATAAAAGATGTTGAAGCATTGTCGTTTCCCTCCAGCAACCAGTGACAGAAGGGTATCAGTACGGTCAATTGAGTCCGTCGAGGTCACCAAGCGGGCCAACTTACACTCAGTTAAGTAGCGGAGCTAGGACTCCAGCGGCGCAGTACCATGCAGTCACAACAGTGCCTAATAATCCTGGTGAGCTTGCCTTTCACGCGCAGCAAACGCTTCGCCGAATAGAACAGAGCGTTAAAGGTGTGCGAATGTGTTTCACAGGTATGTGGGGGTGGCAGAGCCAGCAACACCAAGCGCCTCAGCAAGATGGCGGCCAGTCGAATCCTCAAGTGGCTGGGCAAGCGCAGCCACCGCATCCTGCTCAGGGTGGACCCGGCACGCAGCCCCAAGAGCTCTCAGACATGCTACAGATGCTGCAGGATCAAGGGGGGGCATCCGGCTTTGAGGAATTAAATATGTTTAATACTAATTTCGAGTAGCAATAAGGAAATAGCATCGCTGAAAAATTGTCGACCTTAAGGGAGACCTAAGGTCCTGAATCGTCGGTACTGTCCGGGGACATCGTCCCCGGATCATCATAATCAGCACGTTTACTTCAGCATTCAATCTGATACGAAAAGCTCGCAATTAGCACCTCACCTATAAACAATTCGCGGTTAGGCTAACCTAACTTCGATTCATCGGCTCACCGTTTCCTTCGCGAGAAGTTTCATTTCTCATCGCCTCGCGCTACGATTCTAACTATCGTACGCGGCTCTTCTGACAAATTGTGGAAATTCGTGGATACCGTTTTTGTGAAAGTGCCATTAAATATCACTCGGAGGAAAATGGAGAATGGTCACTTATAATATGCACAGATGGACCGATAAGGCTTTAGCAAGCTTTTAACGAATTCTAGAGTTTGATGTGATGAACAATGTACGAGGATTGTTCAAATTGTGAACCGCGGTTCACACTTTTTTAGCGTTCGTTCGTTTATTTTTGTAATTCCTTAACGTAAGATCGCGCGTGATGAGTAAGTATAGAGCACCATTTCCTATTAATCTCTCTTTCTGTTGATCTGACTTTAGTGTGTGCGGGAAATGCGTTTTAGAGGGGCAGTGTAAATTGGAGATTAAACTTTGAACTTTCCTCGTTATTTTGGCATAAAAGGAAGGCAATTGTAGAGGTAAGGTATATTTAAATTGTACATGAAGTTCAAGAACGACGATGTAGAGAGGCCTAGAATTTCATTGAGCTGTTGTTGATGGATGTAAGTATATGAATAAAATTTTGGATAAAGAAAAAATAAATGCGTGTGAGGTTTGTAATTGTTGAGAAGGCGACGCTTAGTTGGGATGTCCGGAATGAATATTATATCAGGCTGCGCGCGTCATGTACGATTATTATCGCGTCCCACATGGTCGTAGGACTTTAAACGCCTCATCTGTGCTTATTGATAAGTAAATAGGTTATAATTTCGCGCCGGCGATTTTATTTGGGAAGAGAAGGACCGAGCACTTCGATAAGTACTAAAATGGGGGTGCATTCTAAACAATAAGGGGGAGAAAAGTATTTTTAAAAACTTCTCAATCAAATTCTACACAAATCACGGTAATTTTAATACCAGCTTATCGTTAGACTTCTAAGGTTTAGCTTAATTATTTTAATTTAGATCCTTGTAATTATAAACAGTGCAATCGTAAAATCGACACTACTTGGACGAAGAAAAGGAAATACGGAAGAATTGTTTGAACACTTTGCTTCTCTGTGCAAGAACACCAATTTTAGATATTCCTAAAGACAAAAAAAAAATATAGATAATGTTACACATACGAAATAATTGCATTTATAAGTAACCACGTGTGATTTAGCGCATTTGTACATGTCTAGCAAATTCTTATAAGCAAGATTTAAAAAAAAAAGAAGAAAATCTCAGCATATCATGATGAATTGGGAACATTTTTCACTAATATATAAAATAATACATTACGCGTACGATTCTTTTTAATCATCCTCTGTCGAAAGTAGTCTCACTACCGTATTGCTCTGACAATAATTAACATATTGAGGTCGTTAATGGCGTCAATATGTATACGCAAATAATCGATTAAATTTCAAAACATACCTCGAAAGCATTTTAAGATCCTTTGTCCTCTATCATTTGCACTTACTTTCGTTCATTTTTTCGTTTGCCTCTTCAAAAGCAACGTTACCTGAAATTTGCATTGCAATGCAATCGCTTAGAGAAAAGAAGTATGAAACTCATATTCATAGATTTCTCCGCAGTGCGCTTACATTAAATAAATATACAAGTTGTACGAATTGCGGAACAATTGGTAATATAAAAATCCACACTTGCGTTGCAGGATTGGAATACTTATTCAACCCTTTGCATTTTATTATTCGTCTAGTTTAATGGATGTTTCGTGCATTTTAAGTCTGATTTTTATTTAACCGTGGAATGCAATGGGGTTTAGGCTTTGTAAGATTGAACGCGGAGCTGTACGGCATGCTCGTTTGTATTTAAATAATTGTTTACGAAAATTACAACTTCAGTTTCACCGCCGATACGGCAGTCTTTTGTTTCTTCTTGGTGTCTGCGCCAGTCTTCGATTTAATATGACTCTTCACTTGATCCTGCAGTTGGTTGAAGAACGCGGTGGACGACTTCGCAACTTTTTGACTCGTCTCGTCCATTTTTATTATGTTTCGATTTTGGCTCAGCTTCTTCACCAACTCCGCGGCTTTGTTCTTCTTGTACTTCTTCTGTACACTTGGTTTCAGCGCGTTCAGTTTCTCCTTCTTCTCCATGGCTTCCTGCCGCGCATGCTGCCTCAGCTTCTTGTGCCTTCGGTCGCGTTTCATGTCCGTTTTCGTCCTCTCCGCTTTGCCAATCACGTCGCCTCGTGGTTTAGCTGCGAAAGAACAGAATAATGCAAACTGATATTCGAAGCACTACAACTAGATTAGTTCGAGCATTTCTTCGCAATATATTTACCTCTGATTTCTTCTGGCGCTAACAATGCGGCATCACTAGTCGCAACTGGGGCCACTTCTTCCATATTAATCGCAGCAATATTACTGATAACTTTAATCTCTGGTTTCGCCTGAAAAGTACAGAAAAATAATAGAAAATGTAACATACTGCGATATAAAAATTCTTTCTCCCAACTCTCTTACCAGTTTCGGAGTGTAGTGGTAGTTGGATAAGGCGTCCAACTTGGAGAACAAGGAATGCATCATTTCCCGAATTTCTACGTGCAATTTCGGCTCCTCTTCCTCCCTCTCGTTATCGGGATTTAGTGCTTGCTTCTGTTTAAGATACTCGTTCTCGTAGATCTGAGACAAGCTTTCTTTACTCTTCTCCTGATCCAACACCAGCTTCTTTTTGTACTCCAACGGAGTCTCCACTGGCTTGAATTTCTTTTCAACGTCGTCCCAAGCTTTATCCTTTATCCTTTGCTTAATTATATCCTCCAGTTTCAGTGTCGTTTGTTCAGTGATAACTGGAGCAGGTCTCGTTGTAATATCGAACTCCACAAACTCTTCTAATAAAGAATTTTGGGGTCTGCTCGCCGCGCTTACTTCGCCCTTAAGTTGCCACGGTTTCTCCCCGAGCGCTTCGTTTTCTAGCTCGCCAATCCTTTTCCTCAATCGCTCTTGGCGAGTTTCAAGGGAAGACTTCACTTCCCTATCGTCTTTCGCGCTAGTAGCTTTATTTTCTAAGCTGTCCGTCTCGTCGGAATCGTTTGTAAGATTGAACGTGACTTTTTTCTTGGACGATTTTCGATCTTCCTCTTCGTCATCCATGTCCATCGCATTATCGGAATCGCTATCGTGCAGCGACTGGTCGTTATCTGTTTCTCTATCAGCCTTTTTATGGCGCATGGATTCGCTAGCTTCTTCATCCTCACTGTGCGGATTATCAAAAAAGTCGGCATACTTCACCAGTTTTGTCTCTTCAGTATTGTCATCCTCCTCAGAAAAGTCGTTAAACAGATCGACAGATTCATCATCAGATCCTTCTTCATTCTTCTCGCTTTGTTTCTCTTTCGTTTCTTCCTTCGTCAGATATTCGTTCAATTCTTGTAACTTGAAGAATTTATCATCCACTATGGATGGTTTTTTATACACTTTGGCATCTTCCCTCTGTCTTTTCAAACTACTTTCTATTTCTGTTTCATCTTCCAAGGAGTCCTGCGATGCATTTTCATCCTCAATTGAACTTTTCTCGTCGCTTTGTGCGATTTCAGGTTTTGTCGCACTAACTGGTAATCTCCGTCTCTTACTTTCAGACAAAGCTTTAGAGATGCCTTTTAAAAAATGATCGAGCTCGCTTTCATTTTGCAGCTCCAGCTGCTGCCAGATCTGTTCCTCGTCGAAGCCTTCCGTCACAAGCTCGGGCAGAGCATTAGTGTTCCTTCGCGATTCTTCTTGTGTAAAATCGTACAAATGTTTTATGGATTTCTTGAAGTCCGAAGCAGCTTGGTGCTGCACACTGTGACATCAATAAACCACAACAAATATGTGAAACCTGAATACCAATACCAGGGATAGCAAAAACATTGAGGAAAGAATTTACTCACCTTAGAAACTGTTCGGGCTTCCTCGTATTACTATCAATCGTAGATAAAACACTGCTAAGTATTTCCATTTCGGACATCGTGTATTTACATTTATATCAGATGCTTAACAAACGTTTTAATTTTTAGGTTATGTTTCGCAGACAACTAGTGACGACCCCTAGAGTAATTACCGCGAACCAAGTACATCAACTACTGTCGGTAATACAATGATTAACTATAACATTAACTTTTTATCTACTGAGCAGGAATCATTTTTAGCCGGAAGCAATTCTTTTTTACCAACTAAAGAAACTGCAGAGTTTGCCTCTGCAGTACCATCATGCGATCACAGGTGGGGATAGAAGGGAGTGGGGCGCACGCGAATGAACGACGTGCAGAGAGGGAGACAGGCTGGACAGAGAACCGCTTCGCAGTTCAAAGCCGCATAAGCATAGGCGCAGACGTCGGTACGGTTCCACGCGTCGCTCTGCCGCTACAAAACGAATTTGAATAACGCGTGCGTCTCTCCGTGCTCATCGTAGTGCCGCGTGTGTTTATCGGATCCCCGCAAACGGTGTGTACATTTCTGTGAATTCTTGTGTGCTCGAAAAGTGTTCTCCGCCAAGTTGTGCCCAAGGGGATCCCGACGGTGCCCTCGCTTTTTGGATAAGCTTCGTACACACGGGGAAAAGGTGAGCACTTGGAATTTGTCGTAGTTCCACGAATCTATCGCGTTGCTCGTTCAACCGATACTCAATGAAACGTGGAAAAATGCAGACACGGGATAATTGAAGAAATTAGACCCTAGATTTGTTTATTGTCCTCGAACAGGCAACAAACAGAAAGTTTACGCGCGCAAAGGTCGACGGGTCACGTGGGACATTTCGTACGAGGGCTCCAGTGGCCCGTTTCGACGCCAGAAAAAAAGTAACCGCCGGACGAAAGTCTTTGCTCCTTTCAGCCTCTCTTTCGTCACGACGGAAGAGTTCTTCGCGAGCTCGCCATAAGCTTATCCTTGATCTTTGCGAGATTTAGCGAAACCTAGGGTATTATGCCGAATTCTTGTTTCCGAGGACGCGTATGCGTATTGTATACATACACTTTTCACGACGTAGTTGCTAGTTTTTGCCTCCCGCGCCGAATGTTACGGAAATTCAACAGATCTTTTACATTGTTTCATTTTATTTGGAATCTGAGGGCTAATATTGTTTTCGGAAACGTGGAATTTCTTCTGTTAAGTCAAAATTTTGATTGCATACAGTTCTTTCGAATTTTTTGAGAACAAATAGGATGTCGTCGTAGATAATGTATGAATTTCTGTTGGTCGTGAATTTTCCCTCGTCGAGTCTCCTCTTCCAAGGATATTTTATTTACACATTATATGTCCCCTCAAGTTAAATTCCAACTTGAGAATGTGAATATTAATTGCGTAGTGCGAGGCAATGGAGTATCAGGGCTCCAGCAATTGTTTACCATATTACGCATTCCAGTCACGGGGTCATTATGGCTGAATGTGGACACAAACAGTTTCACCTCGAGGAAAGGGAGTTCCACGGTTTACCTGGCTCACGTATTAACATATTTTTCAGATCACCATGAACTCTCAATTCCTGCATTGATCACTTCAAACTACCATTTCACCAATTTCGAAAGGACTTACTGTTTATCAAAATTTCCCGCCAACATTGAAACGCGTTATAATTCAGAAGGCTGCGTAGAGAAAAGGACGAATTCAGGGTAGCTAATTCCACCTGTATCGATATCAACGTTCCCCAACGATTTTCTCCGTGCCATCATCGCGTGACTCTTCCATACGGTCACTCCGTAACGGGGTCAGAATTGCGAGGAATTTGCGAGGAGAGCCGATCGTCCGTAAAGGTCGCTCGCGACAGCGGGAAAATCGTGCAAAAGGGAGCGTATCGTTTCATAGTTTTCCCTCCCCCACTTTTTCAACGATCCAGGCAAGTTTCCCCTGGCGAGTGGCGATTATAACGGGGGGCTGCGCGTTCGTTGCACGTGAAATTGGAGCGGACTTCGATCCTTTCCCGAACGGTACCCGGCATTTGATCGGCCTTAGCCCCCGCGTTCCATGAGGAAATAATATTACGCGCGCGCGCTCACGCCGCTGCCTCGAGTTTCTAATGAGCCCCTCCAGACCTGGCTGGCCCGTTCCTTTACTCGACGAATACCGTAATTCTCAATGGACGTCGTTTTTTCTCTCTTTCTCTCTCCTTCCCCTCCCTCTAGCCCTCTCGTCCTTTCTCGCGCCGTTTTTCTTACCCCCACCCTCGCTTCCCCTGACTGCCTCCCACCACTCGCGCTGCCTTTCGCGATACGCGTCTCACGGGCGAAAGTCGTGTGTGCGTGAAGCGGCGTCTAGCGATGGGATCGATCCTTGAACATACCTCGCTAACACAATAACCTAGCGCGCCTACTCTAACGCACTTTGAAAAACAGCCCCCGGTCACCAATCCCATCGCTGGCATTCCCATTTCGACGTCACGGTCTATGCAACTGCCGAACAATCGAGCTGTCAGTCCCATCGCTAGGCAACGTTAGTTGGAGTACTACCAAGGAAACGCGCGTCTCCCGTGCGTGCGCGCGTTCATGTTTTCTGGGGAGTAGTTGCTGGACCGCTCTGGGGGCCGCCCCTTCTCCCGTTCGGCAAGGGGGACAGAGAATGAGGGAGCGACAGAGATCCTTGGCGAGTCCTGGAAGCCAAGCAAGACGAGCGACTCCGGTTTCAAACCTCAAGGCTTAACGCGTATTCTCCCGCGTTCCGTCAATCGTGGATTTACGGACGAGAAAAATACACCGCGTGCGATATGTCGTCGCGAGGGTCAGCATCGCCATTGCCGGTCAACCTGTTTCGGTAGATCGCGAAGGGGGCTCACTGATGCATTTTTCTGAGCTGGTTAGGCAGAGTTATTAGTGGTAGGAGGGTGGCATTATTTAGGGCAATAGTAATCCTTACGTTTTCAGAAAAGAAAATTATATTTTTTTCTGTATTATTACACTGAGCCCGTTTTCAGTAAACTACCGCTTTAGTTTCTTGAAAAATGGGCCCGCTCGGAAGGCCCCCCTAGGGCCCTGTCTTCAAAAATAAATTATGATTTTGTCCAAGCATTTGTTCTATACATTTTTACATTTACCCCCTTTTAGTAAACTACCTCTTCATTTTCCCCCAAAAATGGGCCCCTCAATTTTGCCACCTGGGCCTTTATTCTTAAATCCGCCACTGCCGATAACCTAGCTTATTCGAAGATTGCTCAATCGATTCAGAAGATACCAAATTCATTAAAAAATCTGGAAGTGGGGCCTCTTTTTCTGCCACATTCAGAACGCCAACACCTAGCGGTGTGGCTTCAAAAGAGAAACGGGGAGGGGGCGTTAGGGGCACGAGTTACGGGGTTGGGTTTTCGGTCGTACATCTGAAACGACATCTCACCGCCGTAATTAGTTGTAAGTCCGCCGCACGTGACCCCTCGGGACGCGACGACGGAATACGATATGAAGGGGCAGAGTTTTATCTGGCGCACGGTGTTTCGGTCTCTCCTAGTTGGACGACCGTCGGCGGCGCGACGACGGTGAATGTAAAACTGCCAGAACGCATGCAGGAATGTAGATTTTTCTTGTCAACTTTCTACAAGCTTCTGACGTCACGGCAGAAATCATTGTCGAATGCATTACGGTGCGCGTTTCGAAAAGAGAGTTACGAATTTGTTAAGCACACCGCCGCTGGCGTGCGAACGTCGAGATGGATGTGTTTTCGATCCGGAGTTAGGGACCTGAATCGCGTTAAGGGGACTAGGCAGTTGAAAAATCGACTTTTTTAATTGCATTTTCCAAAAGTACTATCCTTTCTGAATAAAATGCCGCTTGGTTTATAGTAAAATTCGCAAAATTATAGATTTGACAGCTCAAAACGTCAAGCGGAAACCTATAACGTAGCCTTTGCCCAGAAACTTTAAACGCGTTTTTCTCGAATATTTTCTTCTCTTCGTTTTTACCTGATTGTGAACGAATGGAGGTTCAGATCGACTTGAAAAAATTACAGGATGTGTAAAACATTTATGTAAAAAAATTAAAAAGTCACCGGATTTTAATAGCGCATAAGCAAGAACGAATTTTTCTCGGAAAAATCGCCGTTTTTCGGCCAGCAATCGTATAATTTTGATTTAATTTCTGTTTTTATAGGTTTGGTCGGAAACTATGAATCCAACAAACAAGTATCACACCTTTAAAATCGAATTACGTCACATTTTAAGACCGATATTAGGGCAAAACGACGGAAAACCGTTAAAATGTTTACCCGTCTGCAGCGCCATTTTTAAAGCACATATATATTTCTTACCATTTATTTCTCAATCTGTATGGTAGTAATAAACATTGGGTAAAAGGGTACACCTGGATGTAGTGTTCCTGATTTCTCGATATTTTTCGCATCTCGAGAAATGAGAAATCGGATTATATTTCTCGAGAATTCTCGAGAATTCTCAAGAAATTAAAAAATATTGCAAAATTTATTTGTTTAGGAATAATGTTGATAATATTTATCTACATTTTATTCGTGTCCAACTTACAATTAGACAAAACTTGTGTAAATGAAAAAAGAACAAATATTAAATATAATTGCTAATTTTATTTATTTAATATAAAATGTGAGCATGGCGAAACATTACTTTTTTTCTTTTAAAATAGTTTTTTCGAAGCACAATGCGGCTGTAGGAAAATTTCTTTCATTTTGAGTGGATGTTGGTTTAATTGTATATAGAGCATCGGTGATAAGAAGAGAAAAGTTTAAAAAGATTATAAACAATCGCACAATTCTTCGTAAATACCTATTGCTAACAGTTATTACTGATTGTAAATGTGTTTATATGTTCACGATTAACACACAATTTGAACTAACTGAAACTTCATTTGTGAAAACAATTAGGATTTATAATAATTTTCCTGCACTGAAGATTCTCGAGAAGGAACACTACCTGGATGTGCTTTCATTTCTTTACAAATAAATAAAAGACAGAGTCTCTTTCTCACGAAAACCGACTGCCTAGTCCCCTTAAAAGATCGGTAGGTAACAATTGGGCCAGATCACTGGGCCGTTCTGAGAGATGGGTCAGACAGCAAACACGGAAGAGGTGCTTTGTTGTTGGAACCAATCCGAGCATTGTCTCATACCTTACTGATAGTTAAGTAGGTTATCAACCAATTACTTTGATCAGTGTTCAGAGTGTAGAAGAACTTGAAACACTATTACCATCTAGATAAGACAACAGTCTGAATAAGTGAATAGACGCCGCATAGTTCAAGATTGCGTGTAATTAATGCAGGAATGGCGATTAGATGAAGGAATAAATAGTTTCCAATTGGCTCGGTGTAGAACTCCTATCTCGGTAGCGTGAAGCCATTATTCAATGCCTGCTTTGAGATATAAAACTCGAATGATAAGTAAAATACTGGAAATGCATTCAGCTCCGAATAGTTCTGTTAGGTTCAACATTCCAGGAGGCTATAAAAAGTCTGTTTATCTTCCCTTTTCTTGTATTCCACTGAAGTATTTCCTCCAGTTCTCCAACTCTTTCTGAGGCTTCGTTATGTGTCATTAAATGGACACGCAAGAGGCGGTATTATATCGGTCGTCGACCCCTCACGAATTTCACCACTTTGCAAGGTGAAACGTTTCATTATCATTCGATGTATCTCGTCTGTGATCAAACAGAAAAATTGCATGCTCGGGTTTCGTTTCACTTTCCACTATTCATTTCACCTCACGGGAGTTTCAAGCTTCTCCACTAAATCACTTTCGATTTACAACACTCTTCACGAAACTTGCAACTAGGGTTATGTTCTGCCTTTTAACCTCTCGACGACGGTATAATTCTACTAGTTTAGTAGCTTGGACCATTGCAATCGCACAGATTCCACTTTACGTACTTCGTATTCTAATCCAGCTATGGATCACTCCTTTAGTAGGTGCAGGGGCCGCTTTAGCATACTTGGCACCTCCGGGCTAGAGACCCTATAAGTAGAGTCACGCAAACACATCCTCGATTTTGATTGGTGCCGCCATTTTTTGTCAAAGGTGTGAAAATACAGTATACCGATACATACAACTCCTCTATACATAAGCAACGTTGTACACACCACCACTATGGCGCCATTTTTATTTTCACACCTTTGACAAAACATGGCGTCAAACCGACTTAACTTAGACGTGATTGCGTGACTCTACTTATAGGGTCTCTACCCCGGGCAAGATTATCAGGGCGCCCCTCCAAAGGCACGAAAATCGATTAGCGGAACGGATATAAATGAATAAACGCATACAGCGGCGCCTCTATAAATTTGGCGCCCTGCCTGCACCCCCTAAAGCCGGCCCTGAGTAGGTGCCCTGCGCCGCTAATGACCCGCCAAACACTTTGCAAAGCGGATTACCTGCGCGTCGCCAAACGATTACGGGGAAAAAAGTCGCACTACAATGATGCAATGGTCGACTTTACGCTTGAAAAAGCCGCGAAACGCCTTTATCCATGAGAATCTAACGGTCGATTCCATGGATGATGGGTTCTCCTCGCCTCCTGAGCGCGCAGAACTTCGCTGAAATTCAATGGCCCGTTATAGAGGCGGGCGTTTTTTAAGACTCGCCAAGCGAATCAGAGCAGCAGAGCGGAAATTGGAATTGCAGCGATTCCAGAGATCCGCGCATCCCCGAGAGGGCCTTGGGCGCGCGTAGTGGAAAGGGTATTCACCCCTGAGACGTTCTATTAAATTAGAGAGCTATCAGTACGGTAATTGGATGGCGATCATCAAATGAATCACCGGCTCATTGAAAACAGCTTGATTACGCAAAATGGATTAAACGGTTGAACGCAGGATACTACGTGTAGTTTCCATCAAATTGCGGGTTATTAAAGTTATTGAAGTAATAGGGGAAAAGTGGGGTAGACGATGGGTACCCCCGTTTTTGTTGCGTGTAAAATGCAAATTAGTACGAGCTGAAAGAGGATTTTGATGAACCGCAAGCATGTAAGGATGAACCGCGATAAGATAATTAAGTTTAACCATTTGTAATGTAATCGAGAGGTCGCGGCAAGTTCGGTCAAGGGCATCCGCAAATAACTTTTTGACGAAAACATCTGCTTTTGTCTCGTATCGAAGGATTTTCCTGAAGACTCTTTGGTGCGGGTGATAGAATTTCAACATAGGTGTAGAAAAATATTCTATATTTACATGATTTATTTACACTGGCAAGTGGGGTGCTAAGGAGATCGTAGAATTTATAACTGTACACTAGTAAACGTTATTTAACAATGTCACCAGTCCTTTTCTCTTTCACAGTCAGTAGAGACTTATTTAACGCACGATCACGCAGATGCTTCAGAGTTAATAGCTCATCCTCTAATGTATCGTTTTGCTGTTCGAAGTACGTCAGTAAATTCTCCAGCATTTCTGTGGCTACTGTGTGATTCAAACTTGTTGATTCTTGATGACACCTGTTATCTGGAGAGTCTTGCCTCTCTTCTTTCACTTGCGTTGGCAACCACACTGTCACTAATTCGCCTTCCAACGAATCTGAATTATCGTTAACTGTAGGGTCCTCTAACAAAGTCTCGCTGGAAGGAGTCAATCTTATTCCATGACGCGCCTTCCATCGCCCTAACCACCCTACACTAGCAGTGAACGTTGGATCGCCACCTAATTTCTTGTTGAGACTAAGTGCCTTTTCCCTCAGGATTGGCCCTGACACAGGAACACTGTTCTCACGCTCGTGAATATACCACACGTATAGAGCGTCATCGAGTGTCACATTCTTCGCTTTCTTAATCGTACCCCTATTCCCTAAACAGTCCCTGGAAACCATCTTAGCACAGAACTCCTCGATTTCCTTCCTGTTCTTTTTCCAGTCGGACACAGTCGACGCACCCACCCCCAAATCACTAGCCACACATTTCAACTGCTCACCTTTATCGATTCGAAACAGAGCCTCGAGTTTCTTCTCCATGGTCACTGTAACCTTTTTCCTCTTCCCTGACATGCCTAGAAACTTGAAACGTAGAAAACACTGTACCCCTGTAACAGACGATTGTTACGACTCAGCGATGAACATGAGCCGAGCACTATATTTAGATAGTCATGACCTACTTGCGATATTTCTACTTATGACATAGCAATTAATCGCATTGACACGACGGGGAGTCATTCTCTTGAAGCGAACAAAGACACAATTTCCCAAGAAACAAGCGCCTTTAATTTATCAGTTCGAGCGGACCGTGAATACAGCTAGTCGGAATTCAGAGAAGCGAGTTCCTCCTGCGTTTCAATACTCTTCCATATGTCCCCCGAAATTGGAAACTTTTTAGAAATCGACATAAATAATGCTTCATCCCATTAAATCGCTGATTTCCTAATTGAGAGTATAAAAAATTCAGAATTACGTGAAATTTAAGCTTCGCAGCTTTTCATTGAATGAAGTAGTGCATTCACTGTCTCAGATTAAGAAGATTGCTGTTTCTAATGCAGTATTAAAAAATGTAAACAAACAGTATGTGGGACAGCAGTCTATCCTCAGTTTATTATTAAAAAAAAATTGTAGGCGAATATACACATCAATCAATTCCCTTTCGGCCCCTTTAAGTTCCTAATAAACACCAAAATTATATTATTTCATTGATAAACAAATCTTTCGTTTCCTAGGTTATGTCCTCGTATCCTCTCATTCACAATGTATGACTATTCAAAAATTAGAATCTAGTGAATGAGCAACTCGAACTCACCTTGAGTAGGGTTCGATTGTCTTTACAAAACCGTCACGTTTCACCTCACATTCCGACTGTCAACTATGCAGTCACACACTAAAAAAAAAATGAAAGCGGTCGTGGCGCCTTCTGGTATTCGACTTTGTGTGTCACGTGACACGCCTGCGTGTTCCACATGCAGCGCACATTTAATTTCATCTAACACGCTCTCATGCACCACGAATGACACATGGGGGGCGTGAAACGGTACGCTTCCGTGCACCACATGTGGCCACGGCTACTGTCACGTGACTTAACTGCGCGCGCCATTTATGTCACGTGCCTCAGTTGCGCGCGCAACGCTCTGCGTCGCAGAGCGCACGCAGGGTGCAACAGTTGCATAGGGGACACGCGAGGATAGAAACTGTCGTTTGTACTCCCATGAATTCCAATTTAATTAGAACTGTGGAGCTTTTCTACTTGTAGATAAATAATCTGTTTGCTGGAACGTCTGAATATTTTAGGTATAAGGACAGGGTCGTCTTAACAAATTTGAGCGCCCTGGGCTAAACAATTTTGGCACCCAAGGGTGCAATTTCTCCAGATAGAAATTTTTATCTCCAAAATTGAAGAGAAAAAAGTATTTCAACATATTTGATTCTTAAGCGCCCTTGTCCCATTTAGTCCATTGGTAAAGGTGGCCCTTTATAAGGATATATTTCTGTGTAAATATGTTAGCTTTGCTTTAGGGGGAATATCGTCACAAAGCACTGGGAGATTCCTTCAATTCCTGAATGTCTCGTTTAAATTCAGCCACGTAAATCGAAAAGACACCGCGTGTGTCACTTGCTATAGACGTATCGACAACTTCTGTACGGTGGGACAGCCTCCTATTCATCGAAATTCAAATTATCCGCTCCCAGCGCGTACAGATGGTCCCAGCCCATTGTATTCATATCGCGCTTGTAAATTCCCTCGCGAATTCGAGCTGGAGGATGGAGAAGAGGGTCTAATGTGGCGCGTGGGAGTAGCTGGGGCTATTAACGAGGAAGTCTTACAAGAGACACCGCAAGCTACGCGCTCTCGCTTAGATCAGAATGCGGGCAACCAGATAGCAGATAGCCAGGTTGTAAACATCCACTGGTGGATAATGTGGAAGGTGTCTTCAGCGACCGAATGACTCCATGTTACTCGATTCCAAATCTAAATGACCTAGACCTTCAGAATCTCCGTCCCACGTCTATCATTCTTATTTTTAACTTCTTCATTACCTTACAACTTTCACAAGACAATCTTTCAGAGGTCCTCGCGAACCTTTGTCTCCTTTTGGCACGCAGGAGGTTTCCTAACCCCCGAGGCGGGTAATTAGTGGTCATTACCCGCGATTGTTACTCGAAATTTTCGTGACACTATAAACGGTTCCTTCGACTCTGGTCCGAAAAAAGTTAGCGGGGGGGGGGGGGGGGGGGCGCGCTTGCAGGCGCGTAAAGCATGGTACAGAACCGATGTGAGTTTGGGAATACTAAAAATGGTATCATGCCAAACGTTTTTTATTAATATCTCAGAAATTAACAAATAGGGTAGATGTACCGTTTGTGGCTATTGTACCGTTTTTGGCCATGTGCATAATTATCGCGTTTTTAGCTCGAAATTGCTTGCAGACACATAATCATGTGTAGAATTTCAAACCGTAAATATTTTGTTTAGTATACTACCAGAAATATAAGGTTACATTTATTGCTTACGCGAAAAGTGGCAAGTGGCCACAAACGCACAGTGTTTCGAGTATATGGGCGTTCGGGACAAAACTCATAGCTTCTGAACTAATTAGTTTTCCTTTCTTTACATTTTAAGATACAAGAATTTGTGGATCAAACACGTCGGATTCTTGACTTTTGTCCATTACGCGGAACACTGTGAAACGGTGAAAAATGGATTTCTTATATTTTCCAATTTTCTTAATTCTTTAACGATTTCTCTAGTTAATGGTAAGTTAGATATTAATAGTAAAGATAGTGTAAAATTTAGTAAAGCTTTTAGTTTCCTGATTTGCAGTACAATTTTAAAGATAATTACGATGAAAGTCACTGAAATCCTTAAAGTGTAATCTCGTTCCTCCGTGAGACCGCGGACGCCGATAATTGCATAATGCGACTCCGTTGCCCAATCCGTTCCGCGAAAGTTATAATTTTACAATTAACGTCCGCAGGAAACCGAATGACTCACTCGCGCCTCGTAATCGAAGGGTGATCCTTGTGCAAACGAACGTCCCCCGGCGGCTTTCCAGTCTTATCGGCGTTTCGCTTAAAAGACCCCATAAATCACGAGGTACTTGGCCTTTCCATGTACTGCTACATTCCTCAGATTCCATTCCCGGTCATGGAGCGCTAGCAGATGCCAGAGAATGAGTGTCCGAAACGATTAATTAGTCGCGAGACGTTGGCTGCAACCAAGATGCCTCGGCCCGGAAATCATCTACCAATACGTTGAACAGATGGAAGGACCAACCAGTGTGCCTTTTTTGTCGCGCTCAGAAATTGAAATTAACCGTGGACGACGTGCGCAAACTTCCGAGAAGCCGGTGATGTCATCCGGATTAACGAACCGACGTCCGGTTAAACCGATTACTGGACGTCGCGAGCGTTCTTGTTTCACAGTTATGCGAATACCCAAGTGCCTTGGTTTCGCGCGTAAATGGAAAGTTGGATGTGGGTCTTTTTAGTCGAAACGGGAAAACAGTTCCTGTTTCGAGATGGTTGCTTTATTTGAGGTGTCTCTGCGGCGGGAAAGTTTGAATTGCGCCTTTCTCGAACAGGTGACGCCGCAGCGAGGCTAACGTTGTAGTTATTGATCTGGTGCTTGAATAATTGCCTAGTTTCCCAGCAGTTGCGTAAACAATCGATCGGCGTACATTTTTATCGACGCTGTTTGTCGCGAATTTGCTTATCAGTAGTCTATGACTCAGTTCGGTTAATAGCTAATAAGGTCGCGACTATGAGGCTCATCGACCACCGAGTCTATTATTAAAGTGGGAGATAAACGGATACGTCCTGCTTAAATTACCAAAGGAATTATTCATTTTTAAATCGACCTTTGCAGAATTATACAACTCGCCTTTCTGTTCCCTCGATGCTCAAATTTGCCTTCATTAAATTTCGATTAGCGGAGCCATTCCGTAGGTTTATTATATTCTTTACTCCTTCTCTTCCTGGGAAGCAACGCCTTTCCCAGTTACTCTGTAATTTGCGAGCACACGGTATATATTTTGGCGTCTTCCCGTGTTCATTCATTCGCACAGCGGCTATACTGTTCCACTTCCCACAACGAAGAAACGCTTCCGGCCAGGAACTGTTATGCCAGATGAGCAAAGGGCTCGCAGCTTGCTATCGTAAAAAGATTACGTCTTCCTGCGAGCTCTAAGTCACTGAATTTAATTCGCCAAAGACTACTCACACGTGAAGCGTTAGTTACACTAATCCCCATTCCTTTTTACATCGTAAAATACGAAGAAAGTACCCAAAATCTACATAACCTTAAAAAAAAAACAGAAAATTTCTGCTCCCTTTTGCCATTTTTGAAGCACCCTGTACAAAATACACGGTGCAACCGAGTGGTAGGCGGTTCGTGTCTCAAAAATGAATAAAAAACATAGTACACAATTTTGTCAGACGACCCTTCGTTCTCAAGAGAATCAACTACGAAAGTGTAGGATGGTGGACAAAGAATCAAACGCAGAATAGAAAAATAAACAAGCTGAACAGATTCTCGTAAACGTTTGTCATCGATCGGGACGTTCATCAGCCAACCAAATATAGGCGTGTCGTCATATCGTTTGAACTTGCTAGACCATGTGTCATCCTCTTTTCTTTTTTATTTTCTGTTTCGCCAGTTCGCACGAGGAGCTCGCGTTATCAGTGTCAATAGTACAAGGTGGAACCCCCCCCCCCCCCCCCCCTCGAGACGACTCTTCTTGAGCCTCGATCAAGATACGGTTCAGATTTCACTCCGTCCCAGACCTTCTGCCATTTCTCGAGCGCTTTTGGAGCATACACCATTATTTACGACTTCCTAACCTATAATAATTTGGAGGGCCTGCCCCATGTTTGATCGTGAACGATGGAATTATAGAAGTGACGGAGTTACCTGCAACATCTCTACAGTTTTGAAATCCTGTTTGCAACATAGCAACATCCCCACGTCGCACTTTCGTTTAATTGTTTACACGTTCAACGGGCATCTTCCCATCGACACAACTTCCTGTCGAATCGACTTACGAAACTCGGCTTCTAGCGCAGGTTTTCTCAGGGACAGGCGACTGAATTAATTACGAGGAAACGGCGCGGCCGTATATTTAATACGGGAAATTACAAGGAAGCGGTATAAACATATCCTTCGGGCGTGCCAAAAATAAACAGCCCGCAGATCGCTCGGGGATCCTTAGGCAGCCGTGAACGTGCACTTTCTCCGTTGATTTCGACAACCATGTGCGCGTGCACGTTCCACGGGTATGCAAATTCTCCGGTGACGAATCGTAAAACGCCACGGGACCGGACGTGATCGAAATTATCGCGTTTAATTATGTTACGCGCACGCCCAGCAAGTCGTCCCTCGACTCCCCCGTTTAATGTCGTAATTAGTCGTCCGGTCGGGCTTCAACTATTTAATTCTTAGATGCCCAGAATGATTCGAATAATCATTCTCGATGGTCACAATATTCTTATAAAATACTAGCTGTACCCGGCCACGCGTTGCTGTGGCTCTAGTAGGTATATAAAAACATGCGCATATTCGAATGCAACGTTGTGTCAAAATTTCATAGCAATCGGTGAAGAACTTTCGGAGATTTAAGATTTTGAACAAACGAACATTTACATTTTTATTTATATAATAATGATAATAATAATAATTAATGTAATATATAGAAAGATAGAAAGATAGATTAGGGATAAAAAAAACGTAAATTAAATTAAAAGAATTGAATGAGATTCTCATGCGTTTGTTGCATAACAGTTCTGTGAAAAGTGTATAAAAATTTCCTCCAGTCGCCTACACTCAGGGCTGCACAAGGAGCTGTTTTCGGAGCGACCCACCTATCTCGTTGCTAAGGTTAGATAGAATCGGTGAGGAGAACTACAGTACACTACTGCAGTTCTCCTCACCTATTCTAACCTTAGCAACGAGACATGCGGGTTGCTCGCCGCTAGGCGCCGAAAACAGCTCCTTGTGCAGCCCTCCTACAGTGTTTTGGGAATTACCGGTAGAGTGACCGATGCCTTCTTTATCGACGGGCTGAACATAAATTTTGACAGGTTATCGTGGAAGCGATTGCGAGAGAATTCTGCACCTTCATCTAGATATTGCTGAAACCCTTTGAAGTTTCTCTGTTTCTAGCGTGGCGCATCCACCGTGCTTCCGGTCGGATCCTCGGCACTTCCTATTCCTGCGGCTGAATAAATGAGTTCATACGGTACCCTATGCAGTCGAACCTGAACGATGAAAGTTAACGCAGTGAAAATGGACGTTGCGCTCGTAAACATTGCGAAGGAAGTGATTAGTCACTTGCCAGATCGACTCGAGGATCTTCCATTTTTATTCCATATCTACGAATTAAACGAGTTCGATAGACTTGCCTCGGGCTTCATGCTCACTTTCTACTGTACGCTACTTAGCCACAACTCTTCGAGAACTTCGACAATTTTTCCTTAAACATTATCTGAAACGTCCCTCGAGGAAGTTTGCGTAAGGGTGTTTTATCGAAGGTTGCTTGAACATCTGAGGTTTTATCGTGTATGACACCAAGGTGTTGGTAGCACTGGGATGAATTCATAAATAGTAGCGTCATCGCTACTTTTACCAGATAATCGACTGGATAAGTCGCACAGAAACGTTTGACGTAATCGAGCGCAATGTTTGCTTCAGATAAGAACAATATCAGCTGGGTATCATGAAATCCAGCGAACTTGGAACATTTAATAGCAATATTTTAAAGGTGTCGCAATCGCGCATCATTGGAATCGAATCATCGAATGAGTCGTTCCCTTAAGCGCGACCACCGTGTTTCCGGAGTGATGTCTCGCTTCCTGCTACGTCGATCCAGCGTGCTTCAATAATTCCTAGTATTTGCTGGCCACATCACCGCGCGATAAGTCAGCGCCGTGAACAAATTTGCATTTATCTTGACGCAAATTGGTCCATTTACACAGCGACAAGAGTCTGAGGCGCCTTCCGCACCTCCCCTCTGAACCTGAGTATCAAGAAGACTCGTACGCCTACGCCTATGCGGGATCTCTGTTAACGTATGCAAATCTCATTCTAACGTCGAATACGGTAGAATCATTGCCTCCTGTGAAGCCGCATCCTAGCGACGCGTGATTAGACACAATTTGTATACAAACAGTCGACTAATCAGCTCTAAAACGAGGTAGGATCGCTGCCCGATCGTTTTATGGGCATATCGCGTGTCGCTTAACGTCGCAAAACGCGAATCTGTCAGAAAGTAGATGCTCCCCAGTCCCCGGGCGTTCAGAGGCCCGTTTCGCTGGCGCGTTTAGGTGGGAGGAGCTCGCTTGTACTTAGCGACAGATACATAAAAGAACGGTGGACATAGCACACTCGCGATACGCGATAAGAGTGCTGTGTGCCAGTGGTCTTTTGTTAACAGCTGAATCAGTTTGGTGTTGCCATTCGCGGGCGTGCGGACGTCCATTTCTGACGGTGAATCCGACGAGTACGGAGTTACGGTTTTGCGGTGGATCTAATCATGACAGTGGAGACCAGTGGCCAGTGAAGGGACCGAAGGAACAATGTCGCGGAATTACTACGGTACGCTCTGTCACGACTGGGTAAAGGTAGATTAGAGATTGCAGAGTGCGAATTAGAAGACTTTATGAACGTCTCTGGTTTATCGCAGGAAATGTTACTTAAGCCAGGTATGCGTTTTAGTGGCTTTGGTATCAGAGACAAAGCCTAATCTCCAAGCAAACACACCTGTTTAGCGTTAGGTCCGAGTAGATAACGGATTATCTACTGCTGTGCCGTCGCGCATTCCTTGTAATTAGAGCTCGGTACACCGGGTGTCGTTGGTTTGACGTGTGCCGTGAAGCCTACTTGGCTGCGGTCTGTGGTGTCCTTTGGGAAGTTCAGATTTGAAATTTTTTGGTGCGGGTGGAAATTCTGGTAGCGCTAGCTTCTGGTACACATAATTCCTGATAACTCTAGTTCCTGGTATCCCTAAGTCTCTGGCACACTTAGATCCTGATACGCCCAATCTTTAATAACCTTAGATCCTGATACCCCATCTCTAATACCCCTAGATCGGGATTCCCCTCATTTCCAATACCTCTAGATCCTTATTCCCCCAATCTCCAATACTCCTAGATCCGGATACCCCACCTCTAATACCCCTAGATCCTAACCCCAATCTCTAATACCCCTAGATCCACATACCTCCCGTCTCTAATACCTCTAGATCCTATCCCTAATCTCTACTACTCCCCACCTCCACTTGCCCTTACCTCTACCTTATTTCCAATTGCTGATAATGCCACGTTCTCCCACTCCTGGTCTCCAATACCCCTGATTCTCAGTATTCCTGATACCTTTTCTGATCGCCGGGAGGCCTCGCATATCTCCGATACCTCGAGAGAAAAGCCATTTCATGCGTTTCCACGTTTCTACCTGGCTTCCAATCGCAATTCACGGGAAAAGGCTAGACGCATGTGTGCCCGAAGGCGTCACGCTCGAGGAATCCTACGTGCACGTACACGCGCGCGTTACAGTCGCGTTTACGTGGTTTCCAACAGCTTAGAAACGACCAGGCCCGACTGTACTTAAGCACTCTAATCAAATCTGCGATGTTACCTGCTTGTCATTGCCCTCTCGGCTTCCACGCAGACGCTTATTGGCACGCTTTTCGACGCGAACGCCAGGCTACCCGTCCATGTTGGTTCTGTCCCATTGGCGTAGACCGGACTCGTTAAATCCACGGCGAACGATCCGAAACTTTTATTATCTATCACTCTAAATCTTTTTATTGTGTTCGTGTTCATTCATAATTTTCGGGTTTCCTTCCCGTATTTTCTGAATTCTCTAGTAGGACAGATATTTCACTTGGGAGGTGTAGTTTCTTTTTCCTTCTTTTCAATGATTCTAACTATAAACTGTTTTTCCAGAAAACCAATATTTATCCGTAGTAAATTCTTTCGAACGATAGAAATTCAATACCTCCTCGTGTTTTCCAAAGCTGTTTTGCAACGATACGAGTGCCAGCCTCCAATAGTCATCGAGTTTCAACATGGCGCTATATTAACATAACGAACACACTTGTTGATTGCGTTTTGAATGACATCACGGCCCACGGGATGACTGCACGATGGTATTTAACTATGAGCTCGATTAGCTCGTAATTAAACGAATCACTGTGTACACGTTGCAACTGTTAAACATGCGGAGCGATCGCTCATGGTTAAAATTGTAGCAGGGCCTTGGAACGATTTGTATTCAGGACGAAATAAGACGGGTTGCGGTTTAAGAACGAAAAGAAATTAAGTAGAAACGAAATTAACGGCGAAATTGCTTCTGTAAATTAATTATACGAATTTCGTTTTCGTTTCAGCTCCCATTCTCATTTACAATTCACTCGTTCATTCGCAGGGACCCATCTTATTAAAGTCCCAACTAGTGGTATTCTCGTTCCTCCGATGCCACACTTGATAAATCTGCAACGGCCGTTCAACCATTGTTTACAACAAAAACATAAATTTGTTTCTTTAAATTACCATGAATAATGCAAACCACTGATTAAAGATTAATATTAATTACTCTTTAAGTATTCCGGGCCCAAGTTCCATTGAATAATGGATATCGAGATTAGCATGGTGCTAAATATTTAGTTGCTGCAGAGCCTCACTGCCACACTTGAAGTCTCAATTACTTTGTTTACTATTTACCATCAATAAAAAAGTAAATATTTAACAAAATGTTAAACACGTTATTTCCATAGTAACACACAAATCTCGTTAACGAGGCTATTGGAGATTCTTTAATAAATCGTACGATGAAATTTTCGTCCTGAGGTTTTTCTTATATAAAATACGATTCAATTTGCATCATTGGATAAAATTAGAGGTGTGACATGTGCAAAATACACATGCACACTTGACATTGAATGTATAACAAGCTCAACCCAGTTCCGGAGCGGATATTCCACAAGTGTGAAACGTAATCCAAGGCAGCGGCCGCGTGTTATTAATTTATCAATTAAAGAAGACACTGAAATTCTCATGACTGTTTGTAAAACATTTGTACTTAATGTACAAGAATATTCCCAACGAAAACTTATGCTCACTTTAAAGCAGAGGAATCTTTTAATTATTGAATGTGTTTGAGTTGAAATTTGCACTTAAAAAAATAGTGTTTTTTGGGGTTAAAATTCACCAAATTTTTAAATTTGATTATTAACGTCTAAAAATTTACAGAAATATTGGCAAAGACATACCCTGGGGTGCGATACACCCAGTGTGACCGCGAGGGGTTAATCAAAATTTTTACAATTCCTACTCTAACAATGCCCCAGGTCTCTGAACCGATCGATTTAAATTGGCCACCGCGTCGATTAATGCGAGACGCTTCTCAATTGGTCGCGATTAACTGAGCTACTAGTGGGCTCAAAATTGGTCACTCCCTTTTCTATTCATGGCTAGCAAAACGAAATTTACAATATACCCCCCCCCCCCCCTTTTCTAAATCGACAAGTATGGAATAAATTGAAAGTGTACGAAGGGTTGCAGTCCTTGCTGATGTTTAAGTTAAAATGAAAACGTTCAACAAGGTGCAACTCGTTCCCTATCGACACGTTCGACTCAAACTCGTGCCTTATCGTCTTTCGACATTTCGTGATCGCGGTACTTATCAGAGCCTTATCAACGCTGAGAAATCCTTCACGGAAAGATATAATAGTATTGTGTGCCAGGTGGGACAAAAATGCTGAACACGTCGTTTAATAATAGTGATCAAGAAAATGCATGTTCACGGCGTTGATCATTATTTCCATTTCCACGGCGTGGAAGTGACGTTCTCCCTTTAGATACCCTGTCGCAGTGTCGCGATAGTGGAAGCTCGAAATAGTCACGGTAATCGGGTATCATGCACGATATCGCATAATTTCCCTTCGACTCCATAGCTTCCCTTTATTCATAAATTATTCGCACGATTCTCGATCATTTTATTACCACAAAGAAACTCCGCTTTCATCGACCCCTTCTCTGTACACAAAACGCCCACTTCCCAACGATTCCAATCGTATCAGTACAAACAAGAACTTGCCCGCTGTCGATCCAGTGATCGATCACCATAAAATACCAGCAATCGTAAATAATTCCAAGATACCGATAAAAACGTTACGTAAATGTGTTTCTTGCTCCTATATCTCGTTTAATATATAATTCTCTGGGATATAACATTCACAGAAATGAAGTTAAATAGACATTGCTACTCTTAAAATTAATCTCCAAAATGATTTGTCGTATGTCGATTTTGGATATCGACGCCATTTTCCCCGTGGTTACCTGCAAATCGATATTCGCCAAATATAATCGTCATCCATCAACAATGCCTCGCAAGAATGCAGCAACAAGTAAACAAGAAACAAGTGCAAACGTCGCTCGCTCTCGAGAAGTCGACCGGTCGCTTCTTGCCAGCGCCGATGACTCGACAAGATCATTGTCCTCGGTTTATTGTCGCTATTGCCGGCACATAGAGGCCTCCGTCATAAGTTTCATCCTGCCATGTAAGGCCAGAAGAGAACCGGCCGAATAAACGTGAACGCGAACGTAAATCGGCTGGGAAGATGGGGACGTCGTCGAGAAGAATATTCAATGTTTTTCCGGAACAGTGAGACGAGTTTTAGTAAAGGCGATTGTGAAACAGTGAACCAGTTTAAAAATTCAACGACATTCATTTTACTTATCGTATTAACAAAAAGAAATGTCGCATCAAATCGCAAAAGAAGTCCCACTTTTGGGAGTACACCCATAAATCACGCAGCTTCCACCGCGCCACCCTTTGTGTACGCACGTGAATCCAGAGATTTCCGTTTCCTTTGAGGATGTTTACGCGCGGGGAGGTCCCCCGGACACGCTGGAGGGAGCCTGTACTAACTTGAACCGGAAATGCTTGATTTCAGGGGCGCAGTATGTGCCCGGCGTTGGGCTTGGCGCCGCACCCCGAAACAGGACCTTCGACCTCGATTACGCACCGAGCTATACGCCGAGCAGAGCCGACAGATACAGGGGTGGCCCTGACATCCAGAAGAGAATGACTCAGAGGGAGGACGTTCTCAAGTTCGAGCAGGGCCGCATAAAGGCCCTGCAGGAAGAACGTCTGCATATACAGAAGAAGACGTTCACGAAATGGATCAACTCGTTCTTATTGAAGGTACTATTCCGTACTATTTGATTGAGAAAGTATACTGCTACAGTCGGAGCAACATCGGGTGGTCCTACTCCCACTCTTTAACCTCGTTGGGCGTGGCGGTGGGCGGGGCGAAGGGCGGGGATAGTTCGCCGGTCGTTCTGTCAATAAATATTGCTACTTTAAGATTCTAGAATCCCCTTTTTTCACACAGAATTTTCTCATTTATAGCAGTACATAACCCCTCCATGCCTGAAATTTCCAATCCGCTCGTTACATAAAGTTCTGAATAGAGTATCTGTGAAAGCCTTCGTGAAAATGATTTGCTACTGCAATAACCGTCCACACGTGGGAATAAAACGGATATCCAGCAACCTGTTGAATCAATTACTTTCACTCGGCAGGCGCGCATGGAAGTGGACGACCTGTTCACGGATTTGGCGGACGGCAAGAAGCTGCTGAAGCTGCTGGAGATCATTTCCGGCGAGCGGTTGGCCAAGCCCAACAACGGTCGCATGCGGGTGCACAAAATCGAGAACGTGAACAAGTCGCTGGCGTTCCTTCACACGAAGGTAAGATCGCTTAATTAATCTGTGGAAAGAGAGCCGGTGGTGGGCGCTTGTCTTCTTTTGGTACAACGGATCGGGGATTAGAAAACCTCTCCGTAGATACAGCCTCGTTCATTACTGTCGATAGACCTGATTGTTCGAGGAGGACACCGCGGAGGATAATTCTCACGCTTTCACGATTGTCTTTTCCCGTTTTGCGACAGCGGGTCCCCCTGGTCTACGACGTTACATAAGGAACGAGTTGCGCAAGCAAAAAATGAAAATTTATAATGGCGAGACATTTCCCTGAAGCGATAAATCTTGGTCCTTGGAGTGGATCGAATTGGGGGAAGGATTTTTCAGTGGTTCTGGTATAATTTCGGAGGATATACGATTTCCATGTGCCTGTCTATATCGTTTCATAGGATTGAATACAACCATAGAGTTTCGCGACGTCCTACGTGGACGCGGAACTCCCGACGAAGCCCCGCAAGCGTAAAGTCCTCGTGAATGGCCTCTGTGCCTCGTAGCTTATGACATAATAGTTTTGTATAAGACGCAGACGAGCACTATAATACCCTTACGCGGTCGTGTGCGAGGGCGGGCCTGAAACCAGACAGAGGGAATACATTACCTATCAAAAGCTATGGGTAACAACCGTAATTCGTTCTCGCGTTTACGGCGTATCCCTTGAGATATCTCAAGAAACAATGACTGGTTATGATTCTGCGTGAAAAATCGAATCGAAAGTGTAGAGTAACATTTTTTCATACGACGCCTCGTTACCGTGGAAATCATGTCTGAAAGCAGGCCCCGGCGCGAGCACGCCGCAGGCACCGCGCGTTCAGACATGATTCTCTCGAGAACGATGCGTCGTAGGAAAAAACGGCTTTCTACATTTTCGACGCGGTTCTTCCCGCGCTACAAGATAGCGAATCGATACTTTTGAATGGCAGTGTATAAAGTTGCCAGCGGAACGTAAGGCAAGTAGGTAGAGCGTTGACCAGCCGGCTGCGACGGCGCACCAACGCCTTCTCCCTTCTGCGTTCGATTCAGCCGAGAGAGATCATCGTCGTTGGATTCTCTTGTTACCGGAAGCGACACCGACGCGTCGCACGTCGCGTTTTCTTCTCTCACGGTCTCACGTGTTGTTCCAGATTGGATTCCCCATCGAGGTATTCGCATTCCGCGATCCTTTCCGAGAATTATCGATGACGAAACTTCAAAAACACTTTCCCGCCGCACTCCCAGAAAAAAAGGACACTCCGTAAGAAGTGGTAGGTTAAAAGTAGCCGGCAAATATTTGCGCAGCGCTGTTTAGGCTCCCGCCGCGGCCCGAGATAGAGAAAGACGGTAAACGCTCGAGGTGAAAAACATGTAGGAGGGACGCGTGCGCGCTTTTATTTGAATTTCAGCCGAGCGGGAAATACTTTCGTGCGCTCGAGTACTTTCGCGACCCGCTATTTCGTCGCGAGCCGAGATTTTCCCCGGACTTTCTAAGGCGGACATGGAGGAGCGCGTGAAAAATCAGCGGAGCGCTCGCGGAATGTGTTTGCACGACGCGGGGAATCACCTTCCAGAAATAACTCGTGTCCTTTCGAGCGATCCAGGTGGGAGTCGTGACGCGCGCCAGTCATCGAAAACGATCGGCGATCACGATCTTACATCGGAAAGTTTCAAAGAACCACTGCGGCCGCGTAGGACGCGGTGCTTCGCCAAGTACCAGTCCCGATGATTGATCTCTGCTCCAGCAGAGGGGGTTGAGCACGGTTGCATCTAGCCAGGGGCGGTTCCCATGCCCGAAAGAATCCCACTCCGGTGTAATTTGGGAGGCATTCGACGGGGTTCCGCGAAACCATAATCCCTTAGAAGTTGGGGAAGCCACGCGTCCGAGGGAGCCCGCATACCTTTTTCTGCGCTCGGCGAAGAAAACGATTCCGAAGATCGCGAGGGGCTCGATGAAACGTTCTCGATACTTCGCCTCGAGATTCTTCAGCCTTCGACGATGGGTATTTTAGAGATCCGATGGTCTCGAGATTGGAAACGAGTCGATGAAGAAGAAACGGGAAGATAGGGGATAGCGGGAGGGGGAAGTAAGACGCGGGGGGGGGGGGGAGAGCGTCGAAGGTCGAAGAAAGGGAAAAGGATGGAACAAAGACGCGGGACGAAATAAAAATAATGGGAAGCAAGGCGAAGGACGCAGAATCAAATAGAAGAAAAGGAAGAGGGAGCCGGGCCAGGGGAATGTGCAACAAAAGTAGGAGAAAGGGAAAGGGAGGTGGGAGACGGTGAAAAAGGAAGTAGAAGAGGATCGATGATGGAATCTGTGGAAGGATCGAAAGAAGTTGAGACAGTGGAGCGATTCTCGCTGGGTTATCGTAGAAAGGAAGCATCTGCTCCGGCAAGAACAAAGATTCACACCGACCCACGTGTAATAATGGAAGAAGGGGAGCAATATGCTCCCAAAGGACGATGAAGGATGAAATGAACGGTGGCTAGAGCAGGGAACTGAGGAGGATCGAAGACTGCGATCGTGAAGTGTTCCAGAAAGGAGGCAAGGGCAAGATAAATCTCGCCAGGAAGGACAGAACGGAGGTAGAAGGATCAAAGGAAAGAAATATAGGGGGAACAAGAAGGTTTGCCAGAGAGAGAAAGGTCAGCGACCGAGGCGAAACTTGCTAGACCGTGAGCCCCGCAGATGTGAAATGAAACCAGACGGCACATACGTTGCCCGTGTGCAGATCATTTCATGTTAGACGCCGTTCTCGCCCAAGGAACCTCTCCTCCAGCCCAATCCACGCCTTCGACGCTTCTTACTTGGGAGGGGAGGAAACACCATCTGCTTTCATAAAATAATAATCCACCGCAACAAGGATTACCCCGGATGAAAATTTCTTTAAGCATTAAAATCTTCCCTCGCACTGTACCGCGTATTTTGGAACACCCTGTAGCTTTGAAACGCCCTGTAGAATTCTGATTAAGTACCTACGATTCCTAAATGCCAGAAAACGGGACGTCCAATTCTGAAACGTCTTGTATTGCTTTCTCCGGCCGGTGCTAAAAAGAGAAATCTGGGAAATGCATACGAGGTCGCCGGTACATAAAATCGGAGCTAACGTAAAAACCGAATATTTATCGATCCCCGCGAATGTATGCGACAAATCCGAAATTGGCCGCCTTTTAACCGCGCGAGGCGCGCGTCGCGCGCGTGCAAGCGTGGCTTTATGCGGTCGTGAATAATCTTTGCCCACATGCCCGTAAAAATGCGGAATAAAACTTCGCGAAGATCATAACCCCACTGAGCACTTCGCCGCGACGCTAGCGCCACCTCCTCGCCTCGATGACCCGCGGTTCTAGCGCGACATTAATTTGCAGGCCGATAAGGGGCTTACGTCTGTCCCAATTATTCCTTTGCACAAATATTTTTTACCATCCTGCCAGGGTGATAACGACGAGGCAAGGGTTATCAGCAGCCTCGCTTCTTATTCTGGCCAAATAATCTGCACAGCCGCTCCAATTCCGCGCTCCCGGGCTCCTTTCACGGTAATTGCTAAGAAATGCAAGTCACACGTTCCAGCCTGCACTTTCTCCGAAACTTTTTGTTTAATCCCAAGGCCTGGCTTCGCATAGGGGAACGATATAAATGAATTCCTGTCGTTTTTCATTGGTCACGTCGCCGCTGCAACACGGAAACTTTCGTTACCCTGGCATACGCCAGTTTTTCGCGAGAGTCTCATAATTTGCGGCGTATGTCCCACGTTGACTTGCCACCATAAGCGCAGCTTATACTCATTTGTTTGATTTTAATTCAGATCCTCCTCGAGAAGATAGATTGTATATCAGATGCGCGATCGTATTTTGTAATACCTCGATTGTTGCACTGCAGGAACGAAACGCTATGGATTACTGGGTAAGAGACTGGAACAACATCCCCGGACTCGTTCAACTACAAAAGCTGATTTATTCGTTTCATCGCCGCGTATCCCCATGGGCTATTGTGGAAGGCTTCTCGATCAACCTTGTGCTCTATAACCATACACGGTCCGGCTTGTTAAAACGTCTCATTGTTACGTTCCCCGGGATTGTCCCGAGTTGTTTGAACTGGAACGAGTCGCGCGCCAAAGAAAACGGCAGGATATCGACGGCTCGTTTACAAAGGCTCGATTCTTCGAGCTTGATAGTTAGGTAACTCTAAGAGTTGTTAATCTCGCCACTAAATTCCCAAGAACACGATATATCGCAGTCTCCCTAGTCCGCATTGAGCTTCCAAAAGACTGACCCGAGCAGCGCGAGCAAGATGAAAATGAAGAAATAACCTGGCGTAATTCAATTACATGCCCAAGGTGAATTCGACGTTCAGTAGCGCACTAACTTTCATGGCCCCGAATCTCTCGTATCTTAAGTGTGGCGCGCAATAAAGTCTCTTTATAAACGGTGCCGCTATATTGAGTCACGTACCGGAGTCTCGAACCCGATAAAAGATATATACATTTTCGTCTTTCGTCGCGCCTCGCGGCAGAAACTGAATAACTTTACCCGACGAGTCCACACGACCCCCGATCAGCCCACCACCGCGCTAGCCATCGTCCGCCATGTTCAACACCGCTGCGTCCAGGCCCCTGGACCACGGCAATCCGCGCAAATCGCGAGACCGAAAGCAAGCTGAGGCAAACAAAATCCGCAAACTACCGGCAATCCTCGTACGCAGCCTTCGCCTCCTCCATCCCTACTTTGCGGTCGCTCCCGAGCAGAGGCCGCGTAGCGGTTTCCCTATGGCGTCGTTTACAACCGGGGGCATTCTTGGCAGAACTGCGGAATGTGGATCGCAGTCACGGCAATGACAACTCCAAAAAGGACACTGCTGATCGTGACCGTGCGCGCGTTGCACCGGCGGTGCCGGGAGGAGAATAGACTGTGCCACCATGATCCCCCCGGTGTTTCGTCATCGTTTCAGGAATCATGCGAGCCGCCAGTTTCTGCGATTCTCGCCTTATCCGCTTTACCGTTAGTGCCGCTCGAGCAGCTGGACGCCTCGTGTCCCTGAAGATCCGCAATTAGGCTCCATGGGGCAGAGTCAATTCGTTGCCCCTATCTTTGGGAAACCACGCATCCCTGTACAGATGAAGTACAGTAGTGGTACTCCCCTGTAGTAACACCACGTTTCTGAGGGACCAGTGGGAGCTCTGAGTCAGTGAAGGTGCTAGGATGAGGCACACGGCGCAGCTCGACGTAGATACCGCGTCTTGTAAACGACCACCCGGTTGCGAGTTGTTAGTCAAACGGCCGCGTAGTTGGCTGGGCCATCCGTTTTTTGCGCGAAGGGGCGCTACGTTGTAGCTGCACGTGGTCGTTAACGCTGGGGGGAGTGAAGGCTGACGGGCCAGCGGAGGTTGCTGTGTGTATCTAGCGAACGTAGGAGTCGCATTCCATGCTAAATGCATTAAGAACGCTATACCACATTCCATTGGCTTCGCCATGGGCCCCTGACGTCATTCCAACCCCGATGATATTAATTCCTACCAGCGTTTCCATTACCGAGCCGGAGCGGTTGCGTACTACGGACACCACGCGGCCCGTTTCCCAGAGGACGTGAAATAAGACGCATCCGAGGCGCAACGGTAACGGTGCACGCAATTAAGCGAAATGACTGAATGGATGATCCGTATAGGTATTACGGGACGATATCTTTAAGGACATCGGCTTACTTAAGCCAGGATACCGGGAACAACCTGTTTAACGAGAAAATGGCGCGCGAGGCTGTCGGGGAGATCCTTGGGCAGATTAATTGATCGACGCCGTTTGCCTCTAGCTTCGCCAGGCTTCTTATTTCGCGGATACAATCTGGGTGAAACAGCGCTGATACTAATCTCGTTAATTAATTTACGGAGCCCGCGGTAGAGCTTTTCCAGACGCGGTGTGATACGGGAGCGCGATAGGCACTTACAATGTAGATGAAACGAAATTTATTGGCGGGATATATTTTCCCCTATTAGAGAGTAAGTAGGCGCAACCTAACTAAGCCTTCTCTAGAAACTAATGCGGCAGATGAGGAACAATTAATTAGCTTTCTGACCAGCCAAGTAAAACCGCGGTACGCGAGATTTATGGGCGTGGGCGTTCCTGGTCTCATCGCGCCACTTGTGGTGCCGAGGATCTTTAAAATTACTCCTCTGAGGCTGGTCCCCTGTACCCCAAAGAGTACTCCTTTGTACTCTGAGGATAGTCCACTAAGGCTACTCCCGGAACTCCAAACGTTCACCTCTATAGCCTACCCAAAGTCTGCCCTACCAATGATACCTCAAGCATCTCATCAGAGGTCCCTTAATGTAATTGAATCCCTCGTCACCAGAAACGTCCATCATCAAGCTTTCTCGTTAATTCGATTAAGAGCAAAAAGGCTCGCCCACTGGTGCTCGCCCGAGAGGCACTCGAGCCGATGCTCCGTGGCCTACAACAAAAAGCAATTGGCGGGGAACGGGTACCGGTTATTTAACGCCGTTGCCTTTATGCCACTTATTGGCCGGCCGTCTGGTTGCACGAGTTTTAACTGTACCCCACCTTTCAGCCGATGTAACAGTACCGTATTCCCGTCTTACTATGCAGCCCCGTGGCTCATTCATTATTCATACGCCGCTGATGCTCGGCATATAACGTGTACGTATGCAGTTCGTTCGGGCGAAAATTCGGAGGTTGATCCTTTCACGGGTTAACGGATCGCCGAGGTGTGTATACCGACGCGGCACGGTGTAGGCTCGCTGGCCATAAAGATAATCCGGCATCACTGCCTAAATGACTTTTTAAACGACTCCTCCGTTTGGCTCCTTCGATGGACTCCTCGAGTTTATTGCCCTACTATTAGTACTACACTAGTGGCGATAAAGTGGGAGGGTTAGTATGCTCACGGGAGCAACTCGCGTGGGGAACTGGTCTAAGGCGCTGGCTTGGGAATGTTTTTAAGTGTATCCTCGTATGGGAGTAAACTGACTCGCGAGCCCTTAGCCTTGAGCGTAGCCGCAGTTACATGTCCTAGCCCGGCCAGTGGGTACGTAGGTGTGGTCTTTGAAGGAGTGAGTTGCAGCGTGCATGTGGTTAGACTGCCAGGTGAGTGTGACCCATTTAAGGGGAAGTTCGAGTTAGGCGTTCATTCTTCAATCCTGCCCGAGAACCTGATCCCCTAGGACTGCCTGCATCTGTCTGCCAGGGTTTGCTGGCGGTTCGCGTGACAGAATCATAACTATCCCTGATCCCCGCAGCATTCCATCAATCCTCCACGTGATAAACGTTAACGACGGTTGCTCTTCGTGTTTTAATGATACATTAGGGGGCAAAAATGATAAATGGAGCGATCCCCCTAGCTAACGCCTGCTTCGGGGCCCATTATGCAGATCGGAGATCTGTTATTATCGAGTGATCACCTCTGATGTGTTCCTGCAGAGTGCAGTTACAAGTACGACGTGTACCGCGGCTACAAATTACGCACGGCAGGAAGAACATATTTGTCTTTCCGTAATATGCCTGGCGCAGGCATTTGTTTGCTCACCGCGGGCTAATCGCCCGGTTGGGAACGCGATCATTGATTCTAACGCATGGCTTGCAGCTGGACGGGTACCTGTTAGGGTGATAATTGGATAGAGCACAGTGGCTTCTTGGAAGAAAATCACTTCGCGGAACATGCTTACATTTTTCTGGTTGAATTTTGCAAAAAGTGGTACATGAAGGTTTACTTAACCCTTCGTGGCCACACGGGGTGTATTGTACCCCAGCAGCAAGTTTTTATTTGAAATGTCGAACCTTTAGGTCTTTCACAGGGGATTTATCGCAAAAAAGAAAATAAATAAAAAAATTTTAAATCGGGGTTTTCCCACAACCATTTTCAACTACAAATTTTATCATATAAAAATTTACATTTCTGGAAATAGATTATTAGACCATGATTGTATAAGTATTACGAATGTACAATTATCACTGAAAAGTTAAAAGATTCAAAAATATGAAAATGGTAACTCAAAAAATGACGCTGGGGTACAGTGAACCCCGTGTGACCAATTTGTGATAATAAGGTGTGACCACGAAGGGTTAAGGGAAACGTTTATTCAGAAAGGATAAGTTTGCAGTATGGCAGCTATATTTGCATTTATCCAAAGTGCGACTATTTTTAAGAAAAAAGTTACATTTTTCATTTTTCAGCTTTGTCGTGTTTAGCGGCTTTATCTCTCCCAATTTCGCGATTTTTTAAGTTTTTTTTACCATTTCCTCTACAGAATCCTTCATTTTCTAGACGAAAAAATTAGCTAGTTTGAATTTACCGCGAATTTTATAAATACTCATTGTAGATAAATTATCGACGGACACTAAGATGAATTTCTAATTGATCAACATTAATTAAAATCCAGTCTTTTACGGGCTGACGATTGTGGTATTTAATCTGAGTATCGAGTGCTTTACTATACCAGTTTTGCTGTATTGCTGCTTCACGAATTATTTTATTCTCTCCTTCGTCGAGTGTAGGTCAGTTCCGATTTTCAAGATGCACTCGTGTTTACCGATTGCCGACGATGCTTCTTTTGCATTCCACGAGATGTCAGGCATCCCCGGGGGGAACAATAATTTTCATTTCGCAACGGCCTTGATCGGCACAAGTAATCGGACGGCATTCCAGAAGTCGCGAGAACGTCGCGCTTCAGGCATGCCATTCTATTTACTAACGTAGTCAAGACCGCGACCATGTTTGTTGGCTTACAAACATTTTCTCCGATCTTGATCGAACGTGGTAGGAATCAATGAAATTACTTAATGTTACAGCTCCTCTGCAGGAAATCCCCCATCATGAAAAATTGAGGAATCCTCAATTGTTGAGGCTTAGACATTCTTTGGTCACTAGTTTCTATCTCTTTCTTCTAGCTGTAAGCTTCAATAATATCTTCTTCGACTCCTGTATAATCAGGTGTGACTTGTGGTCCAACTATGCATTCAGTTTACTGTAATCAGTGTATGAAACGAGTCTCATCTTAGATAACAGTACGACTGTGTTGTTATCAGTATGTACAGGTGTTGGACTGATCATACAACCCAGTTCATTTCATTCTTCAATATAGACTGGTGATCTAATGCAGTTTATCCAGGTACAATTTGTGTCCTGACTCCTGACAGGAGACATCGACTATCTCCATATCTGACTCTGTCCTTCCTCCATTGTATGCGCGGCTACATGACCTGGCACAACGCATCTGGTTTCTCATTTCCAATAACCACATTATCATAACGCGTTGCACCCAAGGCCGACTCGCGCTTCTTACTTTTCAAGTGACGCAACGCGACAGCGCAGGTCGGCTTTATCACAGGCGAGATACCCATCCGCCGTACCCCGGTGCACAGATGCCTATTAAAACCCGGTGTTTACGCAACGACACCCAATAGCCCCAGCCGCGCATTCCACGCTTTTACTTATTCCCCGCGTGCGCACACGTGCACACCGGCTGGAATGCGAATATCATTGTACCAGAAGTCCACCGATCCCTTCTCATAAATCCTGCAAGTGCATTAAGCGGTTGCATTCACCCAATACTGCAGGGAGATCCTGCATACCATGGACGGGAAAGTTTAATGAAACGTACAGGGGATCAATGAATATTTCACTGGGAATTACAGTCTATTCTCGGTTATTGTGACATCGCACAGTGTCCACTTATCGAATGCACCGTTCTTTCCCAGAGTCTCGACATCAGTGGCGCTTTAACCTCTGATCATCCTCTTGCTGCTTGCAGGTTCGCTTGGAGAGTATTGGTGCAGAGGATATCGTCGATGGGAATCCAAGACTGATACTGGGTTTAATCTGGACAATCATCCTGAGATTCCAGATCCAGGAAATTGAGATTGACGTGGACGAGGAGAACGACAGCAGTGAGAAGAAGTCTGCCAAAGATGCTCTGTTGCTCTGGTGCCAGAGGAAGACCAACGGATACCCCGGAGTTAACATTCAAGACTTCACCGGTAGCTGTGCAATTCATGAATTATTACATCCAATAAGCTGGCAGATTGTCTGCTTGATCGTGTAATCTGTAAATCTTGTTTCTTAGGATCCTGGAGGAGTGGTCTCGGTTTCAATGCCCTCATCCATGCCCACAGACCAGACCTGGTCACCTGGCCAGAGCTGCAACAGAACAAGAACATCGACAACCTCAACTATGCCTTCGACGTGGCGAACTCTGAACTTGGGATACCCAGATTGCTGGACGCGGAGGATGTGGACACTGCTCGACCTGACGAGAAGTCCATCATCACCTACGTTGCCTCCTATTATCACACCTTCGCCAGGATGAAGAACGAGATCAAGAGCGGTAAGAGAATTGCGAATATCGTGGGGCAAATGATGGATGCTGACAAGATGAAGGTCCACTACGAGAAGCTGACGACTGACCTGCTGGAGTGGATCAAGATGAAGATAGAAGTGTTGGAGAACAGGAATTTCCCCAACTCCCTTGAAGGCATTCAACGCGAGTTGTTGGCTTTCAAGCAGTACAGAACAGTAGAGAAGCCACCTAAATATAAAGAACGATCGGAAATAGAAGCTTTATACTTCCATATAAATACCCAATTGAAGTCTTTGAATCAGCCCGCGTTCACGCCCCAGGAGGGTCAATTGGTACACGATATTGAAAGGAACTGGGTGGAACTGGAACGTGCTGAGCATCGTAGAGAAGTAGCCCTGAGGACCGAGCTGCTGCGCCAGGAGAGACTCGAGCAGTTGAACTACAAATTCGAGAGGAAGAGTGTTCTAAGAGAAGGCTACTTGAAGGAGATGATCCAAGTGTTGACGGACCCAAGGTACGGTAGCAATTTGGCTCAAGTGGATGCAACAGTGAAGAAACACGAAGCCATTAGTGCGGATATCTTGGCGAGAGAGGAGCGCTTCCACGATTTGACGAATATGTCTGAAGAACTGGTTAGAGAGAACTATCACGGCTTGGAAAGGGTTCAGGTTCGGGAACAGGAAGTGCTGCAAAGGTGGAAGGAGCTTCTGGCTCTCCTCGACCACCATAAGTCAAACTTGGTTGCTCTGAGCTCGCTGATGAGTTTGATGCGAGAGATTGAAACGACTCTGGCCTCGATTCAGGAGCTTCAGCTGAACTTCCAAAGCACAGACGTTGGCCCGCATCTGTTGGGAGTGGAGGATCTGCTGCAGAAGCACAGCTTGCAGGAGCTGCAGGTCACAGCTTTGGGAGAGACTCAGAGGAGACTTGGCAGGCAAGCCGCTCAGCACTTGGCGCAGCCACAGAGCAAGGAAGTACCTCTCCTGCAGCAGAAGCTAGAGATGCTGAACCGCGCGTACGACGAGCTGGTGGAGTACAGTAAGGAGCGAAAAGCTCGCCTGGAGGACGCCAGGAACTTCTTCCATTTCCTCCAGGACCACGAGGACGAGGAGTCGTGGCTCATAGAGAAGCAGCGAATCTGCAAGGCTGGGATATCGGCGAAGGATTTACGCGCGGTGATCTCTCTGCAGCAGAAGCACAAAGCCCTGCAGGACGAGATGAAGGTGCGGAGGCCAAAGTCCGAACAGCTCTGCGACGCTGGGAGGAAACTGATCGCCGACAATCACCCGTCTTCCTTGGAGATTCAGAACCGCATCGACTCGCTGCAAGAACACTGGAAGGTCCTGGAAGAGCTGGCGGCCTTGAGGAAGAAGCAGCTGGACGACGCTGCTGAAGCGTTCCAGTTTTACGCGGACGCTAACGAAGCGGACTCTTGGATGAACGAGAAAATGGCGCTCGTGGCCTCTGAAGACTACGGGGTGGACGAGCCTAGCGCCCAGGCGCTTCTACAGAGGCACAAAGACCTCGAGGGGGAGCTGAATGCCTACAAAGGTGACGTGCAGTCGCTGAACATGCAGGCCGAGAAGCTTATTAAGTCAGGGATATCCACGCTCGAGCTGTCCGCCGACCCGGAACCTGTCGCTGAGCTGGAGCAAGAGGAATGGAGCAAGGAGATCAGACTAGTTCCTCAGGACGAATGGGTGGACGAAGTTGTAGAGCGAATGGAGCCCAGGACCGTTCTGGAGGACCGACTGGTGCCTCAGGTGAAGAGTCTGTACCCCTTCAGCGGCCAGGGTATGCACATGGTGAAGGGCGAAGTAATGTTCCTGCTGAGCAAACCGAATAACGACTGGTGGAGCGTCAGAAAGGCAGACGGCAGCGACGGTTTCGTGCCAGCTAACTATGTGCGCGAGGTCGAGCCGAAAGTGATACAGGTCCAGGTGAGGAAGCCTGAGAAGGTGAGGGTGACACAGAGAGTGAAGAAGACGAAGATGGTGAAGCAGATGGTCCCGGTTAGGAGAGTGAAGTCCATAAAGTCTACGGTGAAGCCGATTAAACGAAAGACAGCCAGCGACGGGGACAGCGTTGAGAAGCGGCAGAAGAAGATCAATGACACTTACTGCGAGCTTCAGGAGTTGGCTGTGAAGCGGCATGCCTTGTTAGAGGACGCGATACGGCTCTACGGATTCTACCGCGAGTGTGACGACTTCGAGAAATGGATCAAGGACAAGGAGAAGATGCTGCGGGCGGACGATCCTCGCGACAACGTCGAAACTGCGAAGAGGAAGTACGAGAAGTTCCTTACGGACCTCTCGGCGTCTGGGAAACGCGTGGAGGCCATAGACGCTGCTGTGGACGAGTTCGTGCGACAAGGCCACAGTCAGCTGGACAAAGTGAAAGCCAGGCAGAGGCATATCCATCAGCTTTGGGACCACTTGAACTGGCTGAAGGCGCAGAAGGAGAAGAGCCTCGAAGGAGCTTCCAGCGTGGAGCTGTTCAACAGGACTTGCGACGAGGCTCACGATTGGATGCTGGAGAAGATCACTCAACTGGACACCGCAGAACTGGGGCCTGATCTGAAAACAGTGCAAGCTCTGCAGAGACGGCACCAGCACTTGGAAAGAGAATTGGCGCCAGTCGAGGAGAAAGTGAGGAAAGTGAACCTGTTAGCGAACAGCGTGAAGAGCTCATATCCCAACGAGCTGGACAATGTGAACGACAGGCAAAACGAAGTGAAAGATCTCTGGAACCAAGTTCAAACGAAGGCTAAGGAGCGCAGGTCTAGGTTGGAGGACGCAGTGGGTCAGCAGATTTTCATAAACAGCTCGAAGAACCTGATCAACTGGGCTGCGGATGTGCAGGACACGATGAAAGTTGAGGAGCCCGTGAGGGACGTTGTTACAGCTGAGCAGCTTAGGAAACAGCACATGGAATTGGGCGAAGAAATAAGAACTAGAGAAGACGAGTAAGCATTGGAACATTCACGTAACTTCCTTTAGGCTAAGTTCGTCGTAGTTAATAACCATTTTCTGTTTCCCCTTCAGGTTCAGGGAGGTCGAGGAACTTGGCAGCCAGTTGTTGCATCGCAACCCGACTCTGCTAGATGTCAGCGAGCGTTTGGATAAGCTGCGTGGCCTGTATCAAGCTGTAACATCCGATTGGGTAGCAAAGGAAGCATGGCTTCAGCAGTGCCTAGAGCTGCAACAATTTAATCGCGAGGCTGACCAAATTGAAGCCACTACCAGCTCTCACGAAGCGTTCTTGGAGTTCACTGACTTAGGGGAATCTCTGGACGACGTCGAAGCATTGCTGAAGCAGCACGAGAAGTTTGAGAACACTCTTCACGCGCAGGACGATCGTCTGAAAGCGTTCAGCGACACTGCAGACAAACTGATCGCTCAGAATCATTATGACAAAGACTACATTAACGACAGGAGGAACCAGGTGTTAGCGCGACGGATGGCCGTCAAGGATGCCGCGCAACGGCGTCGAGCAGCTCTGAACGCGTCGGAGCATTACCAACAGTTCTCAGCCGAGGTGGACGATCTGAGAGACTGGCTGGGCGACAAAATGAAAACTGCCTCCGACGAGAGCTACCGAGACTTGAACAACCTTGAGCGGAAGCTTCAGAAGCACGAAGCTTTCGAAAGGGAGCTGAGGGCCAACGAGGGGCAGCTGAGAGCAGTGAACAAGGCTGGGAAAGCTTTAATATCCGAAGAGAACTACAGATCAGATGACGTGGGCCAAACGTTGAAGGAGTTGAACGACCAGTGGGAGAGGCTGGTAGCTTTGTCGCTGGAAAAGGGGCGCAGGCTGAGGCAAGCCGCCAGTCAGCACGGCTACAACCGCACCATGGAGGACGCTAGGCTGAAGCTGGAAGAAATAGAGAATTGCTTGCAGAGCAAACAAGTGGGGGTGGATCTGAGAAGCTGCAAGGAGTTGCTGAAGAAACATCAGACCCTCGAAACCGACATGTGCCAATGGGAGCAGAAGGTGGATGACCTTGTTGCGATGGGCGAAGAAATGGCCCATGAGGGACACTTCGATGCTGCGAATATATTAAAATCTAGCCAAGCTACTCAAAGAAAGTACGTGATACTTTCTTAACGACATTAAAACTAATATTATGCTTCACTTTATCAATCTCTGACATTAATATTCTAATGTGACTGTTCAATAGGTTCCGTAGCTTGAAGGAACCAGCTAAGCGAAGGCGAGAAGCGCTGGAAGAAAGCCTGCGTTTCCACAAGTTTGGTTTCGAATTGGACGCTGAATTGCAGTGGATAAAGGACCACCTTCCTCAAGCATCTTCAACGACGCTTGGACAAAATCTCCACCAAGCTCAGACGCTGCACAAGAAGCACAAGAAACTGGAGGCAGAGATTGCCGGGCATCAGCCCATGATAGACAAAACTTTAGCTTCTGGACAGACGTTGATCGATCAGGCCCATCCGGAAAAGAAGAAGGTAGTAACACGTACCACGAATATCTTCCATGCAAAAGAACTTTCAGAAAAGACGAGATACGTACATATCTTCCTTGATAATATTGTAATTTTTGCACAGTTGGGACTGTTAGAAGAGTATTGGGTCTGCGGAGGTAAGGTTAGCACAGGTGCATGAATAGAGTTATTTTATTTGACGAAATAGGAAGTGTTCGTAAGGGTGATTAATGAAGTTCGAAAGTTATTCGAAATAACGAAGAAATTTTTAATAATCGAATTAAACGAAGACTGTGAAATATTTTAACGCATGCATGTGCTTGTCTTACGCGATTTATTCCAGAGATATCGATGTGCGTTTATTTCTTTAACTATAGGTGTAATAAGTTTGCACTAAACTTTGGCTTGTTTCAATGCAATCTGCTTATGAAGCTCTGTTTTTGTATAGATACGGGAACTATGCGACGTGCTCGACGAGGCTTGGAGGGATTTACAAGAGAAAGCAGGCGAGCGAAGCAAAGCTTTGGACCTATCGCTGAAAGCTCAAGAGTTCTTCTTTGAAGCGGGAGAAGTTGAGAGCTGGCTGAACGAAAAGAACGACGTTCTCAGCTCCACTGATTATGGTCGCGATCGAGATGCTGCCACCAAACTCTTGACAAAGCACAAGGTACACCGAAGACACCCAGTCGCGTGACAAACGCTTCTTCCTCGGCAATAATTCAGCTAAAACTATTTAATGTTTCAGGCCGTTGAATTAGAATTAGACACGTACAACGGCATCGTAACAGAAATGGGACACACAGCTGCCACCATGATCAATGCGAAACACCCCGACAGCAAAGCAATAGCGAGCAAGCAGCAAGCGATCGCTCAGCAAATGCGCGCGCTGCAAAGGCTGGCCACAGTAAGGCAGCAACGTTTAATGGAGAGTATGTACCGACACGAATACTTCTTAGAGAGTAGAGAACTAGAGCAGTGGATCAAAGAACAGGAGCAGGCAGCCGGCTCTGAAGACTACGGCCAAGATTACGAACACTTGCTAATACTGCAAGCTAAGTTTAACGATTTTAAGCATAGAATAGAGGCTGGTTCAGAGCGATTCAATCAGTGCGAGGAGCTGGCCAGAAAGTTGATTGCCAACGAGAGCCCTTACATCCAGGATATCGAGAAGCGGCAGGAGCAATTGGGGTAAGATTCAGTTGAAGTTTAGTAATCAGTTTAATCGTGAACATATTGTAAATCTGGAAACTTAGAGGTTTAAAACTTCTCTGAATGCATGTCCAAGCCTTTGAACTTGGTTTTGATATAGTTGTGGTATTGGTACTTTCTCTTTGGTAGTAAATGGCTACTCGAGCCTTTAATATTATTTTAAATGGGCGATAGAGGTACACGAAGAATAGATAATGTGACTTAGTCATGAAAGTTTTCGGTAGAATGATAATCCACCTTGGTGTCGGGTTACTAACTAACTTTTTGCACATATATTTAACGCAGACATGAGGATGATGACCCTGTAACACAAGTGCAGAAACAGCATGCCGCAATGGAGTGAGTACACATTGGAGAATTTTAAGTAGCCTTTAACATTCCTGTGTATGTACTTCTTTCTATGTAGTTGTGTTATACACGTTTATTGTACAGTTTCACGAGACTTCTGAGAAGAATAGCTGATCAGTGGGCGCACAGTAAAATTGTACACGCTTTTCATTGTCTATTAGGGAGTCTTGGCAACACCTCCTTGGCCTGATACGACATCGGGAGCAGAGATTGCAAGCAGCGGGGCAGATTCACAGATTCCATCGTGACGTTGCCGAAGCTTCGTCGCGTATTCAGGAAAAGGAACGGGCCCTACCAGAAGACCTGGGCCGAGATCTGAACTCCGTTCTGGCGTTGATCAGGCGCCACGAAGGCTTCGAGAATGATTTAGTCGCCTTGGAGGCGCAACTCCAAGTCCTGGTGGAGGATGCGTCGCGATTAAAGGTCCACTATCCGGGAGAAAATGCTATGTACATTGACCAGCAGCAGCAAGTTGTTCTTTACAATTGGGACGAGCTGAAGGAGAGATCTGCTCACAGAAGAGATCAGCTGCAAGCAAGTTGTGACCTGCAACGTTTCTTAACTCAGGTATTCACTGTTTCTGCGGCACGTCGATGAGCAAATAACCCCAGAAATATAACTTATTGATAAATAAATCTGTAGGTAAGGGACTTGATGAACTGGGCAGCGGGGCTGCGTGCCGCAATGTCAACGGAGGACAAAGTGAGGGACGCTGCAAGTGCGCAGATCTTGAAAGCTGAGCACGAAGCTCTGAAGGGAGAGATCGAAGCCAGAGAAGATAGTTTTAGTTCGGTTCTCGATCTTGGGGAAGCCATGGTACAAACTGGCCACTACGCTGCCTCGGTAAGTTTGATATTTGTTACTAGTTTGTACGTGGAGAGAAGAGATTGGCATAATTACTCTTCGCAGGAGGTGGAGGAGAAGTGCAACCAGCTGCTCGATGAGAGACAGAAGCTGCACACTGCCTGGCAGCAGAAGAAGGTTCACCTGGATCAGCTGATAGATCTGCATTTCTTCCTGCGAGATGCCAAGCAGCTGGACAATTTGTCGACAACCCAGGAAGCCGCTCTGAGCGGCGACAACTGCGGGGATTCCGTGGAAGAGGTGGATGCGCAAGTCAAGAAGCACAACGAGTTTGAGAAGCTGCTGGTGACACAGGAGGAGAAGCTAACAGCCCTGCAGGAGCACGGTAACAAACTATTAGCCCAGAACCACTTCGATTCGCCGACGATAGCGAGGAGATTGAGCGAAGTGGTCCAGAGACGAGCTAAGATCCGAGATCTCTGTGAAGTGCGGCGAAGAAGGTTAGAAGCAAGCTTACTGCACGCCCAGTTTGTTAGAGATGTCGGCGAGGCAGAGTCCTGGATCGGCGAGAAGCAGAAGAAGCTGGAAGCAGAGGCGTCTAAAGGCGAAGTTTCCAGTTTGGAGGACAAGATCAAGAAGTTACAGAAACACCAAGCGTTCCAGGCAGAGTTAGCGGCAAATCAGAGCAGAATCGAAGAGATTAAAGCGAAAGGGGAGACGCTATTGGCCCAGAAGCATCCGGCAAGCACGGAGATTCGGCAGCAGTTGGAGCACCTGCATGCATCTTGGAGGAAGCTGCTGCTGGAATCTGGGAACCGTGGCAGAGGCCTGGAAGAGGCGCAGGACATCCTTGAGTTCAACAACCAAGTGGAGAAAATCGAGGCGTGGATACGGGATAAAGAGATGATGGTACAAGCCGGCGACACCGGGAAAGATTACGAGCACTGTTTAAGTCTGCAGAGGAAGCTCGACGACGTGGACAGCGACATGAGGGTGGATGACTCGAGGATAAAGACAATTAACGCTCTGGCGGATAAACTTATCAAACAGGGTAGGGACAACGAGTCGAAAGCTATTCAGCAGCGTCGCGACAACTTCAATAACAAGTGGAAGGGTTTGCAGGGAGCGTTGAGCGCGTACAGGGAGACGTTAGCAGGCGCTCTGGAGCTCCACTTGTTTAACAGGGACATAGATGACACGAGCCAGAGGGTGATTGAAAAGTCCGTAGCTATGAACACGGCAGACGTAGGTAAGGATCTACCTGCTGTGGAGCACCTGCAGAGGAAGCAGGAGGCGATGGAGCGGGATATGACTGCCATTGAAGGCAAGCTGAAGGAGCACAGGGCGGAGGCAAGGGGATTGTCACAGAAGTACCCTGACAAGGCACCTCAAATCAATGGTATATTGTCGGAGCTGCAGTCCAACTGGGATGATCTGCAGCGCCTCACTCAGCATCGTCGCGAAGCGTTGAACCAAGCCTACACGTTGCACAAGTTCCAAGCTGATCTGCACGAGCTGGAGCTCTGGGTGGCGGACACAATCAAGCGCATGGATGAATCTGAACCCCCGACAACAATATCCGAGGCGGAAGCTCTGCTGGAACTCCATCAGGAACGAAAGGCAGAGATTGATGGCAGGCAAGACACGTTTAAAGCCTTGAAGGAACATGGGCAGAAGCTTCTTTCTATTAATGAAGACGTGAGGGGCAGTCTGGAGCATCTGGAGGAGCTTCGACAAGGCTTAGTTAACGCTTGGGAGACTCGAAGGCAGAAGCTGACGCAGGCGCATCAGTTGCAGCTGTTTAAAGAACAGGTGAGTGTTAATTCGCAAATGAAGAGACTTTGGAAACATTAGGATTGGGCTGATGTTTCTGTCTTCTTTATATATTCCAGGCTGACCACGCTGATAGTTGGCTAGCAACTAAAGAAGCTTTCCTCAATAATGACGATCTCGGGGAATCCTTATCTGGCGTTGAAGCTCTCTTGCGTAAGCACGAGGAGTTTGAAAAAATGCTGGTGGCGCAACTAGGTCGTATCGAGGAGTTAGAGAAATTCGCCAACGACATCTTGGCTGAGAAGCATTCAGACGCGGGCATAATAAAGCAGAGGCTGGTGTCTGTTTGTACTCGAAGAGATAAATTGCAAAACAGCGCGAGAGCGAGGAGAAAGAAGCTCTTAGAGAGTCATCATCTGCACCAGTTCCTTCGAAACATATATGAAGTTGAAGGCTGGCTGCATCAGAAACAGCAGGTGGCTAGCGATGAGAATTACAGGGATTCTTCAAACCTGCAGAGCAAGATTCAGAAGCACACTGCCTTTGAGAGTGAATTAATGGCGAACAAGGGAAGAGTAGCTGCAGTTGTCAACGAAGGTAAGATCTTGTAAGATTCTTCTGTCTTTAAAACATGAGGCATTTGAGCTATTTCATTCTGTTCCTTTCTTTACTTAGGAGAAGCACTAATTGAAGAGAACCACTACGCTTCGGACAGCATACAAGAACGCCTGGACGAGCTGGAGGGGGAGTGGCGAATGCTTCAAGAAACCAGCGAGCTGAAGAAGAACAGATTGAACGATGCCTACCAGGCTCTGCTCTTCGGACGTACTCTAGACGAATTCGAGACGTGGATGGACGAGGTGGAAACCCAATTGCAGTCGGAGGACCACGGGAAAGATTTATCCAGCGTAGCGCATTTGCTGAAGAGACACACCAACCTGGAAAACGACGTTCTAGGTCACAACGAAGCCTGCGAGTCGATTAAAGAGACAGCAACTAGTTTTCAGAGGTCGAATCACTTCATGTGCGACGAGATACAAGATAGAGCGATGGTGACGATCAACAGGTACCACAGCTTGCAAGAGCCGATGCAGATACGAAGAGACAATCTGGAGGATGCAAAGCTGCTGCATCAATTTGCGAGAGACGTTGAGGATGAGCTCCACTGGCTGTCAGAGAAGGAGCCGTTGGCTGCTAGCAGCGATTTGGGCAGCTCATTGACCACTGTACAGCGGTTGCAGAAGAAACACCAGGCTCTGGAGGCGGAACTGATATCAAGGGAGCCGGTGGTGGCCTCTTTGGTCGGCCGAGCGACGGTGATGGTAAGAAGCAGTCATTTCGCGTCGGAGAAGATCGAGAAGATATCCCAAGAACTGCAGGAGAAGCTTTCTCACCTCAGGGACGTAGCTAGCGTGCGGAAACTGCGCCTGCTCGATGCCGTTGAGTCGCAGATGTTCTACGCCGAGGCTGCAGAGGCGGAACAGTGGATAAAGGAGAAGCATCCGCAATTGACATCCACTGACTATGGGAAGGACGAAGATTCCGTGCAGTCTCTGATGAAGAAGTTAGAGGAGATTGAACGAGACCTGCTTGGCTTCGAGAACACCATTGGGAACCTGAGGAAACTCTCCCACGGGCTGATAGAGAGGCACCACTTCGACAGCAAGAACATCACCCAGAAGCAGGCTGAAATCGAGCAGAAGTTCAAGGAACTGCAGAAGCTGAAGGACTACCGGTTCCAACGGCTGCGAGAGAGCGAGAAGTTCTTCAAGTTCATCAGGCAAGCCGACGAAGTCATCGAATGGATCGGGGATCAGACGACTGTGGCTGCTTCAGAGGACTATGGCCGCGACGTGGAGCACGTGGAGCTTCTGATTCAGATATTCGACAACTTCCTGGCTGGCTTGACCACCAGCGAGAGCCGCGTGTCCGCTGTACTCGACGAGGGACAGAAGCTGATGGATGAGAATAACCCGGAGAAGAACAAGATACTGATGAAGATAGAAGAAACGAAGCAGCAGTGGGAGGATCTGAAGGAATTGGCGCACGCGCGGCAAGATGCATTGGCGGGTGCTAAACAGGTGCATATGTTCGACAGAACCGCGGACGAGACTATCTCGTGGATTCAAGAGAAAGAGACCGCCCTGAGTTCCGATGGCTACGGGCAAGACTTGGAGACCATTCAAGCTCTAGCGAGGAAGCACCAGGGATTCGAAACCGACCTGGGTGCCGTGAAGGAGCAAGTGGAGCTGCTGATGGAAGAAGCCTCCAGATTAATTGAATTGTTCCCGGACGCTCGTATACACATAGACGTGAAGCACCAGGAGGCTGAAGCAACTTGGAATGATTTGTTAGAGAAGGCTGCTCAGAGGCGAAGCAAGCTAGCCCAGGCAGAGCAGCTGCAGTCGTACATGGGCGAGTACAGAGACCTGTTGTCCTGGATAAACGAGATGGTGGCCAAAGTGACTGCCCCGGATTTGGCTCGCGATGTGCCCGGTGCTGAGGCACTGATATCTAGGCACACTGAGTACAAAGCTGAGATCGATACGCGCAACGAGGCGTTCGACAAGTTCTACAAAACTGGCCAAGAGCTGATAGAGCAGGGACACTTCCTGGGGAAGGAAATCGAGGACAAGATATCCGTTTTGCAACACAGGCAACAGTTCCTGAAGGACACTTGGGAGCAGAGAATGCGCATATACGAGCAGAACCTGGACACGCAGCTGTTCAAGCGAGAAGCTGAGACGCTGGAGAACTGGATCGTGAGCAGGGAGCCTATGTTGCACGATGGAAAGCTAGGCGAGAGTATCCCGCAGGTGGAAGAGTTGATAAGGAAGCACGAGGACTTCGAGAAGACTATCGAAGCGCAGGAGGAAAGATTCAACGCGCTGCAGCGTATAACTATGCTGGAAGAGGCGTTCCAGAAACAGCAGCAGGCAGAGTTGGCCGCCAGGCAGGCGGAGAAAGAGCGGGTAGAACGTGCTCGGATTGAAGAAAGGAAGCGGAAGGAGGTGCAGAGGATAACTGAAGAGAGGAAACGTGAGGAAGAGCGAAGAAGGCTGTTGGACAGTCCTCATCGCACCGTGCACGACGAAGTTAACGGCACGTCCGACGAACACGAGTCGATGAATAAATTGTCGCCTCTGAAGGCTTCGACCGCGTCCGAAGGTTTGGACATAACGCCGAACCAGAAAGCACACGGCATATCCCACGTGTTTGGTGAGAAACTGAGGAGAACTACTCCTGATATCAAGAGAGCGGAAAGTATGAAAGTGGACACGAAGAAGCCGAAGAGGACGCCCAGCTTCACGACCAGACGGAGGACTCAGAGCTTCAGGAAGCTTCAGAGAATGGAGAACATGGATGCGTTGCCTCCAGTAGAGATTCAGGGTTTGCTTGAAAGGAAGCACGAGCTGCAAAGCGCTGGCAAGAAGGCAGCCGTGCGCTCTTGGAAACAATACTACACGGTACTCTGCGGGCAACTGTTGTGCTTCTTCAAGGACATGGAAGACTTCTCCCTGAGCAAAGCAGCCACCGCTCCCATTACTATCTTCAACGCCATATGCGAGAAGGCTGATGACTACACGAAGAAGAAGAACGTGTTCCGATTAAAGTGTACAGACGGATCAGAGTTCCTCTTCCTCGCCCCGAGCCAACAGGAAATGGAAGACTGGGTGAACAAAATATCGTTCCACGCCAAGCTGCCTCCCAGCCTGCAGCTTCTGAGCTACGACGAGTCGCAGAAGGAAGGCTTGGAAAGATTGCAGAATGTGGCAGCGGAGCATGCAGACGACAACATGTCAACTGGCAGCAGTCACGCCTCGACTCCTGAACTGGAGCGAAAGAACTCAGTCATCAGGCGTGACATGTCGGAACAACATTCACCGAGCAGCGTCCAAATCGAGTTTCTTCAGATGCATAGACAGAACCAGCAGAGACGCGACCCGCAGAACAACGCTGAGTTCTTAGTTTCACAGAGGACAGAGGCGCCTCAGACGCAAACAGAATTTCTACAAATGCATAGACAGCAGCAATTATTAGCGCAGCAACAGCAACAATTGATACAGCAGGAGCAGTTGACAAGTCAGCGAGAACAGTATCAACAGAATTCGGGAGAGAAGCCACCTATTCCGCCGAGGGGAGCACCGCCGCCCGTTCCAATGCGGTCGCCGAGTTCAGACGCTATATCTCAATACAAACGTGAAGGTAGGCTTATTTCTTCGGATGAAGTAGGGTAAAGGACCCAATTACTGTCACCTTAAGCTATTTTACTTAAAATAACGAATAAATAAACGTTGTAAAGTGATACACGAAAAGAATTATGTATTTCAACCTATAATCTATACTATAGATTATATTCTATACTTTGTTTATTCGTTATTTTAACTGAAATAGCTTAAGGTGACAGTAATTGGTTAGGTGTCAGTAATTGGGTCCTTTACCTTATATGAAGTAATGCGAAGTTGTGGTTTTGACAAATTGTTCATGCTTCCGCAGACGCAGAGTACGTGCAAGGGAGGCCTGGCTTCTATCAACAACGCAGCGCGACGTTAAACCATAACGGGTCCAGTCAGTACCCGTCAAATACAACCTGGCACAGGCAAAGCAGCGGAGACCTGACTTCGCAACATCAAGGTATTTAAGACACTCTTAGGAAACTGCTTTTGAACACATGTGTGGGTATGTGTAGTGAATCCTTTCTCCGTTGCGTTTGAGTATAAAAGAAGTTCATCGTTATTTTGTAGAATTAGCACCTCCCTTGCCATCGAGTGCCCCTCCACCAACCAGAATGGCTCAGTGGAGTGCTCCTCATGATCCTGGTTAGTCAATTGTTTTGTGAAGTCTCTTGTGAAAACACGTCAGATACTCTTGCATGCTGCATTTCACCTTCCAACATGTGTTCATCTTTGTTCTTTCTGTTCACCCTGGCTGGTATTCCCAATTGTTAAGAGTCCGATTAGATATCATCCCGCTGGTTCGAACTAACATATGAGAGTGTTCGGAGAACGTAATCTAGAGGAAAATAAGCAATCTTTTCTGTTACAGCTTACGGAAATATTCCCGTAAATACTAGACAGGTAATTATACCTTTCCCTTCCGATAGTTAATATAATTGTTACGGAAATGCATTTGAGCGAAGAAGAAAGTTCAAGATGTTAGCATAAATTAAACACAGGTGTATGAAAGTCTGCCGAGTTCTACATCGTCGTGTGTTTGTTCCAGGGTATGCAGCAGCAAAATAACTCCTTTACAGGTAGACCAGTCTCTTTGCCACCATACGTGGCTCCACCAGCTGTTCCGCAAAACACTCAGAGCGTCACAGTTGTAGATGGCGGCAGGAGAGCCAGTGAGAGTGGATCGGAGAGCGAGCAGAGCATCGGCAGTAACCGCAAGGATCGCGATTACAAGAGGAGTTCGGTTTTGAGCAACCTCTTCGGCAGGCGTAAGAAACCGCAGTCGTAACCTTGCTCGCTGCAACATGTTCGCTCACAGAAAATAGATGTGTAAGAGGCATAGAAATTCCCAATGTGGCAAATGATAAATGGTTCCTTTGGAAACGTTAGAAGGAACGTGTGTATATGTTATCTTTGCTGCATGGTACATTGACATCCCCTGTAAATTATTTCCATGTACCATACAAGCTTTTCTGAAAGTATAAATTTACTTTATCGTTTACGTTATTTGATAGCATGAAACGTGTTGAGTTGATGCTCGCGTATAAGAGAACTATGATTTTAACAGAAAGAGTGCTTGGCTCTGATAAATTAAGAAACCGCAATACGAGAAGTAATAAGTGAATACAGCTCGACCCACTTTTTTCAGATCTGCCTTATGCAACTTGAATTCATATCTCTCGTTCTAACAAATCTTTGATATCGAGAAACGCTTTCGCTACGCAATGTTAACTTCTAAGAAGTTTTAGAATAACCCCACCTCGAGTAAATAATTACATTGGATGTAGAATCGCAAAGCATTGAAAGTTAGTTACAGACCTATCTATAGTATATGTATACCTTATAAGGATCGAGAGATATCGTAGGAAAGTTTAACAGACAATTTTCAGAGAATCATTTGTTATGTAAAGTTTGATTCTTCGGCTCGAGAGGATTTATCATGCAACATATGGACTTCGTAATGTCAAAAGTTACACAGTACGATGTCGTTAATTTAGTGTTACTGCGATTGTTAAATCGTCTCACAAATCTGTTTGGGTGCATCATAAATATCATACGTTAGAAGAATTACACCTTACACGCGAAGATCGTTACTGAATTTATTTAAAGTGTACCTGACTTTAAGAGGAACGTTGAAATGTATGAAGAACATGCAAGCGCGCGTGTCATGTAAGGTTTAAGTAGAAGATGTCATAATATATGTTGCAAATGTTATATATTTGAAAACTCCTGTCTGGGACCAATGATTTTAATGTATTAAAGTACCAGAAAATATTTTTTTGCAGGAAAACGAAAATTATATATTCTTCGTGATTAACGAGCATTCTTCTTTCTTTCTTTTTTTATAATGAAATAATATTACGATGTGTAAAGTATATTTAATACTACAAGACTACATTATTATGTAGTCTATCAGTGCTATTATGTAGTTATATAGAGCGATTCCTTTGTGCGCTAAGGAATCGACAATTCAAAGCTATACAGAAAGTTTAAATAAATTCAAAAGAAATAACAACTCGTGGAGTGATAATACTTTTATTTCTCAATACCGTCGTTCGTGTTTCATACAAAATAACGCGAGTACTTAGTAGCAAGTCTGCAATACGATTCCCACATGGTGCATTTCTACAATATTGCATTAACTTTAATATTAACAAAGTGGGATGCATTGGTACAAAGCTCAGTGGAGTAGATACATATTTTACAGAAGGAAGCATAATTACACGAGATCAGCAGTCAAATGTTACAAGGCATCTAGCAATCTTTTCATTCTCTCATTATACACATAATACAATTTCTATAATAATGAAGCCGGGAATCCACTGGCAAGCTAAGCTATGCCATGCTACGTTTTAAAAAAATTAGCTTCAATAAATTCTTATGGAACCGTTTCCACTAGGGTTGGGACTATTCAAATATTTTACAAGTATTCGAATGCTACGAATAAACTTCGAACATTTGAGTATTCGAATGCTACGAATAAACTTCGAATATTTGAGTATTCGAATGTTATTATTCGAATACTATTCGAATACTGATGTATTCGAATAGTATGGTATGAAGTGGGTTAAAATTAGCTTACAAGATTTAACCATGACAAATGAACCTATATTCGAATAGTATTCGAATACTCAAATATTCGAATTATATTCGTCAAATAATTAAGCAACTGAAGTATTCGAATATTCGAATACCGAAAAATTCGACAAATAGTCCCAGCCCTAGTTTCCACCAAAAGCTAAACATAGCGTCGCATAGCACAGCTTAGCTCAGCTTCCCGGTGGATTCTCGGCTTAATGATCTTCATAAAGTACAAAAGCATGATTACAGCTGATTTGCTATTTTTTCTCTATTAATCTAAACCATTAACACCTAATAAATTATCATAACAATGCTTAAAGTAAAACTTAAATGCAAGGTAGTAGTAACAACAAATAATTCAACTTTCGCATAAAATGAAACAAAATCCGCGAGTACCGCTGTCCAACTATTCTCTGGTACTTGTGGATGTATCACATACTTCAGTCCTCTAAAGAAGATCTTCGATAAAGTCGAATCTAGATTGTTAAGAATTGTAATATACAAATGTTGCCAAGAGATAAAAGATTTCTTCTGAACTTCTTCTTGGAAGCAAGTCCATCGCTCAAGCATTACGGTCCCGTTCTGAAGATTGTAGCCTTCACTGAGTGACCAGTCCAGTTTGAAAAGTGGCATCGTACAGGACGTAAATGGGTGGTTCAGTGTCGTTCCCAGATGACAGTCATGGCACTGAACACGTTAACAGTCAGACAATGGTCGGCGGTTGGAGAACAGCTGGCGCGCGTCTGACTTTCAAAGCTTCTGGGCTCATAGTGCGCACCTGCTTGGTGATCTGATCATAGTCATATGTGACCGCCAGCCCGCCCTCCGAGCTTGTCTTCCTGACGAAGCCTTTGCCTTGGGAGGACGAGTTCACATTCTTCTGTCTGTCAGTCGTCGTTGTGTTACTGTAAAACGCGTCCGCCGCGATGCTGCCCTCCTCTTCCTCCCGACGGTACCGTCGGTTCTTCAGCCTCAGTATCCAGTACACAGCCAGCGATATCAGTAGCAAGATGAACAGCAGACCCACGGCAGCCGCTGCCACGATCACTGTCATTTCTGTTGGGTCACGGATGACTAGCTTCACATTGGTCGAGTCTCTACCTTTCTCACTTTCCACCAGCAAAGTGTACACCCGCGCGTCGTCTTTCTGGAGGTCTTTGATCACTAGCTTGGCCCAGTAGCAGTTTGTTATCATTTCATTCTCCTTGATGTGCTCCAAGGCTAAAGCTTCGTACTTCGACTGGAGACGCTCACCTGCGCATAGAATCGCTACATTAACTCCTCGTGAAACTGAAAGCCGCAGGCTTAACTGTGCTAATATTCTATTCCCTAAGAACAGTGCTGCCTCATTTAATGATCGATACTTACCAGCTCTGATGTGCGAACTGCCCCACTGCCAAGCAACCAACTTCGGTGGCGGTCTTGAGCAGAAGCGAGACTTCAGAGTATGTTCAGCTTCTCCGGTCCAACCCAGTGACTCGTAGATACCTTTCTCCCCTGATATTGGCCTTGCCTGTATTTCAGGTGGTCCTGTCACATGAAGCACGTAGGAAGCCTCGCTTGACATCTCCCTCCGCACTCCATTGATCACGTTAAACGCCACGCATCGATATTCACCCTCGTCTGACCACATTACGTTCTCTAAACGCAGACGTTTACCACCGTCCTTATTCCTAAGGGGATTCTCAATGGTCTCCCTTGCTCCGCCACGGAGGTGCACCCACCTATACTGAGCTGGTGGGTTTGCCTCGAAATCTATGCACTCGAAGGGCTCCAGATTCGAGCCCAGGAGAGTGGTGTCCTCGAATTTGTGGGTTGTGTCATTGACGGAGTCTTCTGGCTTCAGCCTGGGCCCATCTGAAAGGAGACGATATACATTTTACAGCTGAGGGATACAATGGAGGAGCCGGTAGAGTTGATCGAGACAGTCTACGTCAGTTCCAGAAGCTCAGAATTACTTCGCCTCGCAACCCAATTTCCCAGCGCCACTTAACCCAGAGCTACTTTCCAGAGAGAAAGTAAATTATCCCACACCGTGTCATCCTAAGTACAAATTGATGTCTCTGCCAATGACCAACTGTTACCGCTTGCTCTCCAATTGTTCTCCGCAGAAAAAGTAGGTAAAAGCCGAGTGGCGATTCGCTACGAACATTGCACGTCCAGCCTGTAGTTGGCGGGGGCGCTTTCACCGATAACGTTGACCGCCTTGCAAGAATAGAGACCGGCGTCGTTTCTCTTGACCGGCTCAAATCTCAGCTCGGAGCCCGTCACAGTACCGTTCGGCTGCGTTCTGTTTAACATCAGCGTTATCACGTTGCTGGTCACAGCGACGGGAGCGGAATCCTTGAACCACTTGATCGTTCCGCTGGGATTCCCGTCCGCCGAGCATTTCAGGCTGACAAAGCTGGCGGAGTCCTCGAGGGCCGACACCAGCAGTCTGGGCTTCGTCTCGAGCCTCACCACCGGGGAATCTGAAATTCGAGACCATCGTCATGACGTTTTGCCGCGTGCCGCGCGATCACGAATCGGCTCTGGCATTTTACGGAAGACCGTTTCCAAGCGGTAATTGCGCAACGTAAAGACGGGGAGCTCTCGAGGATTGGCGGAGTAACGTTAACCCCCTAAAAAAACTTTTAAAAAGTAAAAAAATTACGCCATGTACATGAAATCAAATAAATCACAAAAAAAGAAAATAATAATAAATACAAAGTAAAAAAGATGTGAAATCAGAATGAGCTGCAAGTACATAAAGGTGCTTTCCCGCAGCGGGCAAAGGCGACACTGTGTAACACAATAAAAGACAAAAAAAGATGTAGCTGTGAAATCTTTCTATCTCCCTCCTTGTCGCGCACACCAGCGTTCTCTCTCTCGCACAGCTTCGTCGTGCCACCTCTTCTAGTATCGTGTACTCCTATTAACTCGGCGAATTTCCTGGTCAGAATAAGCATTTGGGGATAACGTAGGGATCGCGGTCGATAAACTAACCTCTATAAAATGGCTGCTTTTATTAATAACTATCTAGCGCTTCGTAAATAAAACGCATACGTGGGATTGCCGAACGTAGTCACAAGACTATATTCTCATATCCACCCGTAGAAATATATAAACAATTTTGAAACGATCGAGAATCCTTGAACAAAGTGTGCATTTATTAAACGCACCGGGGGGCTTGTAACTTCGTTCAAAAACCCTTCATAGCTGGTTAATTACAATCAGCATCTTTACAACAATCATGTAGAAACGTAATCAAGTGTCCATACTTGAAGTAGAAACTGCAAAAGTTGATAAATAACATTTAGGAAACGCACCAACAATCGACAAAGTTTCAGCCTGGCATTGTTCTCGTCACCGCCCCCAAAGAACGGTTAATAACTAATTAATTATACCAAAAATCTGAGCAACCACCACATAGGAAAGTAGCCAACGGTCTATTCTTTGACACGCGACTCTAAAAGTTTATAAAATATTCCCGGGAAATGAGAAATTCGCGAATTACCAGTAGCTGTTAAATCTTTCTATCTCCCTCCTTGTCTCGCACACCAGCGTTCTCTCTCTCGCACAGCTTCGTCGTGCCACCTCTTCTAGTATCGTGTACTCCTATTAACTCGGCGAATTTCCTGGTCAGAATAAGCATTTGGGGATAACGTAGGGATCGCGGTCGATAAACTAACCTCTATAAAATGGCTGCTTTTATTAATAACTATCTAGCGCTTCGTAAATAAAACGCATACGTGGGATTGCCGAACGTAGTCACAAGACTATATTCTCATATCCACCCGTAGAAATATATAAACAATTTTGAAACGATCGAGAATCCTTGAACAAAGTGTGCATTTATTAAACGCACCGGGGGGCTTGTAACTTCGTTCAAAAACCCTTCATAGCTGGTTAATTACAATCAGCATCTTTACAACAATCATGTAGAAACGTAATCAAGTGTCCATACTTGAAGTAGAAACTGCAAAAGTTGATAAATAACATTTAGGAAACGCACCAACAATCGACAAAGTTTCAGCCTGGAATTGTTCTCGTCACCGCCCCCAAAGAACGGTTAATAACTAATTAATTATACCAAAAATCTGAGCAACCACCACATAGGAAAGTAGCCAACGGTCTATTCTTTGACACGCGACTCTAAAAGTTTATAAAATATTCCCGGGAAATGAGAAATTCGCGAATTACCAGTAGCTGTTAAATCTTTCTATCTCCCTCCTTGTCTCGCACACCAGCGTTCTCTCTCTCGCACAGCTTCGTCGTGCCACCTCTTCTAGTATCGTGTACTCCTATTAACTCGGCGAATTTCCTGGTCAGAATAAGCATTTGGGGATAACGTAGGGATCGCGGTCGATAAACTAACCTCTACAAAATGGCTGCTTTTATTAATAACTATCTAGCGCTTCGTAAATAAAACGCATACGTGGGATTGCCGAACGTAGTCACAAGACTATATTCTCATATCCACCCGTAGAAATATATAAACAATTTTGAAACGATCGAGAATCCTTGAACAAAGTGTGCATTTATTAAACGCACCGGGGGGCTTGTAACTTCGTTCAAAAACCCTTCATAGCTGGTTAATTACAATCAGCATCTTTACAACAATCATGTAGAAACGTAATCAAGTGTCCATACTTGAAGTAGAAACTGCAAAAGTTGATAAATAACATTTAGGAAACGCACCAACAATCGACAAAGTTTCAGCCTGGAATTGTTCTCGTCACCGCCCCCAAAGAACGGTTAATAACTAATTAATTATACCAAAAATCTGAGCAACCACCACATAGGAAAGTAGCCAACGGTCTATTCTTTGACACGCGACTCTAAAAGTTTATAAAATATTCCCGGGAAATGAGAAATTCGCGAATTACCAGTAGCTGTTAAATCTTTCTATCTCCCTCCTTGTCTCGCACACCAGCGTTCTCTCTCTCGCACAGCTTCGTCGTGCCACCTCTTCTAGTATCGTGTACTCCTATTAACTCGGCGAATTTCCTGGTCAGAATAAGCATTTGGGGATAACGTAGGGATCGCGGTCGATAAACTAACCTCTATAAAATGGCTGCTTTTATTAATAACTATCTAGCGCTTCGTAAATAAAACGCATACGTGGGATTGCCGAACGTAGTCACAAGACTATATTCTCATATCCACCCGTAGAAATATATAAACAATTTTGAAACGATCGAGAATCCTTGAACAAAGTGTGCATTTATTAAACGCACCGGGGGGCTTGTAACTTCGTTCAAAAACCCTTCATAGCTGGTTAATTACAATCAGCATCTTTACAACAATCATGTAGAAACGTAATCAAGTGTCCATACTTGAAGTAGAAACTGCAAAAGTTGATAAATAACATTTAGGAAACGCACCAACAATCGACAAAGTTTCAGCCTGGAATTGTTCTCGTCACCGCCCCCAAAGAACGGTTAATAACTAATTAATTATACCAAAAATCTGAGCAACCACCACATAGGAAAGTAGCCAACGGTCTATTCTTTGACACGCGACTCTAAAAGTTTATAAAATATTCCCGGGAAATGAGAAATTCGCGAATTACCAGTAGCTGTTAAATCTTTCTATCTCCCTCCTTGTCTCGCACACCAGCGTTCTCTCTCTCGCACAGCTTCGTCGTGCCACCTCTTCTAGTATCGTGTACTCCTATTAACTCGGCGAATTTCCTGGTCAGAATAAGCATTTGGGGATAACGTAGGGATCGCGGTCGATAAACTAACCTCTATAAAATGGCTGCTTTTATTAATAACTATCTAGCGCTTCGTAAATAAAACGCATACGTGGGATTGCCGAACGTAGTCACAAGACTATATTCTCATATCCACCCGTAGAAATATATAAACAATTTTGAAACGATCGAGAATCCTTGAACAAAGTGTGCATTTATTAAACGCACCGGGGGGCTTGTAACTTCGTTCAAAAACCCTTCATAGCTGGTTAATTACAATCAGCATCTTTACAACAATCATGTAGAAACGTAATCAAGTGTCCATACTTGAAGTAGAAACTGCAAAAGTTGATAAATAACATTTAGGAAACGCACCAACAATCGACAAAGTTTCAGCCTGGAATTGTTCTCGTCACCGCCCCCAAAGAACGGTTAATAACTAATTAATTATACCAAAAATCTGAGCAACCACCACATAGGAAAGTAGCCAACGGTCTATTCTTTGACACGCGACTCTAAAAGTTTATAAAATATTCCCGGGAAATGAGAAATTCGCGAATTACCAGTAGCTGTTAAATCTTTCTATCTCCCTCCTTGTCTCGCACACCAGCGTTCTCTCTCTCGCACAGCTTCGTCGTGCCACCTCTTCTAGTATCGTGTACTCCTATTAACTCGGCGAATTTCCTGGTCAGAATAAGCATTTGGGGATAACGTAGGGATCGCGGTCGATAAACTAACCTCTATAAAATGGCTGCTTTTATTAATAACTATCTAGCGCTTCGTAAATAAAACGCATACGTGGGATTGCCGAACGTAGTCACAAGACTATATTCTCATATCCACCCGTAGAAATATATAAACAATTTTGAAACGATCGAGAATCCTTGAACAAAGTGTGCATTTATTAAACGCACCGGGGGGCTTGTAACTTCGTTCAAAAACCCTTCATAGCTGGTTAATTACAATCAGCATCTTTACAACAATCATGTAGAAACGTAATCAAGTGTCCATACTTGAAGTAGAAACTGCAAAAGTTGATAAATAACATTTAGGAAACGCACCAACAATCGACAAAGTTTCAGCCTGGCATTGTTCTCGTCACCGCCCCCAAAGAACGGTTAATAACTAATTAATTATACCAAAAATCTGAGCAACCACCACATAGGAAAGTAGCCAACGGTCTATTCTTTGACACGCGACTCTAAAAGTTTATAAAATATTCCCGGGAAATGAGAAATTCGCGAATTACCAGTAGCTGTTAAATCTTTCTATCTCCCTCCTTGTCTCGCACACCAGCGTTCTCTCTCTCGCACAGCTTCGTCGTGCCACCTCTTCTAGTATCGTGTACTCCTATTAACTCGGCGAATTTCCTGGTCAGAATAAGCATTTGGGGATAACGTAGGGATCGCGGTCGATAAACTAACCTCTATAAAATGGCTGCTTTTATTAATAACTATCTAGCGCTTCGTAAATAAAACGCATACGTGGGATTGCCGAACGTAGTCACAAGACTATATTCTCATATCCACCCGTAGAAATATATAAACAATTTTGAAACGATCGAGAATCCTTGAACAAAGTGTGCATTTATTAAACGCACCGGGGGGCTTGTAACTTCGTTCAAAAACCCTTCATAGCTGGTTAATTACAATCAGCATCTTTACAACAATCATGTAGAAACGTAATCAAGTGTCCATACTTGAAGTAGAAACTGCAAAAGTTGATAAATAACATTTAGGAAACGCACCAACAATCGACAAAGTTTCAGCCTGGCATTGTTCTCGTCACCGCCCCCAAAGAACGGTTAATAACTAATTAATTATACCAAAAATCTGAGCAACCACCACATAGGAAAGTAGCCAACGGTCTATTCTTTGACACGCGACTCTAAAAGTTTATAAAATATTCCCGGGAAATGAGAAATTCGCGAATTACCAGTAGCTGTTAAATCTTTCTATCTCCCTCCTTGTCTCGCACACCAGCGTTCTCTCTCTCGCACAGCTTCGTCGTGCCACCTCTTCTAGTATCGTGTACTCCTATTAACTCGGCGAATTTCCTGGTCAGAATAAGCATTTGGGGATAACGTAGGGATCGCGGTCGATAAACTAACCTCTATAAAATGGCTGCTTTTATTAATAACTATCTAGCGCTTCGTAAATAAAACGCATACGTGGGATTGCCGAACGTAGTCACAAGACTATATTCTCATATCCACCCGTAGAAATATATAAACAATTTTGAAACGATCGAGAATCCTTGAACAAAGTGTGCATTTATTAAACGCACCGGGGGGCTTGTAACTTCGTTCAAAAACCCTTCATAGCTGGTTAATTACAATCAGCATCTTTACAACAATCATGTAGAAACGTAATCAAGTGTCCATACTTGAAGTAGAAACTGCAAAAGTTGATAAATAACATTTAGGAAACGCACCAACAATCGACAAAGTTTCAGCCTGGCATTGTTCTCGTCACCGCCCCCAAAGAACGGTTAATAACTAATTAATTATACCAAAAATCTGAGCAACCACCACATAGGAAAGTAGCCAACGGTCTATTCTTTGACACGCGACTCTAAAAGTTTATAAAATATTCCCGGGAAATGAGAAATTCGCGAATTACCAGTAGCTGTTAAATCTTTCTATCTCCCTCCTTGTCTCGCACACCAGCGTTCTCTCTCTCGCACAGCTTCGTCGTGCCACCTCTTCTAGTATCGTGTACTCCTATTAACTCGGCGAATTTCCTGGTCAGAATAAGCATTTGGGGATAACGTAGGGATCGCGGTCGATAAACTAACCTCTATAAAATGGCTGCTTTTATTAATAACTATCTAGCGCTTCGTAAATAAAACGCATACGTGGGATTGCCGAACGTAGTCACAAGACTATATTCTCATATCCACCCGTAGAAATATATAAACAATTTTGAAACGATCGAGAATCCTTGAACAAAGTGTGCATTTATTAAACGCACCGGGGGGCTTGTAACTTCGTTCAAAAACCCTTCATAGCTGGTTAATTACAATCAGCATCTTTACAACAATCATGTAGAAACGTAATCAAGTGTCCATACTTGAAGTAGAAACTGCAAAAGTTGATAAATAACATTTAGGAAACGCACCAACAATCGACAAAGTTTCAGCCTGGCATTGTTCTCGTCACCGCCCCCAAAGAACGGTTAATAACTAATTAATTATACCAAAAATCTGAGCAACCACCACATAGGAAAGTAGCCAACGGTCTATTCTTTGACACGCGACTCTAAAAGTTTATAAAATATTCCCGGGAAATGAGAAATTCGCGAATTACCAGTAGCTGTTAAATCTTTCTATCTCCCTCCTTGTCTCGCACACCAGCGTTCTCTCTCTCGCACAGCTTCGTCGTGCCACCTCTTCTAGTATCGTGTACTCCTATTAACTCGGCGAATTTCCTGGTCAGAATAAGCATTTGGGGATAACGTAGGGATCGCGGTCGATAAACTAACCTCTATAAAATGGCTGCTTTTATTAATAACTATCTAGCGCTTCGTAAATAAAACGCATACGTGGGATTGCCGAACGTAGTCACAAGACTATATTCTCATATCCACCCGTAGAAATATATAAACAATTTTGAAACGATCGAGAATCCTTGAACAAAGTGTGCATTTATTAAACGCACCGGGGGGCTTGTAACTTCGTTCAAAAACCCTTCATAGCTGGTTAATTACAATCAGCATCTTTACAACAATCATGTAGAAACGTAATCAAGTGTCCATACTTGAAGTAGAAACTGCAAAAGTTGATAAATAACATTTAGGAAACGCACCAACAATCGACAAAGTTTCAGCCTGGCATTGTTCTCGTCACCGCCCCCAAAGAACGGTTAATAACTAATTAATTATACCAAAAATCTGAGCAACCACCACATAGGAAAGTAGCCAACGGTCTATTCTTTGACACGCGACTCTAAAAGTTTATAAAATATTCCCGGGAAATGAGAAATTCGCGAATTACCAGTAGCTGTTAAATCTTTCTATCTCCCTCCTTGTCTCGCACACCAGCGTTCTCTCTCTCGCACAGCTTCGTCGTGCCACCTCTTCTAGTATCGTGTACTCCTATTAACTCGGCGAATTTCCTGGTCAGAATAAGCATTTGGGGATAACGTAGGGATCGCGGTCGATAAACTAACCTCTATAAAATGGCTGCTTTTATTAATAACTATCTAGCGCTTCGTAAATAAAACGCATACGTGGGATTGCCGAACGTAGTCACAAGACTATATTCTCATATCCACCCGTAGAAATATATAAACAATTTTGAAACGATCGAGAATCCTTGAACAAAGTGTGCATTTATTAAACGCACCGGGGGGCTTGTAACTTCGTTCAAAAACCCTTCATAGCTGGTTAATTACAATCAGCATCTTTACAACAATCATGTAGAAACGTAATCAAGTGTCCATACTTGAAGTAGAAACTGCAAAAGTTGATAAATAACATTTAGGAAACGCACCAACAATCGACAAAGTTTCAGCCTGGAATTGTTCTCGTCACCGCCCCCAAAGAACGGTTAATAACTAATTAATTATACCAAAAATCTGAGCAACCACCACATAGGAAAGTAGCCAACGGTCTATTCTTTGACACGCGACTCTAAAAGTTTATAAAATATTCCCGGGAAATGAGAAATTCGCGAATTACCAGTAGCTGTTAAATCTTTCTATCTCCCTCCTTGTCTCGCACACCAGCGTTCTCTCTCTCGCACAGCTTCGTCGTGCCACCTCTTCTAGTATCGTGTACTCCTATTAACTCGGCGAATTTCCTGGTCAGAATAAGCATTTGGGGATAACGTAGGGATCGCGGTCGATAAACTAACCTCTACAAAATGGCTGCTTTTATTAATAACTATCTAGCGCTTCGTAAATAAAACGCATACGTGGGATTGCCGAACGTAGTCACAAGACTATATTCTCATATCCACCCGTAGAAATATATAAACAATTTTGAAACGATCGAGAATCCTTGAACAAAGTGTGCATTTATTAAACGCACCGGGGGGCTTGTAACTTCGTTCAAAAACCCTTCATAGCTGGTTAATTACAATCAGCATCTTTACAACAATCATGTAGAAACGTAATCAAGTGTCCATACTTGAAGTAGAAACTGCAAAAGTTGATAAATAACATTTAGGAAACGCACCAACAATCGACAAAGTTTCAGCCTGGAATTGTTCTCGTCACCGCCCCCAAAGAACGGTTAATAACTAATTAATTATACCAAAAATCTGAGCAACCACCACATAGGAAAGTAGCCAACGGTCTATTCTTTGACACGCGACTCTAAAAGTTTATAAAATATTCCCGGGAAATGAGAAATTCGCGAATTACCAGTAGCTGTTAAATCTTTCTATCTCCCTCCTTGTCTCGCACACCAGCGTTCTCTCTCTCGCACAGCTTCGTCGTGCCACCTCTTCTAGTATCGTGTACTCCTATTAACTCGGCGAATTTCCTGGTCAGAATAAGCATTTGGGGATAACGTAGGGATCGCGGTCGATAAACTAACCTCTATAAAATGGCTGCTTTTATTAATAACTATCTAGCGCTTCGTAAATAAAACGCATACGTGGGATTGCCGAACGTAGTCACAAGACTATATTCTCATATCCACCCGTAGAAATATATAAACAATTTTGAAACGATCGAGAATCCTTGAACAAAGTGTGCATTTATTAAACGCACCGGGGGGCTTGTAACTTCGTTCAAAAACCCTTCATAGCTGGTTAATTACAATCAGCATCTTTACAACAATCATGTAGAAACGTAATCAAGTGTCCATACTTGAAGTAGAAACTGCAAAAGTTGATAAATAACATTTAGGAAACGCACCAACAATCGACAAAGTTTCAGCCTGGTGTTCTCGTCACCGCCCCCAAAGAACGGTTAATAACTAATTAATTATACCAAAAATCTGAGCAACCACCACATAGGAAAGTAGCCAACGGTCTATTCTTTGACACGCGACTCTAAAAGTTTATAAAATATTCCCGGGAAATGAGAAATTCGCGAATTACCAGTAGCTGTTAAATCTTTCTATCTCCCTCCTTGTCTCGCACACCAGCGTTCTCTCTCTCGCACAGCTTCGTCGTGCCACCTCTTCTAGTATCGTGTACTCCTATTAACTCGGCGAATTTCCTGGTCAGAATAAGCATTTGGGGATAACGTAGGGATCGCGGTCGATAAACTAACCTCTATAAAATGGCTGCTTTTATTAATAACTATCTAGCGCTTCGTAAATAAAACGCATACGTGGGATTGCCGAACGTAGTCACAAGACTATATTCTCATATCCACCCGTAGAAATATATAAACAATTTTGAAACGATCGAGAATCCTTGAACAAAGTGTGCATTTATTAAACGCACCGGGGGGCTTGTAACTTCGTTCAAAAACCCTTCATAGCTGGTTAATTACAATCAGCATCTTTACAACAATCATGTAGAAACGTAATCAAGTGTCCATACTTGAAGTAGAAACTGCAAAAGTTGATAAATAACATTTAGGAAACGCACCAACAATCGACAAAGTTTCAGCCTGGCATTGTTCTCGTCACCGCCCCCAAAGAACGGTTAATAACTAATTAATTATACCAAAAATCTGAGCAACCACCACATAGGAAAGTAGCCAACGGTCTATTCTTTGACACGCGACTCTAAAAGTTTATAAAATATTCCCGGGAAATGAGAAATTCGCGAATTACCAGTAGCTGTTAAATCTTTCTATCTCCCTCCTTGTCTCGCACACCAGCGTTCTCTCTCTCGCACAGCTTCGTCGTGCCACCTCTTCTAGTATCGTGTACTCCTATTAACTCGGCGAATTTCCTGGTCAGAATAAGCATTTGGGGATAACGTAGGGATCGCGGTCGATAAACTAACCTCTATAAAATGGCTGCTTTTATTAATAACTATCTAGCGCTTCGTAAATAAAACGCATACGTGGGATTGCCGAACGTAGTCACAAGACTATATTCTCATATCCACCCGTAGAAATATATAAACAATTTTGAAACGATCGAGAATCCTTGAACAAAGTGTGCATTTATTAAACGCACCGGGGGGCTTGTAACTTCGTTCAAAAACCCTTCATAGCTGGTTAATTACAATCAGCATCTTTACAACAATCATGTAGAAACGTAATCAAGTGTCCATACTTGAAGTAGAAACTGCAAAAGTTGATAAATAACATTTAGGAAACGCACCAACAATCGACAAAGTTTCAGCCTGGCATTGTTCTCGTCACCGCCCCCAAAGAACGGTTAATAACTAATTAATTATACCAAAAATCTGAGCAACCACCACATAGGAAAGTAGCCAACGGTCTATTCTTTGACACGCGACTCTAAAAGTTTATAAAATATTCCCGGGAAATGAGAAATTCGCGAATTACCAGTAGCTGTTAAATCTTTCTATCTCCCTCCTTGTCTCGCACACCAGCGTTCTCTCTCTCGCACAGCTTCGTCGTGCCACCTCTTCTAGTATCGTGTACTCCTATTAACTCGGCGAATTTCCTGGTCAGAATAAGCATTTGGGGATAACGTAGGGATCGCGGTCGATAAACTAACCTCTATAAAATGGCTGCTTTTATTAATAACTATCTAGCGCTTCGTAAATAAAACGCATACGTGGGATTGCCGAACGTAGTCACAAGACTATATTCTCATATCCACCCGTAGAAATATATAAACAATTTTGAAACGATCGAGAATCCTTGAACAAAGTGTGCATTTATTAAACGCACCGGGGGGCTTGTAACTTCGTTCAAAAACCCTTCATAGCTGGTTAATTACAATCAGCATCTTTACAACAATCATGTAGAAACGTAATCAAGTGTCCATACTTGAAGTAGAAACTGCAAAAGTTGATAAATAACATTTAGGAAACGCACCAACAATCGACAAAGTTTCAGCCTGGCATTGTTCTCGTCACCGCCCCCAAAGAACGGTTAATAACTAATTAATTATACCAAAAATCTGAGCAACCACCACATAGGAAAGTAGCCAACGGTCTATTCTTTGACACGCGACTCTAAAAGTTTATAAAATATTCCCGGGAAATGAGAAATTCGCGAATTACCAGTAGCTGTTAAATCTTTCTATCTCCCTCCTTGTCTCGCACACCCAGCGTTCTCTCTCTCGCACAGCTTCGTCGTGCCACCTCTTCTAGTATCGTGTACTCCTATTAACTCGGCGAATTTCCTGGTCAGAATAAGCATTTGGGGATAACGTAGGGATCGCGGTCGATAAACTAACCTCTATAAAATGGCTGCTTTTATTAATAACTATCTAGCGCTTCGTAAATAAAACGCATACGTGGGATTGCCGAACGTAGTCACAAGACTATATTCTCATATCCACCCGTAGAAATATATAAACAATTTTGAAACGATCGAGAATCCTTGAACAAAGTGTGCATTTATTAAACGCACCGGGGGGCTTGTAACTTCGTTCAAAAACCCTTCATAGCTGGTTAATTACAATCAGCATCTTTACAACAATCATGTAGAAACGTAATCAAGTGTCCATACTTGAAGTAGAAACTGCAAAAGTTGATAAATAACATTTAGGAAACGCACCAACAATCGACAAAGTTTCAGCCTGGCATTGTTCTCGTCACCGCCCCCAAAGAACGGTTAATAACTAATTAATTATACCAAAAATCTGAGCAACCACCACATAGGAAAGTAGCCAACGGTCTATTCTTTGACACGCGACTCTAAAAGTTTATAAAATATTCCCGGGAAATGAGAAATTCGCGAATTACCAGTAGCTGTTAAATCTTTCTATCTCCCTCCTTGTCTCGCACACCAGCGTTCTCTCTCTCGCACAGCTTCGTCGTGCCACCTCTTCTAGTATCGTGTACTCCTATTAACTCGGCGAATTTCCTGGTCAGAATAAGCATTTGGGGATAACGTAGGGATCGCGGTCGATAAACTAACCTCTATAAAATGGCTGCTTTTATTAATAACTATCTAGCGCTTCGTAAATAAAACGCATACGTGGGATTGCCGAACGTAGTCACAAGACTATATTCTCATATCCACCCGTAGAAATATATAAACAATTTTGAAACGATCGAGAATCCTTGAACAAAGTGTGCATTTATTAAACGCACCGGGGGGCTTGTAACTTCGTTCAAAAACCCTTCATAGCTGGTTAATTACAATCAGCATCTTTACAACAATCATGTAGAAACGTAATCAAGTGTCCATACTTGAAGTAGAAACTGCAAAAGTTGATAAATAACATTTAGGAAACGCACCAACAATCGACAAAGTTTCAGCCTGGCATTGTTCTCGTCACCGCCCCCAAAGAACGGTTAATAACTAATTAATTATACCAAAAATCTGAGCAACCACCACATAGGAAAGTAGCCAACGGTCTATTCTTTGACACGCGACTCTAAAAGTTTATAAAATATTCCCGGGAAATGAGAAATTCGCGAATTACCAGTAGCTGTTAAATCTTTCTATCTCCCTCCTTGTCTCGCACACCAGCGTTCTCTCTCTCGCACAGCTTCGTCGTGCCACCTCTTCTAGTATCGTGTACTCCTATTAACTCGGCGAATTTCCTGGTCAGAATAAGCATTTGGGGATAACGTAGGGATCGCGGTCGATAAACTAACCTCTATAAAATGGCTGCTTTTATTAATAACTATCTAGCGCTTCGTAAATAAAACGCATACGTGGGATTGCCGAACGTAGTCACAAGACTATATTCTCATATCCACCCGTAGAAATATATAAACAATTTTGAAACGATCGAGAATCCTTGAACAAAGTGTGCATTTATTAAACGCACCGGGGGGCTTGTAACTTCGTTCAAAAACCCTTCATAGCTGGTTAATTACAATCAGCATCTTTACAACAATCATGTAGAAACGTAATCAAGTGTCCATACTTGAAGTAGAAACTGCAAAAGTTGATAAATAACATTTAGGAAACGCACCAACAATCGACAAAGTTTCAGCCTGGCATTGTTCTCGTCACCGCCCCCAAAGAACGGTTAATAACTAATTAATTATACCAAAAATCTGAGCAACCACCACATAGGAAAGTAGCCAACGGTCTATTCTTTGACACGCGACTCTAAAAGTTTATAAAATATTCCCGGGAAATGAGAAATTCGCGAATTACCAGTAGCTGTTAAATCTTTCTATCTCCCTCCTTGTCTCGCACACCAGCGTTCTCTCTCTCGCACAGCTTCGTCGTGCCACCTCTTCTAGTATCGTGTACTCCTATTAACTCGGCGAATTTCCTGGTCAGAATAAGCATTTGGGGATAACGTAGGGATCGCGGTCGATAAACTAACCTCTATAAAATGGCTGCTTTTATTAATAACTATCTAGCGCTTCGTAAATAAAACGCATACGTGGGATTGCCGAACGTAGTCACAAGACTATATTCTCATATCCACCCGTAGAAATATATAAACAATTTTGAAACGATCGAGAATCCTTGAACAAAGTGTGCATTTATTAAACGCACCGGGGGGCTTGTAACTTCGTTCAAAAACCCTTCATAGCTGGTTAATTACAATCAGCATCTTTACAACAATCATGTAGAAACGTAATCAAGTGTCCATACTTGAAGTAGAAACTGCAAAAGTTGATAAATAACATTTAGGAAACGCACCAACAATCGACAAAGTTTCAGCCTGGCATTGTTCTCGTCACCGCCCCCAAAGAACGGTTAATAACTAATTAATTATACCAAAAATCTGAGCAACCACCACATAGGAAAGTAGCCAACGGTCTATTCTTTGACACGCGACTCTAAAAGTTTATAAAATATTCCCGGGAAATGAGAAATTCGCGAATTACCAGTAGCTGTTAAATCTTTCTATCTCCCTCCTTGTCTCGCACACCAGCGTTCTCTCTCTCGCACAGCTTCGTCGTGCCACCCTCTTCTAGTATCGTGTACTCCTATTAACTCGGCGAATTTCCTGGTCAGAATAAGCATTTGGGGATAACGTAGGGATCGCGGTCGATAAACTAACCTCTATAAAATGGCTGCTTTTATTAATAACTATCTAGCGCTTCGTAAATAAAACGCATACGTGGGATTGCCGAACGTAGTCACAAGACTATATTCTCATATCCACCCGTAGAAATATATAAACAATTTTGAAACGATCGAGAATCCTTGAACAAAGTGTGCATTTATTAAACGCACCGGGGGGCTTGTAACTTCGTTCAAAAACCCTTCATAGCTGGTTAATTACAATCAGCATCTTTACAACAATCATGTAGAAACGTAATCAAGTGTCCATACTTGAAGTAGAAACTGCAAAAGTTGATAAATAACATTTAGGAAACGCACCAACAATCGACAAAGTTTCAGCCTGGCATTGTTCTCGTCACCGCCCCCAAAGAACGGTTAATAACTAATTAATTATACCAAAAATCTGAGCAACCACCACATAGGAAAGTAGCCAACGGTCTATTCTTTGACACGCGACTCTAAAAGTTTATAAAATATTCCCGGGAAATGAGAAATTCGCGAATTACCAGTAGCTGTTAAATCTTTCTATCTCCCTCCTTGTCTCGCACACCAGCGTTCTCTCTCTCGCACAGCTTCGTCGTGCCACCTCTTCTAGTATCGTGTACTCCTATTAACTCGGCGAATTTCCTGGTCAGAATAAGCATTTGGGGATAACGTAGGGATCGCGGTCGATAAACTAACCTCTATAAAATGGCTGCTTTTATTAATAACTATCTAGCGCTTCGTAAATAAAACGCATACGTGGGATTGCCGAACGTAGTCACAAGACTATATTCTCATATCCACCCGTAGAAATATATAAACAATTTTGAAACGATCGAGAATCCTTGAACAAAGTGTGCATTTATTAAACGCACCGGGGGGCTTGTAACTTCGTTCAAAAACCCTTCATAGCTGGTTAATTACAATCAGCATCTTTACAACAATCATGTAGAAACGTAATCAAGTGTCCATACTTGAAGTAGAAACTGCAAAAGTTGATAAATAACATTTAGGAAACGCACCAACAATCGACAAAGTTTCAGCCTGGCATTGTTCTCGTCACCCCCCCCCAAAGAACGGTTAATAACTAATTAATTATACCAAAAATCTGAGCAACCACCACATAGGAAAGTAGCCAACGGTCTATTCTTTGACACGCGACTCTAAAAGTTTATAAAATATTCCCGGGAAATGAGAAATTCGCGAATTACCAGTAGCTGTTAAATCTTTCTATCTCCCTCCTTGTCTCGCACACCAGCGTTCTCTCTCTCGCACAGCTTCGTCGTGCCACCTCTTCTAGTATCGTGTACTCCTATTAACTCGGCGAATTTCCTGGTCAGAATAAGCATTTGGGGATAACGTAGGGATCGCGGTCGATAAACTAACCTCTATAAAATGGCTGCTTTTATTAATAACTATCTAGCGCTTCGTAAATAAAACGCATACGTGGGATTGCCGAACGTAGTCACAAGACTATATTCTCATATCCACCCGTAGAAATATATAAACAATTTTGAAACGATCGAGAATCCTTGAACAAAGTGTGCATTTATTAAACGCACCGGGGGGCTTGTAACTTCGTTCAAAAACCCTTCATAGCTGGTTAATTACAATCAGCATCTTTACAACAATCATGTAGAAACGTAATCAAGTGTCCATACTTGAAGTAGAAACTGCAAAAGTTGATAAATAACATTTAGGAAACGCACCAACAATCGACAAAGTTTCAGCCTGGCATTGTTCTCGTCACCGCCCCCAAAGAACGGTTAATAACTAATTAATTATACCAAAAATCTGAGCAACCACCACATAGGAAAGTAGCCAACGGTCTATTCTTTGACACGCGACTCTAAAAGTTTATAAAATATTCCCGGGAAATGAGAAATTCGCGAATTACCAGTAGCTGTTAAATCTTTCTATCTCCCTCCTTGTCTCGCACACCAGCGTTCTCTCTCTCGCACAGCTTCGTCGTGCCACCTCTTCTAGTATCGTGTACTCCTATTAACTCGGCGAATTTCCTGGTCAGAATAAGCATTTGGGGATAACGTAGGGATCGCGGTCGATAAACTAACCTCTATAAAATGGCTGCTTTTATTAATAACTATCTAGCGCTTCGTAAATAAAACGCATACGTGGGATTGCCGAACGTAGTCACAAGACTATATTCTCATATCCACCCGTAGAAATATATAAACAATTTTGAAACGATCGAGAATCCTTGAACAAAGTGTGCATTTATTAAACGCACCGGGGGGCTTGTAACTTCGTTCAAAAACCCTTCATAGCTGGTTAATTACAATCAGCATCTTTACAACAATCATGTAGAAACGTAATCAAGTGTCCATACTTGAAGTAGAAACTGCAAAAGTTGATAAATAACATTTAGGAAACGCACCAACAATCGACAAAGTTTCAGCCTGGCATTGTTCTCGTCACCGCCCCCAAAGAACGGTTAATAACTAATTAATTATACCAAAAATCTGAGCAACCACCACATAGGAAAGTAGCCAACGGTCTATTCTTTGACACGCGACTCTAAAAGTTTATAAAATATTCCCGGGAAATGAGAAATTCGCGAATTACCAGTAGCTGTTAAATCTTTCTATCTCCCTCCTTGTCTCGCACACCAGCGTTCTCTCTCTCGCACAGCTTCGTCGTGCCACCTCTTCTAGTATCGTGTACTCCTATTAACTCGGCGAATTTCCTGGTCAGAATAAGCATTTGGGGATAACGTAGGGATCGCGGTCGATAAACTAACCTCTATAAAATGGCTGCTTTTATTAATAACTATCTAGCGCTTCGTAAATAAAACGCATACGTGGGATTGCCGAACGTAGTCACAAGACTATATTCTCATATCCACCCGTAGAAATATATAAACAATTTTGAAACGATCGAGAATCCTTGAACAAAGTGTGCATTTATTAAACGCACCGGGGGGCTTGTAACTTCGTTCAAAAACCCTTCATAGCTGGTTAATTACAATCAGCATCTTTACAACAATCATGTAGAAACGTAATCAAGTGTCCATACTTGAAGTAGAAACTGCAAAAGTTGATAAATAACATTTAGGAAACGCACCAACAATCGACAAAGTTTCAGCCTGGCATTGTTCTCGTCACCGCCCCCAAAGAACGGTTAATAACTAATTAATTATACCAAAAATCTGAGCAACCACCACATAGGAAAGTAGCCAACGGTCTATTCTTTGACACGCGACTCTAAAAGTTTATAAAATATTCCCGGGAAATGAGAAATTCGCGAATTACCAGTAGCTGTTAAATCTTTCTATCTCCCTCCTTGTCTCGCACACCAGCGTTCTCTCTCTCGCACAGCTTCGTCGTGCCACCTCTTCTAGTATCGTGTACTCCTATTAACTCGGCGAATTTCCTGGTCAGAATAAGCATTTGGGGATAACGTAGGGATCGCGGTCGATAAACTAACCTCTATAAAATGGCTGCTTTTATTAATAACTATCTAGCGCTTCGTAAATAAAACGCATACGTGGGATTGCCGAACGTAGTCACAAGACTATATTCTCATATCCACCCGTAGAAATATATAAACAATTTTGAAACGATCGAGAATCCTTGAACAAAGTGTGCATTTATTAAACGCACCGGGGGGCTTGTAACTTCGTTCAAAAACCCTTCATAGCTGGTTAATTACAATCAGCATCTTTACAACAATCATGTAGAAACGTAATCAAGTGTCCATACTTGAAGTAGAAACTGCAAAAGTTGATAAATAACATTTAGGAAACGCACCAACAATCGACAAAGTTTCAGCCTGGCATTGTTCTCGTCACCGCCCCCAAAGAACGGTTAATAACTAATTAATTATACCAAAAATCTGAGCAACCACCACATAGGAAAGTAGCCAACGGTCTATTCTTTGACACGCGACTCTAAAAGTTTATAAAATATTCCCGGGAAATGAGAAATTCGCGAATTACCAGTAGCTGTTAAATCTTTCTATCTCCCTCCTTGTCTCGCACACCAGCGTTCTCTCTCTCGCACAGCTTCGTCGTGCCACCTCTTCTAGTATCGTGTACTCCTATTAACTCGGCGAATTTCCTGGTCAGAATAAGCATTTGGGGATAACGTAGGGATCGCGGTCGATAAACTAACCTCTATAAAATGGCTGCTTTTATTAATAACTATCTAGCGCTTCGTAAATAAAACGCATACGTGGGATTGCCGAACGTAGTCACAAGACTATATTCTCATATCCACCCGTAGAAATATATAAACAATTTTGAAACGATCGAGAATCCTTGAACAAAGTGTGCATTTATTAAACGCACCGGGGGGCTTGTAACTTCGTTCAAAAACCCTTCATAGCTGGTTAATTACAATCAGCATCTTTACAACAATCATGTAGAAACGTAATCAAGTGTCCATACTTGAAGTAGAAACTGCAAAAGTTGATAAATAACATTTAGGAAACGCACCAACAATCGACAAAGTTTCAGCCTGGCATTGTTCTCGTCACCGCCCCCAAAGAACGGTTAATAACTAATTAATTATACCAAAAATCTGAGCAACCACCACATAGGAAAGTAGCCAACGGTCTATTCTTTGACACGCGACTCTAAAAGTTTATAAAATATTCCCGGGAAATGAGAAATTCGCGAATTACCAGTAGCTGTTAAATCTTTCTATCTCCCTCCTTGTCTCGCACACCAGCGTTCTCTCTCTCGCACAGCTTCGTCGTGCCACCTCTTCTAGTATCGTGTACTCCTATTAACTCGGCGAATTTCCTGGTCAGAATAAGCATTTGGGGATAACGTAGGGATCGCGGTCGATAAACTAACCTCTATAAAATGGCTGCTTTTATTAATAACTATCTAGCGCTTCGTAAATAAAACGCATACGTGGGATTGCCGAACGTAGTCACAAGACTATATTCTCATATCCACCCGTAGAAATATATAAACAATTTTGAAACGATCGAGAATCCTTGAACAAAGTGTGCATTTATTAAACGCACCGGGGGGCTTGTAACTTCGTTC